>CM024758.1:49918918-50208741 GCA_014218235.1 Colocasia esculenta
ATTAATAAATGGAAAAGGTGAAATTAACTATTAAACATGTCATATCTATCGTAAAAAAGTCCTACACTTACCCTAAACCTTTACCCACGAAATTGGATCCCTTCCCAACTCTATTAGGTGGATAAATAAGAGAAAGTGGAGACAAAGAAGGAATTCGGAGTTTAATGGAAGGGAGGACTCTTAGAATGGCTAGGACTCAAATTAGCAATCAAAACACCCTAAAACTCATCCCTATCAACCCTAAACCGCAGTAGAGGCTTTGGAGGATGAGGGAAGAGGCTGGAGATCGTGGGAGCTTGGAGAAGGGAGCTTGGACAAAGGAGTTTTCATCCCGTTTTCGTCTCCAACTTAGGGTTCTTCTTGGATTCGACAAAACGTAGGCAATCTCTCAAGCTAAATCGTGTAAAAATTACCCTAGGTAGCCTTCATGAACCTCTTCAAAAGCCCTCTCGTCTCGTTGTATTTTATTCATCCATTTGGGCGAATTAATTGCTTGAATCCTTGCTATTACCATGAACATGAAATCTCTTGTTTTCTCTAATCCCTTGCATGTACTTGTTCCCATGCCCTGAGAAAATTCTCATTAATACTACATTGTATTAGCTTTAAAACGCACCTAGTTTCGTGCTATTTCAATCTCCCATGAGGGAGAATTAATTCATTGAATCTCTATCAGATCCATACACCCGACCCGTCATGTTTGTTTGTGAACCTTGTTTATTCTTGACTTCATACCATGATAAAATTATCATAAATACTAAATCTTGTTAGCTTTTGAATGCCTCTGGTTTCGAATTTTTTCATCATGTATTCATCTATAATAATTCGTTGAACCCTGACTGTGCCTGTTTAGGTCATTGGAATGTAACCTATTCAAAGCATGTCTAAATCTTGTCTAGTTTCAAATTAATCATGCATGCTGATAGATCTATGTGTCTACGTTCATTTGAAACTAGTTTCGTGATTTTTGGGTCATTATACGATTTTGTACTAAATTTAGAAGAGCCCTGTGTCAAATCTGATCAACCCTGAAAAAGAAAAAAATGTCGGACCGTCCTGATATCGCGACGGCGCGACCCGCCGCGATACCAGTCAGGTCGCGTCTTGCAGGCGCGTCACGTTTAGAACGCGGCGGCCTAAGGCGCCGTTATTTCCTTCTGGTCTGAGCCAGGCCGGCCGGTCTGCGGATCGCGCCCGAGCCGCCCGTCGCGACTTGAATCGCGACGGGTAGGTCCGCCGCGATTTGGGGACTTCGGCCAAAACATGAAATTGCTTTCATGCCCGTGTCGGTTAAGCTATATGACTCAAGTTTAACCCTAATCATGCATTGTTTTAAACAGTAACAATTTGATTATTTCTATTTGTTAATAATCGCATGAAATGCATTATTTAAAAGTCAATTGCACGACCTATCATATTCTCAAGATTTCTTTACACTTGCACACACATAACATATTAATTGTCATTTGACCTTATTAATTACGCAATAATGTATTCGGTAATTTAGTGAAATAAATTATTAAATTCCTTATTTTATTAAATACAATTGTTTTCATTCTACTCACGCATTTTATCTACCATTACCATTTTCCCTCGGCCTTCGAGCACTCGAGGCAGGACGAACCTGTTCTACACACTTTCTCTTAACTTGGACCACCTCTCCATCGGAATACTCTCGACTAGACCAGGGACTCCTTGTCAAGACCTCCGTAAGTCTTCTTGGCTTTGGCGCACGTCCTTAGTCAACGGGCTGGTTGTACCCCAAAACCCAATACACATTAGGGATCAGTACGATACATGGCCTTAGTGTGTTCTTTCCTTATCTTTTGATCACGTTGGACCATCTAGCCTGTGTACAAAGCACGGCTAGTGGGCGGTGGTGACTTCTACCAGAATGCCGGCCTGCAGTGGTGTGCCGTGCAACCGTTACTATCGTGTGTTTACGTTGTTTTATTGAATGTCCCTATCTCATCTACTATCTATATTCTCTCATCTGTTCACGTTCTCTCTACACTCTCATCTATCTCGTCTAGAACTCTCTTATCTCTTCTTGGTACTCTATTGGCCATTCTTGTGATTGTCTAAGATAAAGAAATGACTAATGCCAGCGCAATAGGGCCCGATCAAGTCCTGGGAGGAGCGCCCGAAAAGTGCCAGTACCCATGGGAGTTAAAATGATCAAGGATGTGTTACGGCATGCATTCAGCGCCAGTTTACTATCTAGATTAATCTATGACAATCAAAGTACTATCTCTACAAGTGCAAGCGTGATCGTTACTAGTGCTCCGTTGTGCAATTTACATGATATAACATTACATGGCCATTCTATTGTCAGTCTCGTTGTATTATTTTTCCTGTGCCAGTTGCTATTGTTCTCTTACTATCATGACATGCTCTATATGACTTTACTCTCTAGTTAGCCTGCCATTAAAACATTAACTATTTAAAGCATGCTTGTGTTCATGATATATTAAGTCCTACTGGGCGTTATTCGCTCATCCTGGGTATTTATTTAATGTGTTTCAGGTGAGTCGGATCATGACCACACTCAAGAGGATGGGACCGATGAGGAGGCTTAAGAGTGACCATTCAGCAACCAGTGCTATCTAGTAGTAGTCTGTTAGCATAGTTATGAGTTAGTGAGTCAGTTAGGCGTTATGTAATAGTTTCATTTTGAATAAAGTACTCTGGGCCCTAGTTTTGGATCTGATACGTTGACGTATTAGTTAGTTATGAATATGATGGGTTATTAGTGAATGTAATGGAGATTGTTGGATTATTAATGTAACGACCCTCTTCATACCGGTACGATTATACCAATCCCCATCGGTAGAAAGGGCGTCGTCATAGTGGGACATGTACCCAACACTAGTCGATAGGTTGATATGTACTTGGATAGCAATGGAGTACAGCGGAATAAAATAAATAACTCAACTTTTAACCCATCACCAACACACATTCCACAATCTAAATAGCGAAAAACAGAGACAACGTCCACATTAATACAAGATAAAGAACTACATTGTCCAAATATTTCCATACAATAATTCTTTTCATACTAAGAAAAAGAAAAGTACGACTAGTCGCAGCTCCACAAAACAGTCTTCTGATTGGCGATCCTCACTAAGCTTCCTTCTAGTGCATAATACCTGTCAACCTGTACGCCGAAACAAGGGTGAGTCCAAAGACTCAGCAAGCAAACCAAAGACTTAAACTTAAACATGTCATACTCACAATAAGGCATTAACATTAAAGAGATGCACTCTATCATCAAATCACGAAGGTACTCATGGTCCTTACTCTTAACTAGCAATACGTATTATATTCACAGGAGCATGCTTTAGTCTATCATATTTCTATTCTAAATCATGAGCATTACATCATACGCATGTACATATTTCATACACCTAACATGTAGCATGGTTCGTCCACACATTATTTCATTCCATAGATATCTCTACTACTAAAACATAAAATTGAGCATAAGAAAAAGAACAAGCTAGCACGATGACTACTTTCTTTTCACATGCCCTTTTCGTATTTATTTATACAATTTACTTTCTGTTTTAACATAATAAAATCACATGCACATGCTTCACATTTTATAGCATGACTTGAAGGTTAAAACATGGTGAAACCATTTAGCAATCCATAGGCACTTAAGTATGAAACTTTTATACTAATTGAGCCTTTCAACTAGCATGGAATCCAAATAGTATTCATGCATTTACCATGTTCATAATCACACTTTATTTGGTTCTTGTATGCATTTCATTCAATTACATGGATCCATAATTATTCACATATTGTCTTATCCTTAGGTAAGCCTACATGCTCATAGTTTGTGTTGCATAAATCATCATGGTTGTCTAAGTTTACCCACATACACCATTACATGATGAAGGTTAAACTACATGATATGATACTAACCATGGCATTTCGATTGAGATATTAACATAAAGAAAACATAAACATGACATGCTAGTAAGCTAGTTTTCACATGCAAGCACACCACCACTACATACACTTTAAGGTTGTTGTTATAACATTATTTCACATTAACATATCATGGATCACAATTTCATAATCTAACACATTGGTTTCTCATGTTTGCACAATTTCTCATTTGCATTTACTCTCCCTCACGTCTCATTTCACATAATTATCATATCATTTACTCTTGTTTTGCTTATCACATATCATATCATTTGCACTTACCATGTGCCACATTCACATATCATTTCACACCTTATTCATATTTCATTGCTTAAACAAATTGCCATGACACATAGTCCTAACTACCAGTAGAGGACACTAACAATTATCTCATTCTCATAACTCTTTCACAACGCATAACACATAACACAACTCATAATCACATACCCACCACCTAGGCAATACAGTGGTGAATCTTGGTAACTGCGCAGACCGGGAGAAGCCCTCTCCACCCTATCCAGTACTACCTGTCCACCTCCGGGATTTCCCTAATGCCTTTAGGACGAACATTTCACACATATTGCTTTCCATAGGGACATTTCTATGTACAGCTCTCGAGGCCCCTAGGGTAGCAGTGTCATTTCGGCCCAATTATTACACATTACACTTGCTTTATCGCATTTTCACACATTATTCACATGTTTTACTTATTCTGTTGAATCTTTTTATATGTTACATCCAAAATTTACGTATGTCTCGGTTAACCCTAACTTGGTACTACTGTTATAGAAATCAAACATTCAGTACCTCACACTAATTAGGTTGAAACATACATAATCAACCATGTTCATATTAGCATGAGTTGAACACTCATTTTCGCATGGAAATTTTATAGAGCACTCTACGGTTATCCAAATAACATGAGAATTTAACCACAAACTACTTTCAGGTTTATGATCACACATGCAAATTTTCATATTTTTCTGAATCATATTACATTTAAAAAAATTAAAACATTCAATCTCATGCCATTTATAATTCAATTTATCATGGAACATAAAGTGATTGTTCGATTCGACCATTCACAGGTCTGTACCTATCATTCATAATATCACATAAATTTTCCCCAAAATTTTTGCACAACATGCAAATTTTCTGAAGTTTTAAACCAATCTAGGCATGCTCTCTATTTTCTAATACAAAAATTATAACAAGTTTCATATTCATGGGAAAATTCCCAAATTTTTGGGACATGGACTGACGCATATACACATGGTATAGAAAAAAATCTAGGGCATTTAATTCCTCATAAATCATGTAGACAGTAGGTGAACATGCATAATACATTTTCCCCCAACATGTATTTCAATAAATCTAATAATTTATGCCAACCACAAAAAAACACAGAATTTCCCACGCACATCACATTAGCTATTTTACATAACATATAAAAATTACACTATATCCACATGCGTCAATGTCCGGAAAAATAATTACTTAAGGCAGAACAGTTCACTGTTCTGCACTGCAGAACTTTGCGGCAGTGTCTGGCCGTTCAAGGAGTTGGACGGCAAGATCGTTGGACGCCCACTGGAGATCTTGGCGTCAAGGCATTGATGCCAAGTTCCTGTCTGTGCAAGACACAGACCGAGCTCCAGGGATTTGGTGAATGTGGGGTTCCAGGACTCGAGGAAAAATCCGTAAAAATACTAAGACTCAAGGGGACATGTATAGGATTAAGATCTAGGTTTACTTGCCTCTTACAAAATCTCCAAAGGGGTGAAAATGGGTGATGAAGCTCTCTTTGGGGAGTCCCAAGAAGCCTTCAAAACACCACTCCTCCGGGTTCTTGGTAGATCTCCAAAGCAGGTTGAAGTCGGGGAAGCCTCCCTCTATGCTTCAGCTAGCTCCTGGTTGATGTAGATGGCCGGATGAAGCTCCAATCCGCCGAATCAAGGCATGCAAAGCCAGGTTTTTCTCCCAGAAGCTAGGGTTTTTCTCTCCTCTTGCAAAGAGGCAAAGAGAGCTCTTGGGGTTGCAAGGAGTGCTTGGTTTAAAGGAGAGAGACATCTCATCCCACGCAGGGGTTGATGAGAAGGCTTGAGAGCCGATGGGACATCTCCCCAATGGTTGGGGTAGCTTGCCCCCAGAATTTCGGTTCTGCTGTGCATGCAGGTCATAGAAGTAAACGTCCACCTATATGGACGGCTACTTAAGGCTTGGTGTCCATCGATATGGACGCCGACACCTCATGGGCGTCCACCCATGTTGACGCCAATTGGCCCTTCCTCCAGAACTTAAAATCATGCAGAACCATTCTTAATCCATACATATATGTACATGAAACCTAACTAGTATAACGTATACACCACTATACCATGCAAACATACAATATTTACAACTAATCATATGCATACATACATAGGTACATCAAGATAATAATACGTAGATAAATATCTACATACGCATACAACGTATATATATATATATATATATATATATATATACATACATGTACACAACATGACTCAACACACAAAGAACTGTATTTACACTACGTATATACATACAATGTATAAGGTATAACATGTATATTACTACACCATGAATCAATAACATTTATACCTAGGCATACACATGCATACATAAATACACTAAGATAAGATGTACGTAGATATCTACCTATGTGTACATGATGTTTTACATAAGCGTGACTCAACACACGGCAAAATAGAATGACAAGAATTGTGAGGGCTTCGCAAACCATTAGGAGGTGATATGAATTAAGTTAGCTAGGAATAATCTATTCCATAAAATAGTTCTTGCATGCACACACCTGATTTGACATAATATATATATATAGTATACACACACGGTGTAGCATACTTATGTACATTAGGCATGAAATAGATAGATACCACATGCACACCGGTAACTAGATTAAACTTGCACAACATTACTTAGATATTATATGCATGGGATGTTTATTACACACAATATGCACAATTTAGCTAATTGCCTATTCTCACCTAAATATCATAAAATACATGCATGTTATTCATGAGGAATATAGAATTACAATACACGCTACTAAATACACCTACCATACTTGCAACAATCAAATGCACCTGCACAAATTATAAATGAATAAAATTTCAGGGCATAACACTCTCCCCCTCTTGAAAAAGATCTTCGTCCTCGAAGATCGCATCGAGTACCTGTGGTGACGTCGCCGAGGTCATCACCAGCTACTCCTTGCTCCTTTATTGCCGTCGATGAAGCACCTCATGGAGCAAACTTTGTCTTCAGATTCAGACACTCCTTAAAACGATGCTCCTTGATGCCGCATTTAAGACACCTTCCTTCCTTTCTCTAACATGCGTTCCCGCCATGACGCTTCCCGCACTGGATGCACTCGGGCTTTCGCTAATTAAGGTCACAGTCGATTGCTGACTGTCCACGAGTTTCTCCTTCTTCTTATCTTGCCTTTGGAATGGCTTGGCCACATCCTCCTTTGGGGTTGCCTCCCCCTCTTGGAGAGGTCCCGCTATACTTTCTTGCTTGGTTGCCACTCCTAGAATTTCTTCCAAGGTATTTGAATCAAGCCCCAGAAGCTTCGCTTTCACTGAGGGTCTAAGTCCCTTCACGAACTTCTTCAACTTGCGGTTCTGCTCATACCTCCTAGACTGAGCACTACATCTACCACGTCCAGTCATGGTCTGCAAAATAAGTCACCCAGTTAGAACCTAGGTTACTATGTTCTAACTATTCTCCTTACTATCTTCCATCTATTATTAGTAATTTCTACATATATGGACAATTCCCTATGAAGATTTTGCAATATTGCGATGGTGATGGTCTATCCATGTACAGTCTCAACCTTGGGGCTCTGATACCAATCTCTGTAACGACCCTCTTCATACCGATACGATTATACCAATCCCCATCGGTATAAACGGCGTCGTCACAGTGGGACATATACCCAACACTAGTCGATAGGTTGATATGTACTTGGATAGCAATGGAGTACATCGGAATAAAATAAATAACTCAACTTTTAACCCATCACCAACACATATTCCATAATCTAAATAGAGAAAAACAGAGACAATGTCCACATTAATACAAGATAAAAGAACTACATTGTCCAAATATTGTCCGTACAATAATTCTTTTCATACTATGAGAAAAGAAAAGTACGACTAGTCGCAGCTCCACAAAACAGTCTTCTGATTGGCGATCCTCACTAAGCTTCCTTCTAGTGCATAATACCTGTCAACCTATACGCCGAAACAAGGGTGGTCCAAAGACTCAGCAAGCAAACCAAAGACTTAAACTTAAACATGTCACACTCACAATAAGGCATTAACATTAAAGAGATGCACTCTATCATCAAATCACGAAGGTACTCATGGTCCTTACTCTTAACTAGCAATACGTATTATATTCACAGGAGCATGCTTTAGTCTATCATATTTCTATTCTAAATCATGAGCATTACATCATACGCATGTACATATTTCAGACACCTAACATGTAGCATGGTTCATCCACACATTATTTCATTCCATAGATATCTCTACTACTAAAACATAAAATTGAGCATAAAGAAAAAGAACAAGCTAGCACGATGACTACTTTCTTTTCACATGCCCTTTTCGTATTTATTTATACAATTTACTTTCTGTTTTAACATAATAAAATCACATGCACATGGCTTCACATTTTATAGCATGACTTGAAGGTTAAAACATGGTGAAACCATTTAGCAATCCATAGGCACTTAAGTATGAAACTTTTATACTAATTGAGCCTTTCAACTAGCATGGAATCCAAATAGTATTCATGTATTTACCATGTTCATAATCACACTTTATTTGGTTCTTGTATGCATTTCATTCAATTACATGGATCCATAATTATTCACATATTGTCTTATCCTTAGGTAAGCCTACATGCTCATAGTTTGTGTTGCATAAATCAACATGGTTGTCTAAGTTTACCCACATACACCATTACATGATGAAGGTTAAACTACATGATATGATACTAACCATGGCATTTCGATTGAGATATTAACATATAGAAAAACATAAACATGGCATGCTAGTAAGCTAGTTTTCACATGCAAACACACCACCACTACATACACTTTAAGGTTGCTGTTATAACATTATTTCACATTAACATATCATGGATCACAATTTCACAATCTAACACATTGGTTTCTCATGTTTGCACAATTTCTCATTTGCATTTACTCTCCCTCACGTCTCATTTCACATAATTATCATATCATTTACTCTTGTTTTGCTTATCACATATCATATCATTTGCACTTACCATGTGCCACATTCACATATCATTTCACACCTTATTCATATTTCATTGCTTAAACAAATTGTCATGACACATAGTCCTAACTACCAGTAGAGGACACTAACAATTATCTCATTCTCATAACTCTTTCACAACGCATAACACATAACACAACTCATAATCACATACCGACCACCTAGGCAATACAGTGGTGAATCTTGGTAACTGCGCAGACCGGGAGAAGCCCTCTCCACCCTATCCAGTGGTACCTGTCCACCTCCAGGATTTCCCTAATGCCTTTAGGACGAACTTTTCACACATAGAGCTTTCCATAGGGACTATTCTATGTACAGCTCTCGAGGCCCCTAGGGTAGCAGTGTCATTTCGGCCCAATTATTACACATTACACTTGCTTTATCGCATTTTCACACATTATTCACATGTTTTACTTATTCTGTTGAATCTTTTTATATGTTACATCCAAAATTTCCATATGTCTTTGTTAACCCTAACATGGTACTACTGTTAATAGAAATCAAACATTCAGTACCTCACACTAATCAGGTTGAAACATACATAATCAACTATGTTCATATTAGCATGAGTTGAACACTCGTTTTCGCATGGAAATTTTTATAGAGCACTCTATGGTTATCCAAATAACATGAGAATTTAACCACAAACTACTTTCAGGTTTATGATCACACATGCAAATTTTCATATTTTTCTGAATCATATTACATTTACAAAAATTAAAACAGTCAATCTCATGCCATTTATAATTCAATTTATCATGGAACATAAAGTGATTGTTTGATTCGACCATTCATAGGTCTGTACCTATCATTCATAATGTCACAGAAATTTTTCCCAAAATTTTTGCACAACATGCAAATTTTCCGAAGTTTTAAACCAATCTAGGCATGCTCTCTATTTTCTAATACAAAAATTATAACAAGTTTCATATTCATGGGAAAATTCCCAAATTTTCAGGACATGGACTGACGCATATACACATGGTATAGAAAAAATCTAGGGCATTTAATTCCTCAGAAATCATGTAGACAGTAGTTGAACATGCATAATCCATTTTCCCCCAACATGTATTTCAATAAATCTAATAATTTATGCCATCCACAGAAACACACAGAATTTCCCACGCACATCACATTAGCTATTTTACATAACATATAAAAATTACACTATATCCTCATGCGTCAAAGTCCGGAAAAATAATTACTTAAGGCAGAACAGTTCACTGTTCTGCACTGAAGAACTTGGCGGCAGTGTCTGGCCGTTCAAGGAGTTGGACGGCAAGATCACTGGACGCCCACTAGAGATCTTGGCGTCAAGGCATTGACGCCAAGTTCCTGTCTGTGCAAGACACAGACCGAGCTCCAGGGATTTGGTGAATGTGGGGTTCCAGGACTCGAGGAAAAATCCGTAAAAATACTAAGACTCAAGGGGACATGTATAGGATTAAGATCTAAGTTTACTTGCCTCTTACAAAATCTCCAAATAGGTGAAAATGGGTGATGAAGCTCTCCTTGGGTAGTCCCAAGAAGCATCCAAAACACCACTCCTCCGGGTTCTTGGTAGATCTCCACAGCAGGTTGAAGTCGGGGAAGCCTCCCTCTATGCTTCAGCTAGCTCCTGGTTGCTGTAGATAGCTGGATGAAGCTCCAATCCGCCGGATCAAGGCATGCAAAGACAAGTTTTTCTCCCAGAAGCTAGGGTTTTTCTCTCCTCTTTGCAAAGAGGCAAAGAGAGCTCTTGGGGTTGCAAGGAGTGCTTGGTTTAAAGGAGAGAGACCTCTCATCCCACGCAGGGGTTGATGAGAAGGCTTGAGGGCCGATGGGACATCTCCCCAATGGTTAGGGTAGATTGCCCCCCGAATTTTGGGTCTGCTGCGCATCCAGGTCAGAGAAGTAAACGTCCACCTATATGGACAGCTACGTCCATCGATATGGACACCGACACCTCATGGGCGTCCACCCATGTTGACGCCAATTGGCCCTTCCGCCAGAACTTAAAATCATGCAGAACCATGCTTAATCCAAACATATATGTACATGAAACCTAAGTAGTATAACGTATACACCACTATACCATGCAAACATACAATATTTACAACTAATCATATGCATACATACTTAGGTACATCAAGATAATAATACGTACATAAATATCTACATACGCATACAACGTATATATATATATATACATACATACATGTACACAACATGACTCAACACACAAAGAACTGTATTTACACTACGTATATACATACAATGTATAAGGTATAACATGTATATTACTACACCATGAAATCATAACATTTATACCTAGGCATACACATGCATACATAAATACACTAAGATAAGATGTACGTAGATATCTACCTATGTGTACATGATGTTTTACATAAGCGTGACTCAACACACGGCAAAATAAAATGACAAGAATTGCGAGGGCTTCACAAACCATTAGGAGGTGATATGAATTAAGTTAGCTAGGAATAATCTATTCCACAAAATAGTTCTTGCATGCACACACCTGATTTGACATATAATATATATATATAGTATACACACACGGTGTAGCATACTTATGTACATTAGGCATGAAATAGATAGATACCACATGCACACCAGTAACTAGATTAAACTTGCACAACATTACTTAGGTATTATATGCATGGGATGTTTATTACACACAATATGCACAATTTAGCTAATTGTCTATTCTCACCTAAATATCATAAAAATACATGCATGTTATTCATGAGGAATATAGAATTACAATACACGCTACTAAATACACCTACCATACTTGCAACAATCAATGCACCTGCACAAATTATAAATGAATAAAATTTCAGGGCATAACAATTAATGAAATTAGAGTTTATTTGGTGTTATCCAATTGTGCAATGGTATTGTTATTTATTTTCTCACTCTGTACTATTTAATAACTGTAATCCCGCTCCGATATTTCGTGTCGGGGCATTATAGTTTTGTGGTATCAGAGCCTAGGTTATTCTTAAGTATAGGATGATCTAGGTTTGACTTGACTTGACTTAGAGTCTAACTCCATACCTATGTGAGATGGGTAGAACCTTAGGTAATAAGATAAAATGGATACACGCAAGCACAAACTTAGTGCAAACTCAACGACTTACATTTAGATTCTCTTTTGAAGGAACTTAAACAATGACAGCGGAGCGTGCTCAACTCCGTGACATGCAACACACAATTCAGCAGCTCACTCAAGCCTTACTTCTGGCCACTGGAGCCAACAACAATAATAACAACAACCGAGGAGGTGGTGATTTACATAGAAATTTCTGCAACCTGAATCCGCCTCGATTCAGTGGTACCACAGACCCTGATGAGGCTGATAACTGACTCAAGGAGATTGAGCGTATCTTCCACGTCATGCAATGCGCGGATGGGAACAAGATACTGCTAGCTACGTTCCAGTTAGAACGGGACGCCCGTGCGTGGTGGGAGTCCGTTGAGGCAACCAGAGAGGACGCGCAATTTACCTGGGAGGAGTTCAAGGAGCATTTCAACTCCAAGTACTTCTCAGAGACGGTCCAAGAGAGGAAAGCATCTGAATTTGCCGCTCTGAAGCAAAGGAACCTGACTGTTGCTGAGTATGAGGCTCAGTTCTCCCGATTGGTGTGCTATGCCAATCATCAGGTGAGTACAGAGAAGATGAAGACGAAAAGGTTTCTTAATGGGCTCAGGCCCACATATATCACACAGCTGGCACCTATGGACATTCAAACCTACCCAGAGATGGTTAGGAAAGCACAACTACTCGAGGATGCAACCGATCTCACTAATCGCATCAGAATGGTAAAGAAGGAACTGACTGTTGGAGCACCAAGCAAGCCTGCCTACAACAGGAAAAGACCGTTAAGTATCACTGATGGGCCAAGCCAGGAGAGAAAGCCCAAAAGTCCCCACTACTACTACCCCAAACAACAAGCCTAGATGCAAACACTGTGACAAGCTGGGCCATACTACAGAAGAGTGCTAGAGGAACGCAGGTGCATGCCTTCGCTGTGGGAGTCGTGATCACCACATCCAGGAGTGCCCTCTATTAAATGAAAATGAAAAGCATCCTATGGGAATGAAGAAGCCCGGCCGATTGCAGGCGTTGCAAGAAGTGGGCACCACCGAGGAAGGTGGAGTGGTGGAAGGTACACTGCCAGTCTTTTCTCAATCAGCATTTGTTTTGTTTGATACTGGCGCAACACATTCGTTCATATCACAAGCATTTGCTGATACATTAAATGAAAAACTTGCATCTATGCAATTTGAATTGCTTGTTACTACACCACTAGGAGAAAGGGGTCAATTGAATAAATATTATCCATTGGCTGATGTTAAGATTGGTGAAGTCAATCTAAGAGCTAACTTGATCTGTATGCCCATGGAGGGCTACGATGTCATTCTGGGAGCCGATTGGCTATCCACGTATGGGGCTATCGTGGATTGTAGAAGAGGTAAATTTTCCTTTAGTGAATTCCCTAAACTGATCTTCACAGGACGTAGGCACAGGAGACACTTGTCCCTCGTCTCTGCTATAAAGGCACAAACATGATAAGGAAAGGGAGTATGGCGTTTCTTGCCGCCATCGTAGTTGAAAAGAAAGCAGTAAAGATATCAGACATCCACATAGTGCAAGAATACCCTGATGTGTTTCCCGATGAGGTACCAGGCATTCCACTTGAGAGAGATGTGAATTTCTCAATTGATCTCGTACCTGGAGCTGCACCGGTTTCACGCCAACTCTACAGGATGTCCCTTGCCGAATTGAAAGAGTTGAAAGAGCAACTGATGGAACTTCTAGAAAAGGGTTTCATTAGGCTGAGTACTTCTCCTTGGGGAGCAACAGTGTTGTTCGTCAAGAAGAAGGATGGATCCATGAGATTATGCATCGATTACAGGCAGTTGAACAATCTCACTATCAAGAACAAGTACCCTCTGTCGCGTGTCGATGAATTATTTGATCAGATATCAGGAGCTAAATATCTTTCTAAGATTGACCTTAGATCGGGATATCATCAGATGAGGATTCAAGATGCAGATATCTACAAGACAGCTTTCAGGAGCAGGTATGGTCATTACGAATTTGTAGTCATGCCTTTTGGACTAACCAATGCTCCTGCAACTTTTTATGCAACTAATGAACAACATCTACCATCCCTACCTCGACAAGTTCATCGTGGTATTCATTGATGATATTCTCATATACTCTAATACCAAGGAAGAGCAGGAGGAGCATCTGAGGATCGCTCTACAGATCTTACGGGACAATCAACTCTACGCCAAATTGAGCAAGTGTGAATTCTGGCTCGAGGAGGTGTCATTTCTGGGTCATGTTATTTCCAAGGATGGTATCTCTGTCGATCCTTCCAAGGTAGAAGTTGTGCTGAACTGGGAAAGGCCGACAAATGTCACAGAGATCAGAAGCTTTCTTGGACTGGCTGGATACTACAGACGGTTCATAAAAGACTTCTCCAAGATAGTTGTACCTCTTACGCGTCTCACGCAGAAAGAGAACCCATATGTCTGGAGCAAGGAGTGCTAAAAGAGCTTCCAGACCCTGAAGCAGTTGTTGACTTCTGCACCTGTCCTTGCATTACCAGTCAAAGGCGCAGGATTCTCAGTCTACACTAATGCATCTGGAATCGGTCTAGGCTGTGTATTAATGCAGAACGAAAAGGTGATAGCTTATTCTTCAAGGCAGTTGAAGCCACATGAAGTCAACTATCGTGTCTATGACTTAGAGCAAGCTGATGTGGTATTTGCACTCAAAATCTAGAGGCATTACCTATACGGGTAGCAATTTATTCTCTACTCCGACCACAAGAGTTTGAAATACTTATTTTCTCAGAAGGAGCTCAATATGCGACAACGGAGATGGCTGGAGTACTTAAAGACTTTAATTTCAATATTCAATACCACCCAGGTAAAGGTAATGCAGTAGCCGATGCACTTAGCGGAAAGCCAGTAGCTTCTTTATCCTGTCTAGTCATGGGCGAGATGCAACTGTTGGAACAATTTGCTAGTTTTCACCTGAACATTGAAAAGAGGAGTAATAAGATGATCGTGGCTAATCTTAGAGCTCAACCCGACCCGACATTTTTGTCGAGATCAAAGAGCAGCAGGCTAATGATCCATTCCTAGTCAGAGTCAAGAGACCATAGCCGATAAGCCAGACTTCTCCATCGCTGAAGATGGAAGAATATTATTCCTAGCCAGGACATGTGTGCATGACAATCAAGTGCGGAAAAGGAAACTGATGGATGAAGCCCACAAGACCAAGTACACAATACATCCAGGTGCAACCAAGATGTACCAAGACATGAAAAGGTCATTTTGGTGGCCAAACATGAAGCGTGAGGTGGCTGAGCATGCCGCGCACTGCCTCACTTGTCAACAGGTGAAAGCCGAGCACCGTCGTCCTGCGGGTGTACTTGGATTCCTAGACATGCCTGAATGGAAGTGGGAAAGCATCGGCATGGATTTCATCATGGGTTTACCCCGAACTCGTGGTGAACTTGATGTTATCTGGGTTATTGTGGACCATTTAACCAAGTCTGCACACTTCCTTGCCATTAAGAGCACTTGGAGGGTGGATGTGTTGGCAACATTGTATGTAAAGGAGATAGTAAGACTACATGGAGTTCCAGTATCCATTGTCTTAGATCGTGACCCCAGATTCACATCTAGATTCTGGAAGGGACTTCAGACAGCGTTGGGTACTAAACTCAACTTCAGCACAACTTTCCACCCTCAGACGGATGGACAGACAGAAAGGACAAATCAGATTGTGGAAGAGATGCTGCGTGCCTGCACTATAGATTTTGAGGGATATTGGAATGAACAGTTGTCACTAACTGAATTCGCCTACAACAATAGTTATCAGGCCAGCATCAAGATGGCACCATTTGAAGCACTGTATGGAAGAACTTGTAGATCGCCAGTATGCTGGAATGAAGTAGGTGAGCAGCAATGTTAGACCCCGAATTTTTATTCTCTTATATATATATATATATATATATATATATATATATATATATATATATATATATGTATGGCGTGTTAGGTGTTCGCTTGTTGTGTGTATAGCGTGCGTAGTTCATTGTGCCTACTATAAGTTTTATACTTCTCTTGAGCATGAGCATGTGCGTATATCTACATATATATATACGTGTATATGATAATTCATGTAGAAGTGAGCAATTAGCTAAATTAAGAATTATTATGAACACTTTCTCAAGAATCTCAGACTCACAATATTTAAGCAATATTATGTATGTATTTTTTCTGAATATTGAAGAATATTCTATATTATCTAATTCATGGATTATGCATGGGGATGTATGGAGTACGTACGTACATACATATAAGCATGTATATGTAGATATCTATATCAGCTAGATGTACTTGCTATGCATGTGTACGATTATTGAGAACGTTGTTAAAATTTATGTGTATGTATGTATGTATGATTGTCTTAATGCATGTGGTAATGGCATACCAAATTCTAAATACATAGCATCCTGGTATATTTAGGTATACATGAGTATGTTTAGTGTGGATGCTGTTCAATTGCTTGGTGTAGTGGATGTATGCATTGTACTTAGCACATTGCATGCACATGTAGAGTATAAGTATGATTTCTGCATTGTTTGTTTTCTGGCCGAAGAGGATTTGGCGTCAACATTGGAGGACGCCTATATAAGTAAACGTCCATGTCGATGGATGCCTACACCTAAGTCAACGGCCACTCATGTGAACGTTAATATCTCTAATTTTCTGTGCGCAGCAGAGCGCAGAGAGAACTTATTGGGCCAGGCTTCTGATTGGGGAGATGTCTTCCCAACGTCTCTTACTTGTCCCTTCAGTCCTGTACGAGCCCCTCTTGCCCCCTTATTCTATAAAACACCTCTCTTTGCAACCTAGAGAGCCCCCTTGGCTCATTTTCTAAAAGGAAACCCTAGCTGACAGAAGAGATGAGGGACTGACCTTGGAAGGCTTAGATCCGGCGACTGGAGGGGTTTTTGGGTGAGCTTCTAAACAAGGAGGAAGGCCATACATAGGAGAAGGCTTCCCCGGCGTTGGACTGCGGCTTGCACCCCCATGGAACCCGGAGCAAAGGATTTCTGGAGGCTTCTTGGCATGTGCCAAGGAGAGCTCCATCGGCTATTTTGATCCGTTTAGAGGTTTTTCTTCAGGCAAGTAAACCCTAGGTCTTGAGCCTAGACATGTCCCCTAAGTCTCAGGAATTTTGTGGATGTTAATTCGTGTCCTGGAGACCCTATTCTGAATTTTTTTCCAAGCTCGGTCTGTGTTCTTACACAGACAGGAACTTGACGGCAAGAGACCTTGCCGTCAAGTGCATCTGTTAATGGCATGCGATAATGCCGTCAACCCCTGTACACGGCCAGGTCATTGACGTTGAGTTCGTCAGGACAGAACCGTTAACTGTTTTCTCCCTTAAATGACTAATTTCGATGTGTTTCTCGCGATGAGGATATACTGTAAACCCTATACGTTATGTAAGATATCTATTGTGGTGTGTGGATGGTTATTGAGCATGGTATGAGTAATGCAATTTAATTGCTTTGCGAAAATGCATGTATGTTAAGGCAATGACCTTCTTGACTCACTGTTTGGATGTTTTAGTGAGGGTCAGAAAGTGTTAAATGTTGTGAGCCATGTATGCATGCATCAGTTATCCCCTGCAATTTCTATGATTTTCCCATACTTATATGATTTGTTAGAATTTATGTTATGGAAAATAGAGAACCTCTGTAGGACTATTAAATTCTCTAGTAAATCGTGCTTTGTGCAATAAATACAAGTAGAATTTTGTGCGAATACATGCATGTTAGGTCAGGGCTGAGGCATGTTAAATCAATTGTTTATGCTAGATTTCCATGCTAATAGGGATTTCAAATAGCATGTGAAATGGATGTTTGATTTTCTGTAAATTCGTTTTAGTTCAGAAAAATATGATAACTTGCAGGTAGAATCCTAAACCTGAAACCAGTATGTGGTCAAAGTTTCAGGTCATTTGGACAATTATACAGTGCAATATGAAATTTCCATGCAAAATGCGTAACTAATGCAAGCTATTATGAAATGATTTGGTTTCTGAACAATTTAACATGATTAATGAAACTTCCGGAATGTTAATTATGGTCATCTGTAGTAGCATGATTAGGAGAAAAACAGAGTCACTTTGTGCATGGGAAAATGAAGGAGATGTGAGTGTTATGTGTAAAATACGTGTTAAAACTCGGCATGAGTAAAGTGTAAAAGTTGTGCCTATGTGGCACTGCTACCCTAGAGGCATCGGGAGCCGTATAAAGAAAAGTCCCTATGGAAGGATCCATGTGATATAAGTTTGTCCCAAAGGCATTGGGAAAACCCCGGAGGTGGACAAGTACCACTGGATAGGGTGGAGAGGGCTTCTCCCGGTCTGCGCAGTTACCAAGATTCACCGTTGTATTGCCTAGGTGGTGAGTATGTGTATGAGTTGTGTCATGCGTTGTGATATGAGTTGTGTTATGAGTTGTGTTGAGAGCTGTGCTAAGGAATGAGCACGAGCTATGAGGTATCGGTTTGAGTCCTCTACTAGGTAGTTAGAACTATGTGTCATGACAAATTGTTTAAGTAATGAAATATGAGTAAAGTGTGAAATGAGATGTGAATGCGGCACGTGGTGAGTGCAAAAGATCAGATATGTGACAAGTGAAACCAAGAGTAAATGATATGACAATTATGTAGAGTGGAATTTCGTAAATACATGTGAAACTAGAATGTGTAGATGTGAGATTTTAATCCATGTTAAGACAATCTGCAATCATGTTAGAATAGTAACCTTAATATGTATGATCATATTTATATGTTCAAAATACCTAGAATCCATGCTAGGGACCATTATTAAGTATGTATAACAATACCATGCTTGGTCGTTCACATGTGGTGATTTAATCGTTATTGTAGTTCTCATATGTTAATTTATGGTTGCTAAACCAGGTAGAAATCAGCAAGCTTAAAGCATTAAAAGGTCATGTATATTTATAAGAATGTGTAAATTCCATGTTAGGTATGTTTCTTTAATGTATGCACGGTAATCATGTCAGCGGCTTTCATGTCTTAGATGGTTGAAGGTAGATTTCATGTGTGAAATGAATAAAAAGCATGTGTGGGGAAAATTTATTGATAAAGAAAATCTGAAAGCATGAGTCATGTGGTTCAATTATAGAATCACCATGATAGGTTGTAAATTTTAATGCTTAACATGCTATGTTTATGTTCTTTCATATGTTAATATCCCAATTGAATTGTCATGCTTAGCATCATATCATGTAATTTCATTCCATCAGGTAATGGTGTATGTGAGTAAACTGGGATAACCATGTAATTGAATGTATGGATATGATCAGCAAGTAAAGTGTGGATATGACATGGTAAAACATGTATGATCGTTAGATTCCATGCTAGTTGAACTGTCCAATTAGAATAAAGTTTCATGCCTAAGTGTGCAGTGTTGCTAAATGGTTGTACTATGCTTTTAACCTTCAATCCAGGTTGAAAAATGTGAATTCATGTGAATCTGATTTCATTAGATTAAAACAGCAAGCAAATTGTTCAATTAAACATAAAAAGTGCATGTGAAGAATAATTAGTCATCATGTTAGTTGTTCCTTTCTATAAGACCAATGTTATGCCTTAATTGTGAAAATATCTATAGACGAAACAATGTGTGAATGAATCATGTTACATATTAGGAGCATGAAATATGTACATGTGTGTAATGTAATGTTCATGATTTAGGATATAAACATGATAGACTAAAGCATGCTCATATGAATGAAATTGTGGGCTAGTTGCAAGTAAAGTCCATGTGTGTTCTTGTAATCTATGATAATATGCATCCCTTAAATGTAAATGGCTAGATGTGAGTGTGATATGTTTAAGTTTAAGCCTTTGGTTTGCTTGCTGAGTCTTTGGACTCACTCCTGCTTCGGCGTGCAGGTTGACAGGTATCTTGCACTAGAAGGAAGCATAGTGAGGACCGTCATTTTGGGAAGGCTATTTTGTGGAGCTGCCGCTAGATGTACTTTTCTATTTCTTTTATCATGTAAACAATGATTGTGTGGACAATATTTGAACAATGTAGTACCTTTATCTTGTATTATGTGGACATTGCCTTTCCTTTATTTACTATTTAGACTGTGGAATATATGTGGGTGATGGTTGAAAGTGAAATATTTATCTCATTCCGCTGTACTCTATCGCTATCCAGGTACATATCAACCTATCGACTAGTGTTGGGTACATGTCCCACTGTGACGACGCCCTTTATACCGATGGGGATTGGTATAATCGTACCAATATGAAGAGGGTCGTTACAGAGATTGGTATCAGAGCACCAAGGTTGAGACTGTACATGGATAGACCATCACCATCACAATATTGCAAAGTCTTCATAGAAATTTGTCCATACATGTAGAAATTACTAATACTAGATGGAAGATAGTAAGGGGAATAGTTAGGATATAGTAACTTAGGTTCTAATTGAGTTATTTATTTTGCAGACTATGGTTGGACGTGGTAGACGTAGTGCTCAGTCTCGGAGGTATGAGCAGAACCGCAAGCTGAAGAATTTTGTGAAAGGACTTAAGCCATCAGTGAGGGCTAGGCTTCTGGAACTCGATTCGCGTATCTTAGGAGAGCTTCTAGGTGTGACCACCCAGCAAGAGAATGGTGCGGGATCTCTCCCAGAGTGGGAGGCAACTCCAAAGGAGAATATGATCAAGCCATTCCAAAGGCAAGATAAGAATAAGGAGAAACCCTTGGAAAGTCAACAATCAACTGTGGCCTCAAGCATCGAGAAACCCGAGTGCACCCAGTGCGGGAAGCGTCATGGCGGGAAAGCATGTTGGAGAAAGGAAGGAAGGTGTCTTAAATGTGGAAGCAAAGATGATCGGATTAAGAGTGTCCGAATCTGAAGAGGAAGTTCACTCCGCGAGGTGCTTCATCGACCGCGATCCCGAATTTTTATTCTCTTATATATATATATATATATATATATATATATATATATATATATATATATATATGTATGTATATGTATACGCACATGCTCATGCTCAAGAGAGTATAA
The DNA here is from genome assembly GCA_014218235.1 of Colocasia esculenta. Lineage (NCBI taxonomy): Eukaryota > Viridiplantae > Streptophyta > Magnoliopsida > Alismatales > Araceae > Colocasia > Colocasia esculenta. Next base: position 49,940,375 of record CM024758.1, read on the forward strand.
AACTTATAGTAGGCACAATGAACTACGCACGCTATACACACAACAAGCGAACGTAGTTCATTGTGCCTACTATAAGTTTTATACTTCTCTTGAGCATGAGCATGTGCGTATACATATACATACATATATATATATATATATATATATAGATATATATATATATACGTGTATATGATAATTCATGTAGAAGTGAGCAATTAGCTAAATTAAGAATTATTATGAACACTTTCTCAAGAATCTCAGACTCAGAATATTTAAGCAATATTATGTATGTATTTTTATGAATATTGAAGAATATTCTATATATCTAATTCAAGGATTATGCATGGGGATGTATGGAGTACGTACGTACATACATATAAGCATGTATATGTAGATATCTATATAATCTAGATGTACTTGCTATGCATGTGTACGATTATTGAGAACGTTGTTAAAATTTTATGTGTATGTATGTATGTATGATTGTCTTAATGCATGTGGTAATGGCATACCAAATTCTAAATACATAGCATCCTGGTATATTTAGGTATACATGAGTATGTTTAGTGTGGACGTTGTTCAATTGCTTGGTGTAGTGGATGTATGCATTGTACTTAGCACATTGCATGCACATGTAGAGTACAAATATGATTTCCTGCATTGTTTGTTTTCTGGCCGAAGAGGATTTGGCGTCACATTGGAGGACACCGATATAAGTAAACGTCCATGTCGATGGACGCCTACACCTAAGTCAACGGCCACTCATGTGGACGTTAATATCTCTAATTTTCTGTGCGCAGCAGAGCGCAGAGAGCACTCATTGGGCCAGGCTTCTGATTGGGGAGATGTCTTCCCAACGTCTCTTACTTGTCCCTTCAGTCCTGTACGAGCCCCTCTTGCCCCCTTATTCTATAAAACACCTCTCTTTGCAACCTAGAGAGCCCCCTTGGCTCATTTTCTAAAAGGAAACCCTAGCTGGCAGAAGAGATGAGGGACTGACCTTGGAAGGCTTAGATCCGGCGACTGGAGGTGTTTTCGGGTGAGCTTCTACAACAAGGAGGAAGGCCATACATAGGAGAAGGCTTCCCCGGCGTTGGACTGTGGCTTGCAACCCCCTGGAACCCGAAGCAAAGGATTTCTGGAGGCTTCTTGGCAAGTGCCAAGGAGAGCTCCATCGGCTATTTTGATCCGTTTAGAGGTTTTTCTTCAGGCAAGTAAACCCTAGGTCTTGAGCCTAGATATGTCCCCTAAGTCTCAGGAATTTTGTGGATCTTAATTCGTGTCCTGGAGCCCCTATTCTGAATTTTTTTCCAAGCTCGGTCTGTGTTCTTACACAGACAGGAACTTGACGGCAAGAGACCTTGCCATCAAGTGCATCTGTTAATGGCATGCGATAATGCCGTCAACCCCAGTACACGGCCAGGTCATTGACGTTGAGTTCGTCAGGACAGAACCATTAACTGTTTTCTCCCTTAAATGACTAATTTCGATGTTTTTCTCGCGATGAGGATATACTGTAAACCCTATACGTTATGTAAGATATCTATTGTGGTGTGTGGATGGGTTATTGAGCATGGTATGAGTAATGCAATTTAATTGCTTTGCGAAAATGCATGTATGTTAAGGCAATGACCTTCTTGACTCACTGTTTGGATGTTTTAGTGAGGGTCAGAAAGTGTTAAATGTTGTGAGCCATGTATGCATGCATCAGTTATCCCCTGCAATTTCTATGATTTTTCCATGCTTATATGATTTGTTAGAATTTATGTTATGGAAAATAGAGAACCTGTGTAGGACTATTAAATTCTCTAGTAAATCGTGCTTTGTGCAATAAATACGGGTTGAATTTTGTGCGAATACATGCATGTTAGGTCAGGGCTGAGGCATGTTAAATCAATTGCTAGATTTCCATGCTAATAGGGATTTCAAATAGCATGTGAAATGGATGTTTGATTTTCTGTAAATTCGTTTTAGTTCAGAAAAATCTGAAAACTTGCAGGTAGAATCCTAAACCTGAAACCAGTATGTGGTCAAAGTTTCAGGTCATTTGGACAATTATACAGTGCAATATGAAATTTCCATGCAAAATGCGTGACTAATGCAAGCTATTATGAAATGATTTGGTTTCTGAACAATTTAACTTGATTAATGAAACTTCCGGAATGTTAATTATGGTCATCTGTAGTAGCATGATTAGGAGAAAAACAGAGTCACTTTGTGCATGGGAAAATGAAGGAGATGTGAGTGTTATGTGTAAAATACATGTTAAAACTTGGCATGAGTAAAGTGTAAAAGTTGTGCCTATGTGACACTGCTACCCTAGAGGCATCGGGAGCCTTATATAGAAAAGTCCCTATGGAAGGCTCCATGTGATATAAGTTTGTCCCAAAGGCATTGGGAAAACCCCGGAGGTGGACAAGTACCACTGGATAGGGTGGAGAGGGTTTCTCCGGTCTGCGCAGTTACCAAGATTCACCGCTGTATTGCCTAGGTGGTGAGTATGTATGAGTTGTGTCATGCGTTGTGATATGAGTTGTGTTATGAGTTGTGTTGAGAGCTGTGCTAAGGATTGAGCACGAGCTATGAGGTATCGGTTTGAGTCCTCTACTAGGTAGTTAGGACTATGTGTCATGGCAAATTGTTTAAGTAATGAAATATGAGTAAAGTGTGAAATGAGATGTGAATGCGGCACGTGGAGAGTGCAAAAGATGAGATATGTGACAAGTGAAACCAAAAGTAAATGATATGACAATTATGTAGAGTGGAATTTCGTAAATACATGTGAAAGTAGAATGTGTAGTTGTGAGATTTTAATCCATGTTAAGACAATCTACAATCATGTTAGAATAGTAACCTTAATATGTATGATCATATTTATATGTTCAAAATACCTAGAATCCATGCTAGGGACCATTATTAAGTATGTATAACAATACCATGCTTGGTCGTTCACATGTGGTGATTTAATCGTTATTGTAGTTCTCATATGTTAATTTATGGTTGCTAAACCAGGTAGAAATCAGCAAGCTTAAAGCATGAAAAGGTCATGTATATTTATAAGAATGTGTAAATTCCATGTTAGGTATGTTCCTTTAATGTATGCACGGTAATCATGTCAGCGGCTTTCATGTCTTAGATGGTTGAAGGTAGATTTCATGTGTGAAATGAATAAAAAGCATGTGTGGGGAAAATTTATTGATAAAGAAAATCTGAAAGCATGAGTCATGTGGTTCAATTATAGAATCACCATGATAGGTTGTAAATTTTAATTCTTAACATGCTATGTTTATGTTCTTTCATATGTTAATATCCCAATTGAATTGTCATGCTTAGCATCATATCATGTAATTTCATTCCATCAGGTAATGGTGTATGTGAGTAAACTGGGATAACCATGTAATTGAATGTATGGATATGATCAGCAAGTAAAGTGTGGATATGACATGGTAAAACATGTATGATCGTTAGATTCCATGCTAGTTGAACTGTCCAATTAGAATAAAGTTTCATGCCTAAGTGTGCAGTGTTGCTAAATGGTTGTACTATGCTTTTAACCTTCAATCCAGGTTGAAAAATGTGAATTCATGTGAATCTGATTTCATTAGATTAAAACAGCAAGCAAATTGTTCAATTAAACATGAAAAGTGCATGTGAAGAATAATTAGTCATCATGTTAGTTGATCCTTTCTATAAGACCAATGTTATGCCTTAATTGTGGAAATATCTATAGACGAAACAATGTGTGAATGAATCATGTTACATATTAGGAGCATGAAATATGTACATGTGTGTAATGTAATGTTCATGATTTAGGATATAAACATGATAGACTAAAGCATGCTCATATGAATGAAATTGTGGGCTAGTTGCAAGTAAAGTCCATGTGTGTTCTTGTAATCTATGATAATATGCATCCTTAAATGTAAATGGCTAGATGTGAGTGTGATATGTTTAAGTTTAAGCCTTTGGTTTGCTTGCTAGTCTTTGGACTCACTCCTGCTTCGGCGTACAGGTTGACAGGTATCTTGCACTAGAAGGAAGCGTAGTGAGGACCGTCATTTTGGAAGGCTATTTTGTGGAGCTGCCGCTAGATGTACTGTTTCTATTTCTTTTATCATGTAAACAATGATTGTGTGGACAATATTTGAACAATGTAGTTCCTTTATCTTGTATTATGTGGACATTGTCTTTCCTTTATTTACTATTTAGACTATGGAATATATGTGGGTGATGGTTTGAAAGTGAAATATTTATCTCATTCCGCTGTACTCTATCGCTATCCAGGTACATATCAACCTATCGACTAGTGTTGGGTACATGTCCCACTATGACGACGCCCTTTATACCGATGGGGATTGCTATAATCGTACCGGTATGAAGAGGGTCGTTACAAGCAATGGCTAGGACCAGTTATGGTGCAGAACACTAGCAGAGACATACAGATTATCAGAGACAGAATTAGGATAGCTCAATCCAGGCAGAATAGCTATGCTGATAAAAAGAGAAGGGATTTAGAATTTCAGACTGGAGATCATGTAATGCTGAAGGTATCCTCGATCAAAGGATTTCAAAGGTTTGGGATGAGAGGCAAGCTGAGACCAAGATTCATAGGTCTGTTTGAAGTGTTAGATAGAGTGGGCGAGGTAGCGTACCGACTAGCACTACCTCCCCAGTTCGCAACAATACACAATGTGTTCCATGTGTCTGTGCTGAGGAAATACGTGTATGATCTGTCACACGTAATAAGCTATGATGACATTAATCTGAACAAGGACATGACCTATGAAGAAAGGCCAGTGAAGATCTTAGACAAGAAGATGCAACAACTTCAGAATCGATCTATACCCGTGGTTAAAATACTCTGGAGAAACCATGAAGTCGAAGAGGCCACGTGGGAGCCCAAAGCATTTATGCGACGGAATTATCCAGAGTTATTCAGTAAGTCATTCTTCCTCTTACGATTCTATGAATTTGGGGACCAAATTCTTTTTAAGAGGGGGAGGATGTAGCACCCTTGATTTTTAAAACCCAAATAAAAATAAAATTTCTATTTTTATAAATAAGGAAAATATAAATTATTGAACAAAAAGGGAAATAAATATAATTAGAATGATTTAAATCAAAGTCCATTAGGCTAAATTAGAAATGGGATGTACTAATGGTCCTAACATGGTTTGTTGGGCCCAATAGGATAGCCCATTATGGGAGGAGAAGTAATTAAGAGAAATTTATATCTAATTAATTAAGAATGGAAAAGGGTCAAATTAACTATTAGAACAAGTCATATCTATCCTAAAAAGAGTCCTCACTTACCCTAAACCTTTACCCACGAAATTGGATCCCTTCCCAACTTTATTAGGTGGATAAATAAGAGAAAGTGGGAGATAAGAAGGAAATTTGGAGTTTAATAGAAGGGAGGACTCTTAGAATGGCTAGGACTCTAGTTAGCAATCAAAACACCCTAAAACTCATCCCTAGCAACCCTAAACCGTAGTAGAGGCTTTGGAGGACGAGGGGAGAGGCTGGAGATCGTGGGAGCTTGGAGAAGGGAGCTTGGACAAAGGATTTTTCATCCCGTTTTTGTCTCCAACTTAGGGTTCTTCTTGGATTCGACAAAAGGTAGGTAATCTCTCAAGCTAAAATCATGTAAAAATTACACTATATGAACCTCTTCAAAGCCCTCTCGTCTCGTTGTATTTCCTATATCCATTGGGCGAATTAATTGCTTGAATCCCTGTTGTTACCATGAACCCGAAATCTCTTGTTTTCTCTAATCCCTTGCATGTACTTGTTCCCATGCCATGAGAAAATTCTCATTGATATTACATTGTATTAGCTTTAAAGCACCCCTGTTTCATGCTATTTCGATCTCCCATGAGGGAGAATTAATTCATTGAATCTCTATCAGATCCATGCACCCGACCTGTCATGTTTGCTTGTGAATCTTGTTTATACTTGACTTCATGCATGATAAAATTATCATAAATACTACATCTTGTTAGATTTTGAACGCCCCTATTTTCGGAATTTTTCATCATGTATTCATCTCTAAATAATTCGTTGAATCCTGACTGCGCCTGTTTAGGTCATCAGAATGTAACTTGTTCAAAGCATGCCTAAATCTTGTCTAGTTTCAAATTAATCATGCATGCTGATAGATCCATATGTCTACTTTCATTTGAAACTAGATTCGTGATTTTTAGTCATTATAAGATTTTGTATTGAATTTAGAAGAGCCCTATGTCAAATCTGATCAACCCTGAAAAAAGGAAAAAATGTTGGACTGTCCTGAAATCGCGACGGCACGACTCGCCGCGATACCAGTCAGGTCGCATCCTGCAGGCGCGTCACGTTTGGAACGCGGCGGCCTAAGGCGCTGCAATTTCCTTCTGGTCCGAGCCAGGCCAGCCGGTCTGCGGATCACGCCCTAGCCGCCCGTCGCGACTTCAATCGCAACGGGTAGGTCCGCCACGATTTGGAGACTTCAGCCAGAACATGGAATTGCTCTCATGCCCTTATCAATTAAGCTATATGACTCAAGTTTAACCCTAATCATGCACTATTTTAAACAGTAACAATTTGATTATTTCTATTTGTTAAATCGCATGAATACATTATTTAAAAGTCAATTGCACGACGGATTATATTCTGAAGATTTCTTTACACTTGCACACACATAACATTATTAATTGCCAGTTGACCTTATTAAATTACGCAATAATGTATTCGGTAATTTAGTGAAATAAATTACTAAATTCCCTATTTTATTAAATATAATTGTTTTTGTTTTACTCGCGCATTTTATCTACTGTTACTGTTTTCCCTCGGCTTCGAGCACTCGAGGTACGACGGACTTGTTCTACACACTTTCTCTTGACTTGGACCACCTCCCATCGGGAATACTCTCGATTGGACCATGAACTCCTTGTCAAGAACCTCCATAAGTCTTCTTGGCTTTGGCGCACGTCCTTAGTCAACGAACTGGTTGTACCCCAAAACCCGATACACATTACGGATCAGTACGATCCATGGCCTTAGTGTGTTCTTTCCTAATCTTTTGATCACGCCGACCATCTAGCCTGTGTACACAATACGGCTAGTGGGCGGTGGTGACTTCCACCAGAATGCCGGCCTGCAGTGGTGTGCCGTGCAACCGTTACTATCGTGTGTTTACGTTGTTTTATGGAATGTCCCTATCTCATCTACTATCTATATTCTCTCACCTATTCACGTTCTCTCTACACTCTCATCTATCTCGTCTAGTACTCTCTTATCTCTTCTTGGTACTATATTGGCCATTCTTGTGATTGTCTATGATAAAGAAATGACTAATGCCAGCGCAATAGGGCCCGATTAGGTCCTGGGAGGAGCGCCCGAATAGTGCCAGTGCCCATGGGAGTTAAAATGATCCAGGATGTGTTACGACATGCATCAAGTGCCAGTTTACTATCTAGATTAATCTATGACAATCAAAGTACTATCTCTACAAGTGCAAGCGTGATCGTTACTAGTGCACCGTTGTGCATTTACATGATATAACGTTACATGGCCATTCTAATGTCGTTCTCGTTGTACTATTTTCCCTGTGCCAGTTGCTATGTTCTCTTGCTATCATGACATGCTCTATATGACTTTACTATCTAGTTAGCCTGCCATTAAAACATTAACTATTTAAAGCATGCTTGTGTTCATGAGATATTAAGTCCTACTGGGCATTATTCGCTCATCATGCGTATTTATTTAATGTGTTTCAGGTGAGTCGGATCATGACCACACTCACGAGGATGGGACCGATGAGGAGGTCAAGAGTGACCATTCGCAACCAGTGCTATCTAGTAGTTGTCGTTAGCGTAGTCATGAGTTAGTGGGTCAGTTAGTCGTTATGTAATAGTTTTGATTTTGAATAAAGTACTTTGGGCCCTAGTTTTGGCTCTGATATGTTGATGTATTAGTAGTTATGAAGATGATGTTATTAGTGAATGTAATGGAGATTGTTGGATTATTAATGAATTGGAGTTTATGGTGTTATCCAATTGTGCAATGGTATTGTATTTATTTTCTCGCTCTGTACTATTTAATAACTGTAATCCCGCTCCGATATTCCGCGTTGGGGCGTTACAACAACACCCATTCATCTTCCACTCTGGCAACCACGTCACCTACAGTGGGAGACGAAACTGAGGAAACAATGGTGCTCCGGAGTGGGCGCATGTTCAATCGAATATTCCCTCAACAGTAAGACCAGACACCCCTGCCCTCGAAAGAAGAAGCCCTAGTTGAGGAGTCCATCCCAGAGACTCAATACGATTTCTTAAACAGTTAACAAGACACCGGCCAGAATATCTATCTTAGAACTGATCAAGAGATCGCCAGTACACAAGAAGCCCTCATGCACTACTTATAGAATGTCATGTGTGAATGGAGACTATCTGTGAAGTAGATCAGTGTGGTGTTAACTCCACAAGGAAGCACCCACAATAGAATTCCACGAAATGAGCTAGCACCTGTTGAATATCAAAGATATGCCTTGTGCTTGCCTGTGAAAATCAAGGGTATCAGCATGCCCCAATGCCTTCTAGACAGTGGTCCATTAATCAATGTCATGTCTTTGGACACGTAAACTTTTCCGGGGTCACTCTACAGTCAGTCTGACCCTCTATCACCATCACGGCCTACGAAGACGCTAGTAGGCCGCCCAAAGGAGTGGTCACGTTGAAGGTTGGGATGGGTCCATCTGTCACTGAGATGGATTTCCACATTCTGGACATGGGCCCAAGTTTCCTATGATCTGGGGCCGACATTTGTTCTAGCACTTGGGGCTATCATATCAACTATGCATTAGTGTCTGAAGGTTCCGTATAAGGGACGGGTCGTCAAAGTTGCCAGCAAACCAACCATCTTGGAAGTGGATGCTATGACTGACAATTCAGTCCCATCCATATGGCCAAGCAATCAGCCGCTTATGTCTGTGCTAGACACGTACGACAGCATCGAAGCCCATCAAATTCATCACCTATCAGTGCAAGCAAAAATAAGCAAGATATCACGAGAAAGGGTTGCATACGCCGCTGAGAATGGGGATACAGCCAGGCAAAGGGCTGGGGGCAATTTACAGAAAAGGACAGAAGATGTAAAGGACAACAAGACAAGACCAAGGGCAGGGACTGGGGATACAAGTCGAGCGGGGCAGAGGATAAGCAGAGGCAGCCACTCACATGGTCCCTGTACCAACAATTCAAGAGGGGCCGCTGCAGCTAGGGAGTGAACATACATCTACATCACTATTGAACCATTCATAGTCCACCCCTGGCCACATATAAAGCTGCTGTAAATCTCAGGCCCCAGAAGTAAATTGAAAAGGATGAGTCTGAATCAGAATGGAAACCGGTGGTTTGACATGAGCGATATTGCCGACTCCTTAAGTCAACTCTTCACCCGAAAGATATCGAGGAACTAGCAGCGGTCGAATGCAAGGAGTAGACGAAGAATGAGCGAATAGATGAAGCAGAATGACATCCCTCGCGAACAGCTCCTACAACAACTAGATCGGGGTGGGCCTTTTCTCTCTAGGCATCGCGCCCATCTTCTATCGGTCACCGCGTGGCCATTTTTCATTTCTTTCAGGCATTCCTCGGGCACCAACGCCATTTTCACATCTCTCTTTACAATTCTGAGCAGAGGCTCACCCTCCAATTCCCTCTTTCCAGTGATCTCCCTCCACTCGAGCACATGCTCTTTCCTTCTTTTTAGATTGGTGATCTCACCTCGCCCCACTCTCTTTGCATGATAAATAAAAACCATAAAATTTCGAATAACCCTGAAAATCCAAAAAAAATGCCAATTTTCAAATGGCTGATTCCATCTCTCATCAAGGAGACCTCCTATCTCTTTTCCAAGTGTGCCCCAACCTACAGGCCACTCCTCCCTAGTCCTATGACCGATTTGCTTTTTCCCTCCTCGCAGGGATCTCCTTCCCCCTCCACGCAGGGGACTTTTATACTTTTGCTCCACCTCCACCTTCCCCCCATGCAGGGAAGTTCTTTTACTGCTTTTACTCTCCTCCATCTTCCCCCACACAGGGATCTTATTTACTGCTTTTCCTACTGCTCCCCCCACTGTTGTAGAATCTAGTATTTGTAGTGAGAGTCTAGGTAAGAGTAGGATAAGCTGGGGTAGTATCCAAAAAGAAGTCCAAGGATAAGAGGGTTCCACACTGCTTCCTTGCTAATCTAGCTCGTAGATGCAAGGCATGTCTAGCAATTCCAGAATTCATAGAAGAGCCTTTATAGTTGCCGAATATAGAGTATGAGCAATCATTGTGCTTAATTGATGATGGGTTCAGAGCGTATGAGATAATGGATGATGACGACCCAATTGAGGAAGGTGACAAAGAGTTTGAGGATGAGGCTGACGCATTCGCAAGTGGAGTTAGAAGATTCGATGAACCATCAGCTGTCGTAGAAGAAACTACAAAGGAAATCAACCTAGGAACTGAGGAAACCCTTGGACCATCCTCATAAGTAGTAATTTATCAGCAGCTGAAGAGGAGGGCGATCATTGAGTTCTCAGAGAATGCAAGGACACGTTCACATGGAGCTACAAGGAACATGCCAGCTTGGATACCGCGCTTATTGAACATCACCTTACACTTAAGTCGGGTCCATTGCCATTAGTAGTAGTTGAGGCGTTTCCACCACATATGGCTTTGAAATGAAAGATGAGGTCGACAAGCTCCAGAAAGCCAAATTTATTAGAGTGGTACTTTATCAATTGCGTGCAAACATTGTCCCGATCATGAAGAAGGACAGATTATTCAAAATCTGTATCGACTTCTGGACCTCAACCACACATGTCCTAAAGATGTTTCACATTGCCTCACCTCGATGGATCATAGATAACACGACCGGGTATGAAACCCTCTCTTTTCATGGATGGCTTCTCAGGGTACAACTAGATCAGTTGGCTGAGGGAGACCAGGAGAAGACTTCGTTCACCTCCACCATGGGAACTTATTGCTATGTGGTCATGCCATTTGGACTCAATAATGCTGAAGCTACTTATCAAAGAGCTATGATGGCCATCTTTCATGATATGATTCACATTTATATAGGGTGTATGTGGATGACCTGTAGTGAAATCAAGAATAATGGCTTAGCACCCTGGGGTTCTAACAAGGTCTTGCATAGATCAAGAGAATACCATTGAAAATGAACCCCAAGAAGTGAGTGTTTTGGTGTATCATCATGTAAGCTTCTAGGTTTCATCGTGAGCAAGAGGGGTATAGAGATTGATCCCATAAGGCGAAGGTGATAAGAGAGATGCCCCCTCCAAGAATTTGAAGAAAGTTCAGGTTTAATCGGAAGGTTAAAGTTTATTTGCCCGTTCGTCACCAACATTCCAAGAGGTGTAGACCCTTCTACGAATGCAACAAGTCGGGAGTCGATTCCATTGGGACGAGAAGTTCACGTGGCTTTTAACGGACTAAAGGAGTATTTGGCTAATTCCTTTGTCCTGAGGCCGTAGACTCCAGTCAAACCACTCATTCTTTATATCGATTCTGGAAGACTTTGTAGGAGTTGTCCTTGCACAAGTGGATGAAGAAGGCAAGGAGGGTAGCTACTACTTGTGTAAGCTTCTCAACCCCTGCGAGCAAAGGTAAATAGAATCGAGAAGACATGTGTCGCTCTTGTATGGGTAGTGCAGAAATTGAAGCACTACTTTCTTGCTCATGAGGTTCACCTAATTGCCCGCATGAATCCTATTAAATTCCTCCTTGAAAATGTGTTCTCACTGATAGGCTAGCACGTTGACAAAACTTTCTCTCCTAGTTTGACATCATTTACATTCAGCAGAAATCTATCAAAGGCCTGCCATAGCAGAACATCTTGCTCATCACCCTATTCCACAATTTGATCTGATCCGTTCAGAGTTTCCAGAAGAGGAATTAATGTCCCTTTGCCAATCTGATCCTATGTGGACTTTGTATTTCAATGGAGCTCTAAACTCTCATGGAAAGGGTATCGAGATTGCTCTACTATCAAGTGAGGGTGTCACCATTCTAGAGGCTTATCACTGGCATTTCCTGCAACCAACAATATAGCTGAATATGAAGCCTTGCTGGCCGCCTTAAGCTCGCCCACTTCTATGGTGTCACCCATCTGCGAATTGTAGGTGATAGTCAACTAGTTCTACGCCAAGTGCTCACCAAATACCACACTCGGGATCCTACGCTCAAGCCATATCAAGAACTTGCCTCAGCCTATGCCAAGCTGTTCTCCAAACTTATCTTTGTCCATGTGCTTCGTCACAGAATCTTCTAGCAGATGCCCTCACTACCATCACTTCAACTCTCAACATGACTTACCCTGGGATTTTGACAGCATCCAGATTGCACGTCGTCATACCCCAGCTGTTTAAGACCCCATCTTTCTATGGATCAAAGAAAGTGTTGATGAGGAAGAGAGGAAGAGCAAAATAGAATCATTTGATGGAGTTGGAGATGAAGAGAAACCATGGTACTATGAGATAGCAGGTATTGCAGAAATCAACGTACCCTGAGGAGCCACGTGATGAAAAGAAGCAAGAAGGAGACTGTCCTAGAAGTACACATTGGTTGGAAATACTCTCTATAGAAGGGACTCACGGAGTTTTGCCTTAGATGTCTGGATGATATGAAGTTCTGAAGGTTGTTGAGGAGGCTCATTCAGGTGTGTGTGGTGGTCACGTGAATAGCCAATGCTTGCCATGAGATCCTTAGGCAAGGCTTTTACTGGCCCAACATATGAGGAGGTTAAGGCAACACCTGTCTGCAAATTCATCATGAAGAACATCATCGCCATGATATACAACATCAAAGCGCCCCAGGCATCGAGGCGGGGAAGTGGACCTGCTAACATTGCATAACAGTTGGGTAGGCCGAACGTGCAGCACGACAGTTCTCAACATGGATTCGGATGGGGAATATGAGGAGTTCTCGGATGATGTACCATGTACTTTGGTTCCCCCCCCCCCTGTGTACTCTTGACCCCTCTGTGTAGGAAGTCTTAGATTATGTTCCGTTATCCATGTACCCCCCCCCCCCCTCCATCCCTTGTCTTTGTACTTCTTACTTTCAGCTATATATAAAATCTAAAAACCCGATATCGACATTGGAGTTCGCTCCTCCGTCATATCCATTCAAAAAAAAGAACATCATCACCAGGTTCGACATCCCAAGTACCATCATCACCAACAATGGACAGTAATTCATCTCTCAAGAGCTCTGTGACCTCTACAACTGTATAAAATTGCATTACAACATTCATTGCCATACTATCCGCAAGGCAATGGCCAAGCAGAGGCCACGAACAAACCTTAATTAAAATCATAAGAAAAACTTGCGAGGCTAATAAGTTCTCGGATTGGCCAGAAAAGCTTGTAGAAGCTCTATGGGCCTTCCGCACTTTAATCCATACTCCCGCAGGGCAGACACCGTTCGCCCTCACTAATGAATGGAGGCTATAGTACCATATAAGATTCTTATTCCCTCACTAAGGGTCCAGCTTGACAAGGACTTGTCAATCGATGAGCGACGTGAATCGCTCCTAGCACAACTGGAACTCTTAGATGAGAAGCGTCTGGTCGCCGCAGAACACACAAGATCATATCAGAATAGGCTCACTTGTTTTTATAAAAAGAAGGTAATAAGAGAAAGTTTAAAGTCAGTGAATGGTAATCAAAAGAATCTTTGTAAACCCGTGGTCACCGATCCAACTCCAACCAAACTGGGAAGGGCCGTACGTAGTTAAAGAAGCATATCTCAAGCACGCGTACAGGCTAGTGAATGTGGAGGGTGAGGAGCTCTCTCACCCTTGGAATGGGCTTTACCTCAAGAAATATTACCCCTACATAGGTGTTTGGGCTGACATGGTAGACATACCATAAATGAAAGTTGTCATTTCTAATTCAGTTATTATTCTTGGTGGGTTAGCCTAAGGTATCGACACCCACACACTTACATGCCCACCCTCGGAAGCCAGAGCACGAAATCTAAGGGAGGTCAATGCCTAACCAAGAGTCTAGGACACACTCGTGTCTTTCCACTTGGTCAGCCAAAAGAAAGGGGAACCTGAGGGATCGACCTTTGAAACTATCTAAGCTTAAATGGGTATAGGTCAAGGCCCATAAGGGGAAAAGAAAAGAAAGAAAACAATGCAAATCAAAGCAAAAGAGCCAAACAAGCAAACCAAATATAAAAAGCACGTCAAGAGCGGCAAAGTCCCCGCAGCGATCCAAATGGACCTGGTCATAAGCGTGCCAAAACCCCATAAGCCAAAAGACTGAACCCCGTTGAGTGTAGGGCAGAGGAATAAGCGTTTCCCTAGTTACCCAAACTATTGGCAATGTTCCTAATATTGTCTTCCCTTCTCCCCTATGGGTATATCCTAGGTTCAAGGCAAGGCAACAATCAACTAAAGAGGACGTTGTCGAAGCCACCTTGGGTGAAGGCACACTAAGCACGTCTAACCTCTGTTTAACACACCTAAGAATTACTAATGAACTCCTAATGATGGCCGGGTGATTAAAGGTCCAAGTACCACGTCTTTCCAATTAGAGTGGATTCCATTCATTCTGTGCGTCTTTTTTAGAAGGGACCACGCCAGGCTGTGCGCATATTTTCGAAACCCCAAAAATTTGAATATTTTCAAAATCCAAAAAATTGAATATTTTCAAATCCAAAAAATTGAATATTTGCAAAACAAAAAATTGAATATTTTCAACACCCAAAAATTGAATATTTTAAAATCCAAAAAATTGAATATTTCAGAACCCCAAAAAAAAAATCAACATGTCAAAATCCAAAAAAAAAATTAAAATATGTTGAAAACATAAAAATTATCCTCCATTTGTTTGAATGCATCAAATGCATGCTCACGTTTATTTCATTTTAACATCTGCCTGCTTGCATGTGGCATTTTAATTATGATGTTCCTTTATTCCTGCCTTATTTAAGAAAGGCTTAGCCCCTTGACAAAATCAAGAGCCAATCTGCCTAATGTGCAAGAGGATGAGTCAGAACAGACATTTAGCTTGTTTGTTTAAGTGCTTTTTAGGCAACACAGAAAGAGAGAAGGCAAGAACACATGCTATATATACCATGGCCAAAAGGGGGGCCACCCCAAAAGTACATCATGAAGTACCCCACTAGGTACACATCATCACGAAAAAAACAAAAAGTACATATCATGTGGGTGGCCTAGCTCCCGCCACCACTCTCGGTCAGTCGAGGGTGTCTCCTGCTCTCCGCGTCGCCAGGATCTACAGTCGAGCGAGGAGAGGGCCTCATAGAGGCGTAGGAGTCGGTGGGCCCGCTAGGCACCTCGTCCCTCCTGGACATTCCTCTGGTACTCAGAGGACGTCACCAAATAACTCGTGGAGTAGGCGCTGGCTCGCCCATCCCTCATGGTGCGCTCGCGGCCACGCTGACACCGGTCCTCCGCCTAATGTAGTAGGCACTCGAAGACGCCCAGGTTAGTGTGTGCATCGAGGACCTGCTAGGAGGACACTCCCCGCTCCTTGGCCCACCAGCTGCGCTCCTACTCCCACCGTTCGTGCTCCCGCTCACCACTCCCTCCGCTCGACGGCCAACGTGACCCGCAACTCCGCAGCCTCACGAGGTTGGTCTACGTCATACTGAGAGGCTTGAGTGCGCTCTGGAGCTCGGCGGACTGCACATGAGCAAACACATGTAAGTATAAAGTAATTCATTTCTTATATATACCTAATTTATTTGCTTACCCATGCAGTAAGTCGCCCTCAGCCGTCTTTACTGGAGCTACCGCCGATGCCAACTGCTCCCGGAGAGAGCTACCTCCGGTCAGGCCACACTACTACTCGTGGAGGCACCCGCAACATCAGTGCGCTTCACGATCATCTGCGCCGCACGCTTGCACATGACAGTCAGGTCAGCACATGGTAAGAAGGATAAAGCAAAGGTATGATCTGTTGAACTTACCAGAGTCACCAAGGCCTCACGAGCCTCCGCCGGCTAAGCCACTGTACCTGCTAGCTGGGCATGGAGGGTGTCGATCAGGCCATCACGAACATTTTTCACATGCACACATTTGTTAGACTATCATGCATCTCACAATGAACAAGTCAAGTTTAGAAGTGCATACCTTGGCAGGCCTCATGAAATCGTGCTCCTCGTAGACCTCCTGGTAGCACTGGAGGTAAGCAAAACTATCCGCTGCGTCGGACTCCACCGGGTACCCTCCACACTTCCATTCCGCGTACTAGTCGAGGAGGCGTAGGTGCCAGTCCCCTTCTTCGCCTTCCCCCTCGTCCTCCTACCAATGCCCCTCGGCTCCACGTCGTCGGACCACACCTGGTGCAGCCCTAGTTTCCACATTGCGAGCCAGAGGTGAGTGGCTCAATCTCGTTTAGGCAATGGACCCACAGGTCCCGCCCAAAATGAGGTCGGCCGCTCTCCACCCATGGCTGGCCATCGTCGGTCATGCTCGCATAGGGCTGCCAAACCACCTGCACCCATACATGTGTCAGTCACATATCACATATCATATTGAATGCATAGAAGATGAGGTAAAGTACGTACTAGGATGGCCTGGAAGTCCCAGATATCATGCAGAGGGTGTCGAGTTGCATACTGAAAGATGTCGTCATCACCACTGGAAACCACCTCCGCGCTACGAGCAGTGCGTTAGCCGCACCTCCGTGGCCCTCCCCAGGGGAATGTAATAGTAACTACAAACCTGCATGCATGAATATATTGATTAGTTTGACTAATAATTTTGAATGAAGGAAAATTGAGAAAGCAAAAGAGTGTACCTAGAGGAAAGGCGCGAACCCCCCCTCAGTGGTCTCGGGGCTCGTGCCGTTGGACAGGTTGGCAAACATGTGGGCCAGGATGGCCTCACCCCATGCATACTGCCCGACTTGCTCCAGGTCATCCAGAATCACCAAAAATTGACGGGGATGTCGTCACCCTTAGTCCCCACGAGCATCTTCACCAAGAAAGGACAAGAAACCTCCTCAGGTCCCTGTCCACTCGCTCTGTGTCCTCGTGGTCCTGGCAATACACCTCTCGCCAGCCCTGCTGTACTCTACATGAACTCGTGCAGTGACTCCTCCCCGATCTGCCTCACACCCCACATACCCAGACTCTCCGGAAGTGCCACTCGGGTCTACCATCGTCTAGTCGCCGAGCTCACCCTCACCCATCAGATCCATCCCCAAAGGCCGCGGGTATGCTCCATGTAATCATTGTAGGTGACCCCCGTCACCGCCTCTCCATCTACCCGCACCCCATGATCTGTGCCACGTCCTCCAGGGACAGCACCATGTGCCCCCAGGGCATCAGGAATGCCTTGCTCACCCGGACCCATCTCTCCCGTAGAGCCTGTACCAGGGACTATCTACATTGAACTGCTCGATCTCCAAGATTGGCCCAAATCCAATCACACGGACTCTCTCTCTCTCTCTAAATGTTAGAGAGTCCCTGGTACGCCGCTATCACTAGTGGCCACTGAATCCTCGGCCTCATAACTCCCTGCACATCAAAAAGGCACACATAAGTCAGCACAAGTTTAAACACACTTAAAAAAAAAAACTGAGCACAAAATAGGCACACAATCTGTCCTCGGTGCCCTTTGAATCACGACCAACACAGTGGTCGAGCTTCTGTCCGAATCACGACCACTGTGCCAGTCGTGATTTTCTATTGAAACGCGACAGCTTAAGCCATCGTGATTCAAGCCCTTGAACCGTGATGGGTGGTGCCGTCGCGATTCACCTTTCACTGTCCCCGGTGCCGATAGGCACCCCTTCTTCCACAAATCACAAAAAAAAGGAGAGGGTAAGAGGCTTACTGAATCAACACGTGGTGGCGCTTTCCGCCCTCTTCTTCCTCACTGGAAGGTCCTCGCCGGCACCTCTTCCTCTTCCTCCAGCACTTCCTCCTCCATGTCCGTCGTTGGTGCCGCCTCTTCCGCTGTCACCCGGGGCCTCCTCCTTCTCCATCACTATCGCCAGCTCACCAGGGACGGCCAATAGCTCGTCCACCATCACCCGAGTGGCCGTGCCCGGCATTTCAACCATCCCCTCCACCACCTCCATCGCCGGTGACGAGGATCCCTCCAAAGAACTGTCGTTTTAACCGGCATTTGGACGCCATTGCCTTCTTCATCATCGAACAGTCAGAGAGAGAAGAGAGAATTGAGAGATGAGGGAAATCGAGATGAGGGAGATGAGATGAGAGAGAGCTTCGAAGTGAGAATTGCAAAAGAGTGAGCAGTCGGCGCCCTCGGGACAAGTTTAAATCGCATCGTATACAGATGTCGCAAATTTGAGATGTTTCATTTAAAATACGTCAGAGGCCATCGTCGCGATTCAGAAAGTCATCATTGCCCCGTGCTGAGTTTAAGGCACGAAATTTTGAATTTTGAAGTACAAATTGAAACGCAACGGGCTATGTGGTCGCGATTTAGAGTTAAGCACAGCGGTCTCGTTGGACACGGATCAAGAGTATAATCGCGGCGATTGTGTCTGTCGCGATTCAAAAGGCTCACCCGAGGGCCAATTTTGAGGAGAAATTCCAAGCTGTTTGGATGATACAATCATGTAAAATAATGCATTTGGCTGTGTAAAGGTGCAATATAATTCTTATTAATGATTCAATTTTGTCGTTTACTTCCTCGACATGTGGGACTGGTCTCTTGAAAGAGCAGACTTTCCACAGTGCTTTGATGGTGTCCGCCTCTTCTCCGTCATTGTTGGTACCAATCTCGCCTCTCTTGATCGGCGGAAAATGAGACACCCCCTCGAAGTTGCGCTGTGGGAGTCCGAGTTGAGAGAGGCAGCGGTGTGGGTTGTAGAGCACGAATTCAGTAGCGCATATTAGTCGCGTCCATAGATCCCTGGCTAGAAAAGGCGCCAGACTACAAGTGAACGTGTTTCTGGGCATGCTTGGGAGGTGGTCACGCCAATCTGCCCACGTCTTGAGTTGTGGCACCCGGTTAGCCACACGCCCTTCTAAGCCAACTAAGTTGTGTATGTGACGAAGCAGACTCTTGGAGAGATGGGGGATGAGCTAGGGACTTCATTATTCACATCAAACTTGAAGTTCAGGTCAGTCCAACAAGTGAATAATATGGAACCATAAGGAGGCGTACCCAAGCTCACTGTCGTGAGTCTGTTGTAGAGGAAGGCTAGCACCGCTGGTCCCAGTCTCTCTCCCTCCCATATACCGCACACCACGCTTAGTTGCTCCTCCTCAAGAGTGTTGTCTATTGATGGAATGAGGAGTGCACCCGCTAGGCATATGGCGAATCCCCTCATACTTTCTCCAATCTATCATCATCTCTCGCCTTTGTTATTTCTTTCATTGTCCAAACCGCTAGTTATTGCAGATTGATACCTTTTCCAGTTTGGACACTTCGAGCCGCTCTTGCATCCATAAAGCTTTCAAGTATCTCCTTGCTCGAAATACTCCTTGGCATGATCGCCATATCATCCTCATCACCTCTTTTCATCCGTTTCAAGCCTAACAAAATTTCAACTTCTTCCAATAGGATAGTGGCTTCGAAGGTTTTGAAGAGGAAGGTGTGGGTTTAAGGATGCCATAGTTCTACCAATGCCCCCATGGCCGCCCAATCAGATGAATCTCGTGGTATCTTTTGGCATGGATGGCTAGATTTTGGATTCCTCACCAAGAGAGGATGGTAGTCATGTCAAGACTGATGGAGGAGGTGAGTTTCTAGAGCCAGGGAAGACGCATATATCGCCTATTGCCCGGGAAAAGGGATAGTCCTGTGAGTTGATGGCCAGGATGGTGTGTGCATGCATGGAGATGGGTGACATAGGATGGGTGGTAAGAGATTGGCGCATGGGAGTTTGGGTCATGGCATGGCACATGGAGGTGTCATCATGAGCATGGGTATAGTAATGAGATGGCATGGGTAGGAGATGGGCCATGGGTTAGGATGGTTCAGCCATGGCAGTTTTAGAAGAGAGGAAAAAAAAAAAAAGAATAGAATAAGAACAACAAAGAATAAGATGAACATGTAAGAACAGAGTAGGAACACATTGAATTCAATGCAAGAAATCATCTAAACTCACTAATTTTCCTGAATTAGCTTACAAATGTGTCCATCAATCTTGCTTAGCCTTTGAAATCCTTCAACCCTTTGCTTCTTGGATGAGGGGGCTCCATCATGCTCCATGGCTTCCTCTCCTTCTCTTCTTCTTCTCCTTTCCAATTGCTTGATTCTACACTTTGGAGAAGTTGAAAATATGAATAGTGCATGATTTGGGGTGTTTTTAAACGCATATGGCCGCACAAGCCCGGAGGCCAGCACAAAAGAGAGCAAGGAGTGCAAAACATGCAAGAAATCCAGCCTCGGGTGGAAGTTAAAAATCGCGTCCGACACATACGTAGCAATTCAAGTGCCTCACTCCAACTTCCATTGCGACTGGTAAAGGTAAATCACGACCACTTGAGTCGTCGTGATTCAAGTAAGTGAAGAGCGTCCATATACCCTGTCGCGATTTCAAGCAACATTATTTTCATATTTTGCTCCATTATTTGTTGCTTGTCAATGCTAATGAGTCTTTGAGAGCAAGTTTTGGATACGCGTCTCTTGTCGTACACTCCATGAAAATCTTCGGCGATCTCCAACCCGATATTGTATCATTGTATCCCACTATTTGCTATACTCTATTAGAGCATATCAAGGACCTCGAGGCTCTGAGGAATCTTAAATTTGAGTTTCCCTCCACTGCCAAAAATAGTGATGATTTTAGAGGATTCTTACGACTTGATGATGGGCCGTTACGCTTTGCAAGAAGGATGACAGATTCCATCTGGTATCATAACTTTTGCATCGTAGCAATATTATCCTTGATTATTTTATATTTTCTTTTGGTTTAATCTTTTTCTTTTAGCCCAGCATGCATCATATAGGATCTTGAGCTCATTTCCGGAAAGTTACTCTCGTGCTTAACTGAAGAGAACCATTCATTCTAAAATTCCAACTAACATGAAATATTTCATTCCGAGTCAAGTATTCAATTCACTTTGTTGATCTTTGGAGATCGTCTTTTAAGAAACTCCTTGTTTTGGATTCCTTTATCAATTCATCTATTTTCCCTATAGATCCACCTTGGCTGCAGCACGTCCACAAGCTGGTAACTCTCCCAATGGTGAAACCTATCAGATTATGTCTGTAGGTACTTCCCCGACGCTGGAAGTTGATCCTTCTCCCCTTCGTGCCTATGTGCACATCCTTTCCTTTCGTCCAAACATTGGGTTTTCTCTTGAGGTTTTTCTACAAGCCGCTTCACGGTGAATTGAAGAACAACTCTTGTCATATGTTGTTGAGGCGTGTCTCATCACACCTTGGCGTCTACTTTTCAGTCACTCCACTTCTTTCCACTCAATCCACTTCATTCCATTACTTTCATTTCGTGTCATTCCGCTCCATTTCCTTTCAAAGCAGACGCCAAGGAGAGGCAGCTGTAGACATGCCATATTGACCACATATCGAGTAAATTTCATGTTATACCACAATGCATCAAGGTGGCCCTCTTCAATTAACCTCTTGAGTGATTTGCCTATTTTTCTATATTTTTCTAATCTTTTTAGGAATTTTTATAGGGTCTTTGAAAGGGTCTATTATGTATCATTGATTCGCGTCTGACACAGTGGTCGCAGTTTAGAATGTTTGATCTGAGACGGGTAAAGCCCACGCATATCACACTTCCTTTTCTGGCGCTTACCACATTTGAAATCGTGTCCAACAAGGTCACCGCATTTAAGGGTTTCCAATTTAGAATAATGGAAAATTCCAAAAGTGTTTTTGGAAAGATTTTATTGGTAATTAGAATTGTGTCTACATGGTCCGTCGCGTTTCTGACCTTCCATCATATGAAGATCGACTCTCTTCAAAAGATCGATTCTGTTCAAATAAGCAACCACTTATGTCGTCGCGATTCAATATTTCCATTTATGATATTTGGAAAGAATCAATCATTATTGGAAGTGTTTGAAATGTGGCAGTTTATGTCGTCACGATTCTAAAACCTGCTATAATCGATGATTGAAAAGGCTTAATCGGAGCAAGTCAATTTTTATGAACGCGGCGCTAGTTTTGATTCACATCAAAAGCATCCACTGTGTCTGACGCAATTCTTGAATTTCTCCCCTATAAAAAGACCCCTGAGGCCACTATTTTGAATAGAACCCAAGCACTACGGCAAAGCCCTGCCGCACTGGAGACTCACATTCCGAAGCTAAGGAGAAAGACTGCCACCTCAAGCTACTCCGAGCATCCGTCCATTGGAGTCCGAAGCCTTCATCTCTCTTCATTGCTTTGGAGCTAGGGGGATTCTTCTTCCTCTTGGACATTCCTGTTGCGGGCTCATTTCACCACCCCCTTTTCTCCTCATCATTCTCTTTTGTTTCATTTCATTCGCTTTTAGTTTTCATTCACCACATCATACTCACAAACACACACATCATTTCATTTCCATCACACCTAATTCTTAGGGGTTCAACACCACTCCCACGAGATGTGTTTAAGCCCATGTCGTTGAGTTTTGTCTCATTTCCTTTGATTTTGGTACTTCACAACATAGTCTAATCTCTCTTCATTTGTTTGCTTGTTTCATGGTTTTTGCAAGGTAACCATCGAGCTAAAGTCTTCTTCGCTGGCCGGCCGCCTGTTGAAGGAGAAGAGGTCAACCCACAACCACAACTCCCGCGATCTTTGGGTGATGGTAAGTATTCGTCTACGCCTTTTTACCCATCTCCTTCGACACCCACTTGTCTGGCGATTAGATTTCCATCTTCGTGCACACACGCACCCCTTTTCTTTTCCTTTTCTCCTTCTTCCATCTGCTTTTTATTTTATAAAATTTTCATTTTTTAATTAATCCTGTGGAGTGTTTGAGACGAAAAGCACGTTCACAAATTGACGATCACGGTGGGACTTCTTACATTTAGTTGCGGTTACCTTCTGCTTAGGCACCCATGTGCGCCCCTCCTTCGACACCCGCGTGTGTCCCTCCCTTCGTACCCCACGCGGTACTCCTTTGAGATCCCCACCATCATTACCAATTTGTGTTAGTGTCATCTTTTCTTTCTCTCCATAAAGTTTAATTAAAAAAAAATTCATCATCCTGCTCCCCTCCCCATTTACTTACTTTCACCTAAAGAAAACATCATGTTTTGACTTCTACTTGACTGTTTGAATAGCATGTTTGGTTGATTTCCTACTTTTATAAACTCTCGATGGCTTCTTGAACCGCGACATGTTCAGACGTCATGTTTTTGTCTTTTGTGCGACGGTATACCTCGTCGCGATTTGTGACAGACGCTGGAGGGAGTTGTCGCGGCTCTTACAGCTTCTGCAAGCTGTCAGATCCGCAACCAACTGAATTGTCGCGATTTATCTTGAAGCGTGACAACTGAACTAGTCGCGTTTCTGTCTGTTCATAAAAGTAAGGGTTGTTGTCATTTTTGCATTTGCAGGGCATACTTTGGCTGGGGGACCTCCTTCCCTCCTTACACTAGGATTCAAACACCTCTCTCGGTGAGGGCTATCTCTCCATTAGGCATTCCATCTCATTGAACTAGAGAATCCTCACCAGGATCTCCGTAAGTCTTCGTACCCTGTAGATTCCCTCACGGTGGACTGAGCAGGTTGTACCATCCTAGAGACTCATGCTAGCATATCCTACATTGAGAGGGAGTGTATTTAGTGAGCCCGAAGTTCTCATCTTACCCATCTACGCCCATACCCACTTTGGAGTGCAATATTTCAATAAAAATCTACATTGAATCATATTGAAACAATCAACGATGTAGGCATCCCCAAGTGTGTGATTAAAAGCCATTAACTTCTTCTCTCAAACTTGTTTGAGTAGTTGTTTGTAAGTTGATCATTAATCTAGTTGTGTGTTTAAATCTCATGTTGCTTCGTTCAGGCAAAATCTTGGAATGGCTGAGTATGAGAACATGGGTTATCAGGAAGATGTTTATGATGAGGTGTATGATTCCATGGAACCACTCTCATGACTCCCCAATGAACCTCATGCTGGTCCATCCACTTCACATGTTCATGCGGTGGATTCATAGTCCCTTAACCTTTCCCCGAGGCATGTCACTGGAAATGCCTCTACTTCTATTGATCTATCCCAACTTGTGGACCTCCTCCAGAACCTCCAACCCTCTCAACATCAGGAGGTTCAGGCTGCCTTGTAGGGTAAATCCATCCCCGAACCTATCCAATCTCTCCACCCAAACACACCTGTATTCTATGAACCCACTCGCGACCCAACAGTCTGAGCATCTCCTGCCCCCTCGCGGGCTAATTCTATTGCTCACTCTCACCCACACAGTCCTGTTGGGAGGCCTTCTCTTGTCCGGCCAAGCCCCACCGCGGCAAGGCCCACTTACCCTCCTCGAGCTCCGGCCCACACTTCCACACCCAATGGCACACCTCCCCGCTACAATTCTATTCAGGTGAGTGCACCCCAACCTCATTCTTCTAGGGTGCCTCCCAAATCATCCTCTGATCAACTCACCGAAGCCCTCCTGGCGATGGTGAGTCGGTTGGAACAAGATCTGAAAAGGGTGTCCGCACCCAAAGATTCCTTTGAGCTCACTCTTCCTTCTTTGCCAGTTTTCATCTCCCCCCTTCTGAACTGCCTGTTACCGTCGTTACAACGACACCGACAATTGATTCGTACATATGAAGGAATTTATGTACGAGTCACCCTTTTGTCAGAATGATAATTGCGCCCTCGTCTTTCTGTTCCGCCGATCTCTAGATGGACCTGCCCTCAAGTGGTTCTATTCTCTAGAGCATGAAGACGCTGAGAACTTTGAAGTAGTGCAGAGGAAATTCTTGCAGTTGTACAGGGACCGAGTTGGTCCTTCATTGTCAATCACCGACTTAATGGCTGAGAGGATGAAGGCGGATGAGGATTTCGTGCACTACACTGATAGATGGTGAGCATTAGCTGAGAGGCTGAGGGATCCTTTGTCCAAGTCCGAGCAGGTGAAGATGATCACTGCGAATACCACGCCACAGTTTAGGCATATCCTGGCAATGAATAAGCTGACAGCCATGGAGGAGTTATATGAGAGGGCTCATTATATCCAACTCAATTGAAGGACTCTCCTATCACGGCTGTGTTTGAGCCGAAGGCTAGGATGTTCAAGAAGAGCAATGGTACTCCCCCTACTAGTGGTCCCATGACTGAAGGGGTTATGCAGGATGAGCAGGTGAGTGCTATGGGCAACCCAAGCTCCTCCACTTACCGCCTAAACCCAAACCCTAGGCCTCAATAACCACAACCACCAGCCTTCAGGCCAAACAATCCTCTAAGGGCACCACCCCAACAGCCTCAATAACCTCAGCAACACCAACAGCCCCAATATCAACAAGATCCTCCTCCGAACAAATACCGCCAAGAACCTCCACCTCCTAAATATCGTCAAGCCCCACAGCCTAAGTATCGCCAACCTCCTCCTCCGCAATACTAGAAACAGCAACCAGCACCTCCCCAACAACCTCCACAGTACAACCAAGTCCCTCCTCCAGGCACCTACGATCCCCAGCAGCCCAGATGTCCACCTGGCCCAAGAAGAGCCCATTACCCTCCCCTGCTGGGGACTTTACCTGACATTTTCAATGCTCTTATAGTCGCCAATGTGCTCACCTTGCCGAGTGAACGGCTACAATGGCCTCCCAATGTTGATACCTTGCGGTTTTATGTCTTCCACTGGAAACTGGGCCACACTCTGGAGACCTGTTTTCACTTCAAAGATTATATTTATGATTTGAATGATAATGGAGGGATATACTGGGAGGCGATGAGGAAGTATATGTCCAAGATGAAGGCAAGGAGGCCGCCAACGCAAGATCAGCAAAAACAACAACAGCAGCAGCAACCCCAAGCACCCCTACAGCAGCCCAACATGGGCATAGTCCAAAATCCACTCCTGGAGCACCAGGCTCCGAATCAGCAAGTCAATGCCCTCAAGGCATCTCCCCGCACTGAAAGTACACCTGGTAGGCCAATGGAAGTATCCTCTACCTCTACCCCCCAATCCTCTTTTACTCTACCCCTATTCATTCGTATGCCCACTCCCTCTAATCCACTACCTTCCTATCTACGCATCCCCACAACCACCACATACCGTCCGACACCCTCTAGCCAACCACACACCGCCCCTCATCCGTCAACCACCTGTAGCTCCCACAACACAGTCATCCCATCCTCAAGCCCCCTTT
Source organism: Colocasia esculenta (assembly GCA_014218235.1). Classification (NCBI taxonomy): domain Eukaryota; kingdom Viridiplantae; phylum Streptophyta; class Magnoliopsida; order Alismatales; family Araceae; genus Colocasia; species Colocasia esculenta. The sequence goes on from CM024758.1 coordinate 49,966,654, forward strand.
CTATGCAACACCACCGCCATACCACCTCAACCCAACCGTCCAGTCATACACACACCACCCACCACCTTGCAACCATCATCCAACCCACCTCTCCTCCGCACACCACCAACCGCACCTATTACCACCCCTAACCCCGAAGCTCCTTTCTTACGCACTCCCATTCCACCTGCGAGTGCAGCAAGTATTCAACTGCGACACCAGATGTTAACCCTCAACCCTCCAACACCCATTCATCTTCCACTCTGCCAACCACGGCACCTACAGCGGGAGACGAAATTGAGGAAAAAATGGTGCTCTGGAGTGGGAGCATGTTCAATTGAATATTCCCTCAACTGCAAGACCAGGCACCCCTGCCCTAGGAAGAAGAAGCCCAAGTTGAGGAGTCCATCCCAGGCACTCAATACGATTTGCTTAAACACTTGGACAAGACACCAACTAGGATATCTATCTTAGAACTGATGAAGAGATCGCTGGTAAACCAAGAAGCCCTCATACACTACTTACAGAATGTCATGGTGAATGAAGATCTACCGATGAACTAGATCAGTGTGGTGTTAACTCCCACAAGGCAGCAATCGGCAATAGAATTCCATGCAGATGAGCTAACACCCGTGGAATATCAAAGATATGCCTTATGCTTGACTGTGAAAATGTAGCAACCCTAAATTTTTGGGAAAATAAAAATTTTAATATTTATATTATTTAAATAAGAGGGAAATCAAATAAGGGGCAATTGTAGGAAATCAAATAAGAGGGAATTAAATAAAAGAAAAGGAGTAATGGGCTTTGCTATATTGACCCATTACAAATTAGTGGGCTAAAATAGAGATTTTAAAAAGGGGAATAATAGAGAAATACCCTAAATTCGGAGTTTAATTATCTCCTAATTGGAAAGGGGTTATTAAAGCAATAAAAGTGGCAATTAGAGTTGGAATAGGATTCCTAAACCTACCCCATATAGTCTAGCACGAATTTAGATACTATCATAACCCAATTAGAGATTGGAAAGCAAGAGAGGAAAGGTGGAGTTAGGAAATCTCGGAATTAAGAGGAATTTGAGTAGTAGTAGGAATAGGAACTTGTATTTATATAAATACACCTCTTAAACCCTCTTGACCGACCCTAGCTCATTGCCAAAGGTTGTTGGACGTGGAGAAGAGGCCAAGGAGGAGAGGATCTCGTGGGGAGAAGGAGTTCTTGGAGCTTCTTCCTCGTTCTTGGAGATTTTAACCCTAGAAGACAAATCGAGTCCAAGGTAGGCATTCTCATGAGCAAAACTCAATTAAATCCATCTGTAGATTGTTCCATACATCAGGAACAAAAGCCCTCTTGTTTCACTCTTTTTCATCGAGCCAATCTTTTGTTCTTGATTTTAGAAGATCTGCAAACATGATAACCCCGAGACATCATGTTTAATTCAAATCTTTATGTATACTTGATCCCATGCTACGAAATTTTTAATGTAGATACGTCATGTTGTTAGGGATCTTTTGCCCCTAAAAGCCCTAAACTTCATCGAGCATGATCATCGAATTTAATCGATCTTTCTCTCTGTGTCATGTTCTAAATAACTCATTCTTGTTCATGTTCAAACCCTATATGAACCATGCTCTCTCTCTCATTCTGATTTACTGGAAGTACTCTTACATGTCTAGTTTAATTTGCAACTAGTTTCATGATTTTTCGTTGACAATACAATTAGTTATGATTTTCTGAACTACCATGTGTCAAAAAGGCAAGTTTTGGCCAGCAATCCTCTAGAATGTCGAGCACCTGTTTTATATACACACTTTACTTGGGTTGTGGTGAACTCTTTGCCGGATATTCCTTTCGCCGGACTAGTGAACTCTTGCACAAGGCGTCCATAAGTCTCCTCTGATCATGGATTCCCACATGGTCGACGAGCCGGTTGTACCCTAACACCCATTACACCTTTAGGGATCGATATGATCCAAACGGCTATTAGAAGTTCACTCTTACCTTGAATCACGTCGGACCTCTGGACTTATGCATAACATGGCCAGCGGGAAGATCGTGAGTTCCACCTGACTGCCAACACCATGTACACGTGTTGTGCAACTGTTACTATCGCCTGTTACTCGGAAGGTTACGTACATTGTCCCTTAGCCTCATCTATAATCTACTCGCTCATCTATTCACGTTCACTCTACTATCTCGTCTATTCATCTAGTACTCTCATCTATTCCTTGGTACTCTATTTGGCCAGTAAATTGATTGTCTACGCTAAAAACATGACTATGCTAGGCAACATGATAAGGGCCCGGTCTGGTCCTTGGGAGGAGCACCTAAAAGGCTATAACTCGCGAGGGTCTAATGATCTGGGTGATGGCATACACCTAACGCATGAACACGCAAAATTTGATCTATGGCAATCAATTAATCAAACATTCAATTATTGGTTTACTTGAATCTCGTGGTTGAAAGAATATCGACCAACACTTGCTATCGTGACTTGTGCACTGTTGTGCAACTTTACTTGTTATCTTGTTATACGGCCAATCTGATATTTAAAAACTTGTCGTGCTATACTCTCGTGCATTGTGCTATTGTCCTCGTTATTGTGTACCAGTACTTGCTATACATTTCTCATGATTCTCTCTAGTTATCCTGCTTTATAAGACATTAATCACTTAAAGCATGCTTGATCCTGAGATTTAAGTCCTACTGGGAATTATCGCTCACCCTGCGTTATTTGTTGTTGTGTTCTCAGGTGAGACCGAGGATGAACCATACACTCAAGAGGACGGGAACGACCTGGAGTGATGTCTTGAGTACCCTAGCGTCCTATTGCTATATTTAGCATTGTAGTGGTTAGGTTTGAAGTTTAGTCTTTTACTTTCTTTCAATGTAACTAAGCCCTATAGATTGGCTCTGATATTAGTAGTTGTAACTAGGCATTGGAATGTATTAATGAAATGAATTTGCTTTAGTATTATACATTGTGCAATGGTTTGATGTCTAGTGCTTGCTCTATACCCGTTCACTTGCAACTGCTTCGCGTTCCGATATTCCGCATCGGGGCGTGACAGAAAATCAATGGTATCAACGTGCCCCAATGCCTGGTAGACACGGTTGTGTCAATCAATATCGTGTCTTTGGACACGTTAAACTTTTACGGGGTCACTCTACAGTCAGTCCGACCCTCCTCTATCACTGTCACGGCCTACGACAACACTAGCAGGCCGCCCAAAGGAGTGGTCACGTTGAAGGTTGGGCTAGGTCCGTCCGTCATTGAGATGGATTTCCACATTCTGGACATGGACCCAAGTTTTTGTATGATCCTAGGCTGGCCATTTATTCAAGCACTTGGCGTCGTCATATCAACTATACATCAGTGTCTGAAGTTTCCGTATAAGGGATGGGTCGTCAAAGTTGCCAACACACCAACCATCTTGGAAATGGACACTATGACTAACAATTCAGTCCCTTCCATATGGCCAAGCAATCATCTGATTATGTCTGTGCTAGACACGTACGACATGCATTGAAGCCCAACCAATTCATCACCTGTCAGTGGAACGTAAAAAAGCAAGATCATCACCAAGAAGGGGTGATATATTATGATGAGAATGGGGCACCAGCCAGGCAAAGGGCTGGGGGCACATTTAAAGGGAAGGACAGAAGCTGTAAAGGACAACAAGACAGACCCAGGGCAGAACTGAGATACAAGCCGGCCAGGGCAGAGGATAAGCTAGGACAGCCACTCACATGGTCCCTGTACCAACACTTCAAGAAGGAGCCGCTGCAGCGAGGGAGTGAACAGACATCTACCATCACTACTAAACCTGTTCATCATCCACCCCTGGCCACATATAAAGTTGTTTCAAATCTCAAGCCCCAAAAGCAAATTAAAAAGGGTGAGTCTGAATCAGAATGGAACCGGTGGTTTGACATGAGAAATTTGATGTATAGCCTTTAGATATCCTGCTCGTGCCTTTAGATATCCTGCTTACTTTTAAACTATTAATTCATGTATAGCCTCCTATTGAGCGTTTGCTCACACAGTTGCTATGTCTATTCTAAGTGATGAAAAATTCGATGAGATGCATGGGGACGGGCTAGAGTGAACGAGTGTCCCATCTATCCATGTGTGGGATAATCATCTAGTTGGACTCAAGATATCTAGTTCTATGTTAGTGTTTGATTTTCCTTCAACAATGTGTTAGGTCTTAATAGGCCCTATGTATTGGTCAAATTGGTAAATGTAATAGATTTCAAGTTGTAAAATTAATGAAATAAAGATTGTTATTTACTTTATTATGCTCAACCATGGTGGATGTCCTGTCGATCATGTGCGTTCATATCGCTATCAAATGCTCATCCTGATATTTTGCATCGGGGGCATGACAACCTTAGTGCATTTAAGTGTTCAAAGTTGTATACTTGTAGCATGTTCAAATAACCTTTAAAATGTTTGAAGTATTCACTACCCACATAAATGAAGGCAAGGACATTTTTCCATTTTGATTTCCTGACGGTACATGGACTAGAAAATAAATCACAAATAAGTAGAGACCTAAATATCCAAGAAATTTTGACGAAGACCCCCAAAAAAATAAGGTCAAACCCCTACCGTGGACAATTAATTAGAATATCATTCCTTGGTGTAGTATTGTACTACACCATGTTATAAAAAATAAACATTTAACTCTAATGAAAACAATGTTTCTTCTAATTATTTTTAGGGTTGTATGTTGAATGACTAAATAAATGCCAGTGAACTCATCTTGTTTAAAAGATTAGTATCAAATAAGAAGGTAAGATATAAATACCACTACTAGGCACTTAAAATGTGAACATTAAATGTCATCTATAACACCAAATGCCACGAGTTGCATCATTTTGACCCTTTAGATGGACCACCAAACATGGATCCCTATCACTGTGTGAGCTCATACCACCACATTGTTTGTCTTATGATTGAAATTCTCTCTTCTAAATTTTTATCATTAGTATGCTACGATTTTATAAACTCTCGTGACAAGTTTTGTTGAGAGTGCGGATGCCAGTCTTCTTCGTCCTTCATCTTTCATGTCTTTCTACTCAGGTAAGATCCAATGTGTCTGTGTGATGGCTCATCTTTATGTAGACCAGTGAGCCAAGGCGATGGCTCATTTTTATTTAATCCAACAAGCATGGGTGATGGCTCATATTTTGTAAAATGTGAATGAGTTGTGGATGTGGATGTTAATGTGTTTTTTTGTAGAATGTGTGAATGTGTTTTTCATGGGATGTGTGAATGTGTTTCTTGCAGGATGTGGGAATGCATTATAATACAGGATGCGCACACATAGATCTGAGAATGAGTAAACCTTTTTTTTACTTTTTTGCCCATTCAAGATTTTTTCTACAACAAATGTTTTTATCATCTTTTGATAGTAATGACATATATCGAGCATAAAGTCTTGAATTGTCCAAGTTGGAAAGTATGTGGATATTTAATTATCTGATTCCATTATTATATATACTTCATGGTTGTCTTAAAAATTCAACAACATCACTCCACTCTTCTCCAATATACCTACTAATTTTCACTACTCATCTTGTCACTTGTATTTTACACAAGTGATTTTTTTTAGCAAAGTTAAAATTAGTGAATAATGGTGGTAGATCAGTGAAATGTTGGGAGATGCTACCAAAATTTAAAAAAATTGTGAAGAATATATAATAAAGAACATTAGATGATCAAATATTCATAGATGGGCAAGATTCGATGTAGGTACCCCCATTTCTTTTCAAATATGTGTGAATATAGAAAGTTATTGAAATGTTGATTTGCTCCGAGTATAGAGGAGGTGCTGTCAAAATTTGTATTGAATTATATGTTTATATATAGCCAAGTGGTTGCATGATAATACTTATGTATATGATGTAACTTAATTCATGTCTGATGATTCTTTTCTTTTACTTGTCAATTCTAAATTATCTTGAAATGGTTGGGCTCGATAAGAGTTGGATTGAACTTAAGGACCATTTGATCCTAGATTAAAGAAAGGAGTCGATGAATTGTTGGACTTTGCTTTTCATGAAGATAGAAGGAATTTCAGACATGGAGGTAAATGACAGTTGATACAATGTACATGCGAAAATTGTCGAAATATTTTTTTACCACAACATATGAGTTATATTATTGGAGTTTGACTGGTGTCATGTTTATTGTGAAGATGGAGGAAATATGTTTACAAATATATGATCATCATTCTCGACATCAGTAAGAAATTATGGAAAATTAAATCATTTGCACTTGCCCAACAATTAGAACAGGTGTTTCATATGGACAATGATACAAGAACATGTTCCTATCAAACACAGCCTCGAGACTATTATAGCATGTTGGATGAAGTGCTCAAGGATGAAATTGTTGGGGCTTATTGAGAAAATTTGCTTGATGTTCCTATAACCGGAGAAATATTTCATGTGGATTTATTGAAGGAATTAATTGAATGTTAGAGAATATATGTGAACTTAAGTGGGGTTGTAATTCTATTACATTTATCTCTTTTAATATTCAATTTTTTTAGCGATTTTGGTCATGTTAATCTATATGCTTTTGTAGATCCAGACCTTTTTTTTTCTAGGATGCGAATGTGAATATATCTTTGCAGGATGTGTACACATGTGGATATGGAATTACAACTTTTTGCAAGATGTGAATGTGTGGATGTAAATGTTTTTTTCTTTTTTACAGGATGTGAATGCGCATATATGAATATGTCTTTTTGCAAGATGTGTACACGTGTGCATATGCTCCCAGTGTAAGGGAGATGATGTCGAATTTTTTTGAATTATATGTTGTGTATTAACATAAATTTTTTAAAGATGAGTTCACATAGTGGATCACAGATTCAGAGATCATGAACTGTGGATGGTGTGGGAGGTCATTCATCTCATGACTCTATTATTGGACATCATCATGTTCCTCCTTAGGCCCTTGTTTCTGCCTCTTAAGGGGGCATCTTCTACTGCAAGTACATCTTCTTTTGTAGCAAATATATTATAACATTCAGTTGCATTTTAATTTACATTTAATTTTTTCATAAAATATAATCTATTTCTTTATGTATATATGTTTACACATAGACACCATCGCGGGGTTAACTGACTGATCGTCCAGGTCCTTTTAGAGGTGCCACAGAGAGGATGTTAAATCCCGAGCAGGGGTGGAATTTGATAGTGATCAATGGATACGACATAGGTGAACATTGGCTAATGTTTGTGAGCCATATGGGCAATGTCAGTAGACTGCATTGCAAAATTTGGCAGAAGAAATTTTCAGAAATTCTTGAAGAGATGAAGAATGTAATATTTAGAGATATTGAGGTAACAAAATAAATATTCAAAGTGGACATTGTGTATTTATGAATTATTTAAATTATATTGACAATTTATGTGCAGATGATCGATGGGACCAAACTACTTAGATAGATAAGGAGATGTTACAACATATGATGGCCATGCACAAAGGTTAGCGTGAGGTGCTGAAGTCGAAAGTAAATTATTTTTTTAAAGTAATATTTGATTAAAACTTCCTTTTTGTATTTCGACAATAATTTTTTTCTTTTTTAACTTTGTAATCATCATTTTGTAGGATTGAAAGGGCAAGAGTTTGGAAGATCTTGTTGCCTTTGTTCTAGTTGGTGTTGAACCATCAAATTGGCGAATGATGTATGTAAAGTGGAACATAATGTAGGAGAAAGTAAAATAATATGGTTTAATTGTATATACTTTTTATGATTTTCTCTTTGACATTTGATCAAATATTTGCATTTTCTTCTTCTTAATATAGGATGTTGCTGAGCGTAATAGGCAAAATCACTCCCATCAAACTATGACTTATAGACAGGGTCGAACGAGTATATATCAATTAAGAGATGAGTTTGTAAGTTTTTTAATGTATTGAATGTAGTTTTAATAATATATATTATTTATTTTTTCCTACATCATGATTATACAACTTATTTGAAATGGTAAAGACTCATCCACCTTAGCCCGACCACACTGAGATTTTTAGGAAGGAGAGATGTAAAGACCTTCCTTACGGTACCAAGCAACGTGTTGAAGATGATAGTAGCAATCAATATGTAAGTGTTTTTTGTCTTATATAAAATAATTTAAATAAATTAGTTCACAATTGAAGATTATTTTTCTTGTCAATAAAATTATATTTTTTTTATGTAGGAGACGAGGACCCAAGCGAAAACCCTTCACTTCCAGAGTGATGCCCATACCGCTCCCATTCTAGCTAAGGATGCCTTCATAGTTGTCATGAGACAAGATAGGTCTAGTCGTATTTGTAGTGCGGATAGGGATAGGCAAGAGATGTAGGACCTAAGTACGGATAGGAGTTGGGATTGGCAGGAGATAGAGAATATACACTGCCAAATGTCACAAATGCAAGCCCTCATGGAGTGATTGCTGGTTAAATAGCACATACGCATCATTCAATGCATGAGGGGATTGCTGAGTCTAGTGATAATTATGATGACGATAATAATTAGACATTATATTGTTATAGCCTTTGAGAAACTTTGTATTTGTTTGAATGATTTGTGTATGCTAATTTATTTTTATTTTCAGATTTATGTATGTATGATAATTTATGTTTGTAGATCATTTTTGCATTTTTTTATAGAGTTGTAAAAAATTAACAAGTTTCATGCATAAATTAAAAGAATTTAATTTTATTTAAGATCAAACATATGTAGACGCCCGCAGAATACATCTAAAAAGAGATATTTAGATGTCTTTATTTTCCATCTACAAACATATGGAGATAGCTAGGGAGCCATCTACCGAAACCACAACAAAGTACAACCACCACAATAGAAAATTTTGTTTGATTTTTTAAATACAATAAAACAAATCATGCATGGTCGTTTATGTCCTTCATATCATTATCCTCATCATCTCCTCTATCACCATCTATTGGAGGATTCTATATTACAAAAAAATTAACATTAGACATGTATAAATGAAAGACATTATATAATAAATAAATTAAGTAATATATTTGATTTTATAATTTAAAAGAAGAAGATATGAACATGAATTCTTTAACTTAATTAGGAGACAGGTTATCTTAGTTGTAAGGCCCTCGAATTTCGTTGCATTATTCGTATGCCTGTAAATACTTCGTGCTTGTGCATGTGTGCAAGTAAATATCTACGTAAGTACTAGTTAGTATACTTATGCATGCATGTGTATAAATTAGTTGTAAATAATGTATGAATGGTATGATGGTAGCGTGTACATGATAGTATAAATATGGCACGTATATAGGCATAAGTTGTGCATGGTTTCTGCATGTTTTTGAGTTCTGGCCGAAGGCCAACTTGGCGTCAAGCTCAATGGACGTTTGCGTTGTGTCGGCGTCAACCATATGGATGCCAATCCTAAGTCCAGCGTCCAGCGATATGGACGTTAATTTCTTTGATCTGCATGTGTTGCAGAGCCCGGATTTCTGGGAGCAAGCTAGCTCACCCATTGGGGAGCTGTCCCCAACAGTCTGAAAGGGTTCACATCAACCCATGCGGGGCAGGAGAGGCCTCTCTCCTATATCTGAACCCGAGTGCAACCCTAAACCCCTCTCTTGACCTCTTTTGAGAGATAGAGAAAAACCCTAACTGCTGTGAGCAAAACCCCACATTTGCAACCTTTAATCCGACAATCTGAAGCTTGTTCCGGCCATCTACCACGACAAGGAGGTAGCTGGAACATCGAGAAAGGCATCCCCAACCTCGATCTGCTGTGGAGATTGCTCAAGAACCCGGGGGAAGGCAATCATGGGAGCTTCTTGGGAGTGCCCAAGGAGAGCTTCACCACCACTTTAGATCCATTTGGAGTATTTCTTTGAGGCAAGTAACACTTACACTTCGTCTATGTAGATGTCTAGTAGGGTTTTACTATTTTTACAGATTTTAAATCGTGTCCTAGATCCCCCTTTTCACCATATATTTGGAGTTCGGTCTATGCTCTTGCACAGACAGGAACTTGGCGTCAATGCCTTGCCGCCAAGATCTCCAGTCGGCGTCCAGCGATCTTCCCGTCCAACCCCTTGAACGGCCAAAGACCGCCGTTAAGTTCCTCAGGACAGAACAATGAGCTGTTCTTCCTGGTATATGACTATTTTCGATGTGTTTTCGCAATGAGGATATATTGTAAACCTATTATGACATGTAATATGGATGTTTGGATGTGTGGTGAGATCCTTGTGATTTCTGTGATTTGGCATAAATGGTTTTATTATGGAAAAATGTTTGCATGATGAGACCTAGACCATTTTAGTTACTGTTTGTGCAATCCATGTGGAGTTTGGATGCCCTAATTTTGCTAGACCGAGTGTAAGTAGATCAGTCCATGCTCTGAATTTTTGGGAATTTCCCATGCTCACATGAATTACTGTAATTTCTGGAATGAAATTAGAAAAACATGTGTAGGTCATGTAAATTTTCTAGTAAATTATGAACTGTGTAATAAACCCGGGAAAATTTCCTATGGTGTTGTGTAGGTTGGGTTCAGAGTTATGATCTATTAAACTGAATTTTCATGTTATGCACCATGATAAATTGAATTTCGAAAGAGATGAGAATTGATGTTAAATTTTTTGTAATTACATTATCAGTTAGAAAATTGTGAAATTTGCAGGTTAGGTCATGAACCTGTAACCAGCATGTGGTTAAATTTTCAGGCTAATTGGACAATTGTAGGATGAAAAATGAATTTCCCATGCGAAATTATGTGAATAATGCATGTTTTGTGAAAGTGATTTAAATTGCGTGTAACCTGATTAACGCAAGATACTGAATGTGAAATCTTTGTCATATGAAGTACCATGCTAGGGAAAATAGAGCCACATGAGTGAATTAGAAAATGAAAAGATGTGTGAGCGCCATGTGTAAATATGTGTGTAAAAATCGGTATGTGTAATGTGTAAAACTGTGCCAAGTGTGACGTTGCTTCCATAGAGGGCAGTGGAACCGTATCATGGAAAAGTCCCCATGAGATGGTTCAATGTGTTGTGATCCTAAGGGCATTAGGATGAAATCCTGGAGGTGGACAAGTACCACTGGTTAGGGTGGAGACTTGTTCTCTCGGTCTGCGCAGTCCAAGAGTCGTCACTGTATTGCCTAGGTGACGTCTATGTGTATGTGATGTGATGTATCCTTCTTATGGTGGTTTGGACTATGTGTCACGGCACTAAATATGTGAATGTGAAGTGTGAATGTGTAAAGTGTGAACTATGTGAATAAGAAATTGTGTAAATTTGTGAAACCAAAATGTGAGATTGTGAGATGAGAATCCATGACATTATAAACCTGGAAACATGCTAAAACAGCAAACTAAATGTGTTTAGGATCATGTTTTATAGGTGTACAATGCGTAGAATCCATGTTAGGGACAATTCTAAATTTTGTGTAGACCATTCCATGTGAAATTGCTCTCATGTTGTGTTTTAAATGATAATATAGTTCTCATATGTTAGGTTGTGATTACTAATCCATGTTAAAACAGCAAGCTTAAAGTATATAAATGGTCATGTGCATGTATAAGCATGTGTAGAATTCATGTTAGGTATGTTCCCTTTTATGTATGCAAGAAAATTTTGCTTAAATTGATTTCATGTCTTAGTTTAATTGGAATTATAGCTTTCATGTGTTGGAATGATGAGAGAGCATGTGATAGGACATTTTGTTTTGGAAAATTTGAAAGTATGAACCATGTGTTTAATTGTAGAATCATCATGATAAGTCTTAAACTTTCAATGTTCAGCATGCCCCATATTATGTCTTGTAAATTTGTATGTAAAACCTGCTATGATATGTGCATGTACGTTATGTGTGGTATTACTTGCTGAGTCTTTTAGACTCATTACTTGCTTCGGCGTACAGGTTTAGTAGGTGATACACTTTTGGAGGAGACAGTGGAGAGCGACTCCGAGCGCGGGGAGTTGCTTGACGGAGTTGTAGAGTGACTTTTGCTTCCATTGTATGTAACAAGGCATTGTAATAGAACTATTAAGGAATTATGGACGAACTATGTATTTGAGTTTAGTATTTCATTATGTGGACTTTAGTTCTTCTAAAATTTTTAGTTGAATCATGTACGTTAAATGTGGATGATAAATGAAATGAAGACAGTGGTTCTTTTACTTCCGCTACTCTGTGTCTATATTTATGTGTATCTCAATCATATGTTATTGTTTGGGTAAATGCCCCACTGTGATGACGTTCACTATACCGACATGGGTTGGTATAACCATACCGGTATAATGAGGGTCGTCACAGGGATTGGTATCAGAGCGACCGGTTGAGAATGCACATAAGTATACATGAATCATCATCTTCATTACATGCTAAGTCTACATAGGAATGTCCACATATGTAGAAATGATTAATAATGAATGAAAAATAGATGAGAAAATGGTTAGGAAATAAAATAACGTAGCTCTAATGGTGGCTGAAAATTATTGCAGCCATGGCTTCGAGAGGTAGACGTGGTGGTGCTCCTGCTCGTGAGGATGAGCAGAGACGTGACGAGCAGGCTGAGCAGCAGGCCCCGGCACCTCAGGGTCCTGTGCTTCCCCCTCCACCGCCAGTGGATTATGGAGTGTTCATGCAAGGTTTGGTGCAGGCCATGCAGACACAGGCCCACACCCAGGCTGCACTCCAGGCTCAGTTAGAGGCTCAGGTTAGATTAATGAAACAACTAGTAGTATGTTTATTAAATTGCATGATGTTATGTTGAATGTGTATTAATTGTTGATTGGATGTAGCAGGCTCAAGTACCAGCTCAGGACCATGGTGGACCTTCCATCATGGAAAGATTCAAGAGGATGCTGCCACCCTCTTTTAAGGGGGAGAGCGACCCATTGTTGGCAGAAAGCTAGATGAGGGAGATAGAAAAGATCTTCCAAGCCATCAGGTGTGCAGATGAGGATAAGGTCACATTAGCCACCTACATGCTACAGGGACGCTTTAGTTTATATGCTTGTACGTTCTGTTAAGTTAGATTTGTTTAGATGGTGCTTATGAACGGCATGCTACAGGAAAGAGCCGATGTATGGTGGGCTTCATTGCTGCGTACCTAGTTTGATGACGGCGCAAATGATGTTGCTTGGGACGAGTTCGTGAGGCTCTTTCAGGCCAAGTTCGTCTCCGAGCATATTCAAGATCGGATGGAGCAGGAGTTCCTCTCTTTGACTCAAGGCTCCATGACCGTGCTAGAGTATGAGGCAAGATTTTTTGAACTCTCTAAATATGCACCCCATATCGTGGCTGATGAGCACAGAAAGATAAAGAAGTTCGTGATGGGCCTGAAGCCATCACTGCGGACGAGGCTCGTGGCGTTTGACCACCGCACTTTGGACGAGACCCTCAGCGCTTCTTGTAGGCAAGAGGGTGAGATGGAGCAATATCTTGAAGAGAAGAAGGCTTCGTAGAGGAGACCTGCAGCTACGTTCTAGTGACAAGACAAGAAGAAAGCGGTGTACCAAACACAGCAGCAATCAGTAGCAGTCGGCAGTACTCAGGTACCTTCTGTACATTCCCCTGGTGTGAAGAAGGAGTGTCCCCACTGCGGGAAGACACACGGTGGTTCCGAGTGTTGGTCGGTAGCGGGTAGATGCTTGAAGTGCAGGAGCAGCGACCACATGATCAAAGATTGTCCAAGACTTCAGCAGGAAGTCCAGCGTGGAGCGCCAGCCCCAGCAGCGGTAGCGGCAGCAGCGCCAGCTACGAGAAGACCAGGAAGGCCTCGAGCCCCAGCTCGAGTGTTTGCTTTAGCGTGAGAGGACGCCGAGCAGGCGGAGCATGTCACTGAAGGTACAGTTTTGCTTCTAAGTGTGCACGCTCGGGTTTTGTTTGACACGGGTGCCACTCACTCGTTCATTTCCGAGCGTTCGCTAGGCAGTTACCTTTAGAGTCAGGCATAGAGTCTGAGGATTTAAAGGTCCCTTTGTCTGTACACACCCCTGTGGGTACGGTATCGACTAGGAAGTGCATTCCGTCGTTACCTGTGTGCATTGAGGATAGAATCCTAGAAGGGTGTTTCTTCTTGCTAAAGATGAAGGACTTTGATGCTATTCTTGGTCTGGATTGGCTAGAGGAGCACTATGCGTTAGTGGATTGTCGTCGAAAGAGGATTGTTTTCCGCATTCTTGGTGAGGACGAGTTCTCTCATCCCTTGTCAAGGAACTTGGAGGGAAAGTTGGTCGTCTCTGCCATGAAGGCGATGCCCATGGTAAACAAGGGTTGTGACGCTTTTCTTGCCAGTGTGGTATTAGTACCAAAGGCTGGCGAGTCACTTACTCTTGCGGAGATTGAGGTAGTACAGGATTTTCCAGACGTCTTTCCCGATGATTTGTCTGGTTTGCCACCGGATAAAGAGATAGAGTTCAGCATAGAGTTGCTTCCGGGCACCTCTCCTATCTCAAAGGCTCCATATCGGATGGCACCTGCGGAGTTAGCCGAGTTAAGGAAGCAGTTGCAAGAGTTGCTAGATAAGGGATTTATTTGCCCTAGTGTTTCCCCTTGGGCGCACCCGTATTATTCGTCAAGAAGAAAGACGGGTCACTTAGGTTATGCATTGACTACAGAAAGCTGAACCAAGTGACTGTGAAGAACAGGTATCCCTTACCTCGTATTGATGATTTGTTTGACCAGTTGCAAGATGCAACAGTCTTTTCTAAGATTGATTTGCGATCTGGTTATCATCAGTTGAGGATTAGGAATGAGGATGTGTCCAAGACGGTGTTTAGAACCCGTTATGGACATTATGAGTTCTTGGTCCTTCCTTTCGGATTGACCAACGCCCATGCAGCGTTCATGGATCTCATGAACAGGGTGCTTAGACCTTATTTAGATAGCTTTGTTGTGGTGTTTATGATGATGTGCTGGTCTACTCTCCGGATGAGGCCACACACCGTCAGCATTTGAGGGTAGTGTTAGAGGTCCTTCCTGAGCACAAGCTGTATGCTAAATTCAGCAAGTGCGATTTCTGGTTGCGCGAGGTTCATTTCCTCGAGCATGTTATCTCCGGTGCTGGTGTTGCAGTTGACCCAGCAAATGTTCAGGCAGTTATGGATTAGGAAACTCCCATGACCCCTTCGAAGATTCAGAGTTTTATTGGTTTGGCTGGTTACTATCGGAGATTTATTGAGGGATTTTCATCCATCGCCGCCCCATTGACTCAGCTCACCAGAAAGGGAGTGAAGTTTGTTTGGTCCGAGAAATGTGAGAGTAGTTTTAATTGTTGAAGACTAAGCTCACGACAGCTCCGGTGTTAGTCTTACGAGCGGTGTAGAGGGTTTTGCTATCTACACAGATGCGTCTCGGATTGGCTTAGGCTGTGTGCTAATGCAGCAAGAAAGGGTAGTGGCTTATGCTTCTTGTCAGTTGAAGGAGCATGAGAAGAACTATCCGACTCATGATTTGGAGCTCGCAGCAATGGTTCATGCACTAAAGATCTGAAGGCACTATCTTTATGGTGTCAAGTTTGAGGTGTTTACCGACCACAAGAGCTTGAAGTATCTTTCTCCCAAAAAGAATTAAACCTGAGGCAGAGAAGATGGATTGAGTTCTTGAAGGACTATGACTTCGACCTTCAGTATCATCCTGGAAAGGCGAATGTCGTAGCGGATGCTCTGAGTAGAAAGATGCCATCTCTTCAGCAGGACTGGAAGATGTTGGAGGATGCGGCTTGCGCATTGACTGAGTTAGAGCCATCGTTATGCCAGGCTTTTGTAGCTCAGTTGTCTCTTAGGTCTTCGGTGTTGGATGAGGTGATTGAGCAACAGAAAGCTGACCCTAGACTCTTAGAGTTAGTGGGCAAGGCAGGCATTGCTCGTGATGAGGACGGTGTGATTAGATTCCATCACCGTGTTTGTGTCCCTGATTTGGTAGATGTCCGTGAGCATGTGTTAGAGGAGGCTCATAGATCGTGATTCTCTATTCATCCGGGTAACACTAAGATGTACCAGGATTTGAAAAGATCTTTTTGGTGGTCCGGCATGAAGAAGGATGTAGGGATTATGTGTCTAGGTGTTTGGTGTGTCAGCAAGTGAAAGCCGAGCGGCAGCGACCATCCGGCCTTATGCAAAGGATGGAGATCCCAGTGTGGAAGTGGGAAGCTGTCACTATGGACTTTGTTTCGGGTTTGCCTCGATCTAGAAGGGGCAATGACTCGATTTGGGTAGTTGTAGATAGATTCTCGTAGACTGCTCATTTCTTGCCTATGAGTAAGAAGCAGTCAGTAGAGAGTTTGGCTACATTGTATGTTAGTAGTATCATTAGATTGCATGGTGTGCCGAAGTCGATCATTTCGGATCGAGATTCGAGATTCACTTCGAGGTTGTGGAAGGGTCTTCAGGATGCTTTAGGTTCGGAGCTGAAGCTCAGTTTGGCGTTTCATCCCCAGACTGATGGACAGTCTGATAGGACTATCTAGACGCTCGAGGATATGTTGAGGGCGTGTGTACTGGATTGGAAGGATGATTGGGAGCGTCATTTACCTCTAGTGTAGTTCGCATACAACAACAGCTTTCATGCGAGTATTGGTATGGCTCCATTTGAGGCATTGTATGGTAGGCCCTGTAGATCTCCCTTGTGTTGGGAGGAGACCGGTGATAGGTATTTGATCGGTCCGGAGTTAGTTCAGGAGACTTCGGATAAGGTCCAGCTTATCAGGAAGAGGCTTGTTGCGGCACAAGATCGGCAGAAGAGTTATGCCGACAACAGGAGGAAGGATTTGGAGTTCGAGGTGGGTGATCATGTCTTCATGAAGATATCACCTACTCGTGGTGTCGTTAGATTTGGCAGGCATGGTAAGTTGAGCCCTAGATTCATTGGCCCGTATGAGATTCTCAGACGATTGGGCAGCGTGGCATATGAGCTAGCTTTACCCCCAGCTTTGGCTAGTGTTCACCCCATTTTCCACGTTTCCATGCTCAGGAAGTATGTCCGAGATCCGTCTCATGTGATTAGTCATAAGCCAGTGGAGATTCAGCCAGACCTGTCGTATGTCGAGCAACCAGTAGCTATTCTTGACCGGAAGGTTCAGCATCTCCGGAACAAGAGTATCGCGTCGGTGAAAGTTCTATGGCGGAACTTCTCGCGAGGGGAGGCTACTTGGGAGCTTGAGGATGCAATGAAGAAGAAGTATCCCTTTTGTTTGAGTAGTGTCGTTCTAACTTCGAGGACGAAGTTTCTTTAAGGGGAGAGGGTGTAAGGCCCTCGAATTTCGTTGCATTATTCGTATGCCTGTAAATACTTCGTGCTTGTGCATGTGTGCATGTAAATATCTACGTAAGTACTAGTTAGTATACTTATGCATGCATGTGTATAAATTAGTTGTAAATAATATATGAATGGTATGATGGTAGTGTGTACATGATAGTATACATATGGCACGTATATAGGTATAAGTTGTACATGGTTTCTGCTTGTTTTTGAGTTCTGGCCGAAGGCCAACTTGGCGTCAGATCAATGGACGTTTGCGTTGTGTCGGCGTCAACCATATGGATGCCAACACTAAGTCCAGCGTCCAGCAATGTGGACGTTAATTTCTCTGATCTGCATGCGTTGCAGAGCCCGGATTTCCGGGAGCAAGCTAGCTCACCCATTGGGGAGCTGTCCCCAACGGTCTGAAAGGGTTCACATCAACCCCTGTGGGGCAGGAGAGGCCTCTCTCCTATATCTGAACCTGAGTGCAACCTTAAACCCCTCTCATGACCTCTTTTGAGAGATAGAGAAAAACCCTAACTGCTGTGAGCAAAACCCCACATTTGCAACCTTTAATCCGGTGATCTGAAGCTTGTTCCGGCCATCTACCACGACAAGGAGGTAGCTGGAACATCGAGAAAGGCATCCCCGACCTCGATCTGCTGTGGAGATTGCTCAAGAACCCGAGGGAAGGCAATCTTGGGAGCTTCTTGGGAGTGCCCAAGGAGAGCTTCACCACCACTTTAGATCCATTTGGAGTATTTCTTTGAGGCAAGTAACACTTACACTTCATCTATGTAGATGTATAGTAGGGTTTTACTATTTTTACAGATTTTAAATCGTGTCCTGGATCCCCCTATATTTGGAGTTCGGTCTGTGCTCTTGCACAGACAGGAACTTGGCGTCAATGCCTTACCGCCAAGATCTCCAGTCGGCGTCCAGTGATCTTTTCGTCCAACCCCTTGAACGGCCAGAGACCGCCGTTAAGTTCCTCAGGACAGAACAGTGAGCTGTTCTTCCTGGTATATGACTATTTTCGATGTGTTTTCGCAATGAGGATATATTGTAAACCTATTATGACATGTAATATGGATGTTTGGATGTGTGGTGAGATCCTTGTGATTTCTGTGATTTGGCATAAATGGTTTTATTATGGAAAAATGTTTGCATGATGAGACCTAGACCATTTTAGTTACTATTTGTGCAATCCATGTGGAGTTTGGATGCCCTAATTTTGCTAGACCGAGAGTAATAGATCAGTCAATGCTCTGATGTTTTGGGAATTTCCCCATGCTCACATGAATTACTGTAATTTATGGAATGAAATTAGAAAATTATGTGTAGGTCGTGTAAAATTTCTAGTAAATTGTGAACTGTGTAATAAACCCGGGAAAATTTCTTGTGGTGTTGTGTAGGTTGGGTTCAGAGTTATGATCTATTAAACTGAATTTTCATGTTATGCACCATGATAAATTGAATTTCGAAAGAGATAAGAATTGATGTTAAATTTTTTGTAATTACATTATCAGTTAGAAAAATGTGAAATTTTGCAGGTTAGGTCATGAACCTGTAACCAGCATGTGGTTAAATTTTTAGGCTAATTGGACAATTATAGGATGAAAAATGAATTTCCCATGCGAAATTATGTGAATAATGCATGCTTTTGTGAAAGTGATTTAAATTGCGTGTAACCTGATTAATGCAAGATACTGAATGTGAAATCATTGTCATCTGAAGTACCATGTTAGGGAAAATAGAGCCACATGAGTGAATTAGAAAATGAAAAGATGTGTGAGCGCCATGTGTAAATATGTGTGTAAAAATCGGTATGTGTAATGTGTAAAACTGTGCCAAGTGTGACATTGCTTCCATAGAGGGCAGTGGAACCGTATAATGGAAAAGTTCCCATGAG
Source organism: Colocasia esculenta (assembly GCA_014218235.1). NCBI lineage: Eukaryota > Viridiplantae > Streptophyta > Magnoliopsida > Alismatales > Araceae > Colocasia > Colocasia esculenta. The sequence goes on from CM024758.1 coordinate 49,985,803, forward strand.
AAGGTTCAATGTGTTGTGATCCTAAGGGCATTAGGATGAAATCCTGGAGGTGGACAAGTACCACTGGTTAGGGTGGAGACTTGTTCTCCCAGTCTGCGCAGTCCAAGAGTCATCACTGTATTGCCTAGGTGACGTCTATGTGTATATGATGTGATGTGTCCTTCTTATGGTGGTTTGGACTATGTGTCACGGCACTAAATATGTGAATGTGAAGTGTGAATGTGTAAAGTGTGAACTATGTGAATAAGAAATTGTGTAAATTTGTGAAACCAAAATGTGAGATTGTGAGATGAGAATCCATGACATTATAAACATGGAAACATGCTAAAACAGAAAACTAAATGTGTTTAGGATCATGTTTTATAGGTGTACAATGCGTAGAATCCATGTTAGGGACAATTCTAAATTTTGTGTAGACCATTCCATGTGAAATTGCTCTCATGTTGTGTTTTAAATGATAATGTAGTTCTCATATGTTAGGTTGTGATTACTAATCCATGTTAAAACAACAAGCTTAAAGTATATAAATGGTCATGTGCATGTATAAGCATGTGTAGAATTCATGTTAGGTATGTTCCCTTTTATGTATGCAAGAAATTTTGCTTAAATTGATTTCATGTCTTAGTTTAATTGGAATTATAGCTTCCATGTGTTGGAATGATGAGAGAGCATGTGATAGGACATTTTGTTTTGGAAAATCTGAAAGTATGAACCATGTGTTTAATTGTAGAATCATCATGATAAGTCTTAAAATTTTAATGTTCAGCATGCCCCATATTGTGTCTTGTAAATTTGTATGTAAACCTGCTATGATATGTGCATGTACGTTATGTGTGGTATTACTTGCTGAGTCTTTTAGACTCATTACTTGCTTCGGCGTACAGGTTTAGTAGGTGATACACTTTTGGAGGAGACCGTGGAGAGCGACTCCGAGCGCGGGGAGTAGCTTGACGGAGTTGTAGAGTGACTTTTGCTTCCATTGTATGTAACAAGGCATTGTAATAGAACTATTAAGGAATTATGGACAAACTATGTATTTGAGTTTAGTATTTCATTATGTGGACTTTAGTTCTTCTAAAAATTTTAGTTGAAAACATGTACGTTAAATATGGATGATGAATGAAATGAAGACAGTGGTTCTTTTACTTCCGCTACTTTGTGTCTATATTATGTGTATCTCAATCATATGTTATTGTTTGGGTAAATGCCCCACTGTGATGACGTTCACTATACCGACGTGGGTTGGTATAACCGTACCGGTATAATGAGGGTCGTCACATTAGTGCTGAGCTCAAACTGGAAATCTGATTTAGATTCTGTCAGTTCTCTCATATCACTCTCATTACCCTAGTCGTGTTGGTCTGACCTACATGTCAATCGGACCGGTACTTGACATTTTTGGACTCCTGATTTAATATTTTAGTTTTTTTACACTAAGTAAATTTGGAGATTGGTAACTTGAGAACTGAGCTCAAATTCAGAATCTGATTTGGATTTAATCAATTCCCCTATGTCACTCTCATCACCTTGGTCGTGTAGGACTGATCGACACATTGATCAAATTAGTATTTCAGATTTTAGACCCCCCGACTTCACCTATTTAGTTTCTTTTGCACTAAGTTGTTTACTAGAATGCTAATTTGAGCATCAAGCCCAAATCAATTATCCGATTTAGATTCTGTGAGTTCTTCTAGGTCATTCTCATCACCTAAGTTGTGTTGGACCAATCGGCATGTCGATCAGACTATTATTCGACCCCCCGACTAGACCTTTTTGGTTTCCTTATGCTAAGTTATTTATCCAAGTTGTGGTGAATCAATTATGTAATATTTAAAATTATAACTCTACATTATGAATTAAATAGTAGTATTATTGCTCTAAATTACATGAAATTAAAATTTTATACAAGCGCTCACCCAAGGGGCATATGATGCGGTCGAGGTTCGTTGTTGTGACAAAATCATAGCTTCAGAGGGGAGATGACGATAACTTGAATAATGGGCATCTCGACCACCTACGTAATGTGCATCTCGAATCCATGTATCTCCTCTAGGACCATGTCAAGAAGTGCATTAGGCATAGTATTGGGCCAGTAGTGGGTGTCAAAATTGTACTTGTGTTGGCCGGGGCTATGCATGAACTCGCACAAGAAGAAATCAGTGCACTTGTGTCCAGGCTATCTCCGAAACTAAACATTCATCCCTTATTTAGTTGACCAATTGTCACTATCGATGATTGAGGATCTAACTATGGCTATGGCGTGTCCTCCACGTACTTACCAGTCATATATATTTTATATGACCATTGCAAAATGAATTAAAAATATTATAAATTTCATATTAATTATTCATATTCAAAATTTAAACAAAAGTTTGTATATGTAAACTTTTCACTGTCGAGCAAGTTCTCTCGCTGACAAACACATTAGTCTCCTCCCTCTTATGGATTTTGCCAAATACCATATAGAATGAGGGGGGATGTTGAAGCTCCTAGGTCAGTTTACAATTAATAGAAAATAAATGAGGACATGCATTGTAAAATAAAACTCTATAAGAATATTACTTACAATTTTCTTTTGTGGGTTATGAATGACACAGACCCACCCATATGCAAATTGTCATCTGGCTTCGTGGTTCGATTTGCTTCTGCTCTTCGGGATTTATCTATCCACTATGGATTAGACCCATTTGTCGTAGAGGAGCTCCCAATCATCCCTTCTCAACTAAGATTGGTTTGTTGAATCACTCTTATATTCTATCCTTTTATTTTGGTGATAACAAAACCTCATAATCATCATAAATAATATGAATATATTAATTACCATTTTTTAAGCTTATCTATGCATAAGTAATAACATGTTTTATCTGAAGCTTCACTTCATCATGCATGTTTTTATCATGTTTAGTCGAAGCTAACTTCGTCATATCCGAAGTCAATTTCATCATATTCGAACCTGGCACTTCATCATGCATGCTTTTGGTAGTGATCAATCAAAGTCCTACTTCGTCATATCTGAAGTTATATATGAAGTTCACTTCGACTGATTGTGTGTTTCAACTTCGACCGACAACGTTAATTTTTGTACATTTGAAGTCTTTGTATGAGTCTTACTTCGACTCTCAAGAAGTCAAAGTAACGTGTGTTAGGATCGGATATTTGGTGATGACAAATCTAGAGGGGGGTTGAATAAATTTACAATAGAAACTTAAGCAATTTAAAAATTACTTCGAAATAAATAATCTATTCAATTAAAAACCCCATTTATCTGATGTGATTAAGTGCACAAAGTGTGTGAGACAATTGAACAATCAAATTAAGTGAACTAGTCTGTGAATGTTAAGAGTTTAACCGAACCCCTATGCATGCATCTAACGAAGAGACAATATCAACCATTGCACAGAGATTTTTAGGTGGTTCGAAAATCACACCACGTGACTCCTACGTCCACCCCTCACACTGTGAGGCACACACTATTTAACAACTAAGTACAACACACATACGAACAATCAAGCTCAGTCCACACACACACAAGCTAGAAGAACCACTCTGTAGAGATCAAACCCTCTAGCTGAGGCAAGATCTCACACACACGAACACAGTGACAAACACTTGGTCTGCACTGCACACACACAACACATAATTCAGATCTGTACACAAACCGGCACAGATCGCATCACACACATTAATATTCAGGACATGAATAATCGGAAGAGAAGATGAAGATCCAGGGAAGTTGGAGATCAGAAAACAGATGATTGGATCTCCTTAGCCTGAGGATGATGTCTGAATGCTTCAATTCATGAGGAATCATATGGATCTTCATAGGTTGGATGAGTTGCTTCACACTTCTGCTCTGACTAGAACAGGGTATCGCGCCACAAAGAGATCTGGTTGTCTGCGCCCTTTCGAAGACTACAATCTCATCCTCTTCACGCTCGTAGATCCAATTCTATTCTTCCTTGATGCTACTTTCTACTTCTATTGCTTCACAGTTTGCTTTTGGATCATTTCAGCACAAATTCCTTGTCTGCAAATTTTGAGCTTGAGCAGAGCAGTGGAGAACCCCTCTCTAGCCGCCACAACCTTTCCTAAGTGTTATATGGGCTCTCGCTCTATTGCTTGGCCTTGATCCCCATGTCCTCTATGTTGAATGGCTGGTTTGCAACTTCTGGAGCTTGAGCAAGGCATTGGAGAAACCCTTTTTGCCGCCAAAAGCTTTTATGGGAATTGTATGGGCTGCCTTACTTTTGGAGTATGAGCATCATGGGTATTTCCCTTGTGTCCATGAGGTGCCTTGGGGTGCGTGGGCACAAAGATCTAGGTCAAATCTTTTGATTCCCAAGCTGACATGTGTTCAGAAAAATCAGGTTCTGAATCGTCATTTGATGTGTGTCCACATAATCAAGTTGTGTGTGGATGCAAGTTCCTGGTTTACTGCTTGGTGGTTAACCTGTGTCGACACATACTTGACTTGTGTCGACACAACTGGCTTCTTCTCTTCTGACTATTTTCAGGATAACAAAGGATGTGTCGACACACAATGGACCTATGTCGACACAACTAGCCTCTTTTCTATTTCCTACTTTCTGACTGCAGTGGATGTGTCGACACGTAATGGACCTGTGTCGACGCAACTGGCTTCTTCTCTTCTGACTGTTTTATGGAGAGCAATGCATGTGTCGACACACAATGGACTTGTGTCGACAAAACTTTGAAAAAATTATGTGAACCTATATATATGAAGTGTGAAACATCAAAACATGTCATTATCATCAAAATATGAAATATTAAGTATTAAAAAATATGTTGTTCAGTCATCATTGTAATATGTACAATGTGTCATCATCAAAATCAAAGTATAAGTTTTTGGATTCTTTGGACATTATCCACAACCAAATGTTTTAGTCATCATTAAAATGAATACACAACATAACAATCTTCCACATATATACAACATGACATCAGATTGGGTATAATATGTCATCATCAAAACACAAATATATTTGAAGTTATGTTCTTAACAAGATTGTTTGGAATTGTGTCATCATCAAGAACAACTTAACATGATTAACCTTAATTGTGTCATCATCAAAAACAAATCAAAGCAATGATCAAGTCAGTGAGTATGGTTATTTAAATAACCATAACTCAACATTCTCCCCCTTTTGATGATGACAAAATATACATTCACATTTCTCCCCCTTTTTGACAACATCAAAAAGATGAAGAGAAAATATAAATGACAGAAAAGCACAATGGTCATGTACAACATTGTTTTGAGATTGGCAATCATGAATTTGTAAACATAGACAACAAGAGTTGTGAGACCCCGAATTTTTTTCGTCATTTTATATTGAGCATGCGATATTTACATGTCATAAATATAGTGTACGTATTAAAATTTTCGCATACTATAACTACAAATGTTCATGTGCATATGTGTGTATGTATATTATTTTCGTAAATATAAGTAATTAGCCAATTTTGTATATAAGGTATTTATTTAAATATTATGCATGATATATTAAAGTAATGTTACACAAATAATGTGAAGTACCATCATGCATCTTGTAAGCATATATGATTTTACTTCTTTACATGTATTATAATCAAATGTATATATTATCTAATGGTTGAGATACATATTATGTTTAATTATTCCATGCATATTATATGTAGCTATGCTGTGTATATATGTGCACTTACATATTAATCTTGTTCGAATTATATATCTATTTCTAAGCATGATAAATTGTTATGATGTGTGAACAATAATGTGAATCGTGTATGTATCTAAACGATGTAGGCATGTATATACATATATGTTTATCCTTATGAATGTTATAAGTATGATTACTCATGAGTATACGCATGTATACATATATCTATACGTCCATCATGTGCAAATGATAATTGTTGATTATTAGCATGCTAAATTGTTTATAGCGTATATGGTACTTAAATAATACGGTGCATGTAAAATATATCAAAATATTATAAGCAAGCTATATTTATGTAAATTCATGCATGTTGTACTAAATTATACTTTGTACGCGTATAGATGTATAAATCTAATGTTGTACATATGATATTTACTTATTGCAATAACCATTGACTTGATTATGACATGTACAATATCTAGATAATAGAGTGTGTATTACATTTATATATACATATTCGTGCATAATACATGCAACTATGGTGCATATGTATACATATGTATGTCACTTCGTGCATATTATCTTTAATTGAGATTAGTGCAAGTTATAAATATAAATAATGTGTAATGCATGTATTTTATGTGGTAAGGATATATGTATTATTTTTACATATACTAAATCATTTAGATATATTTACGCATTTATTTTGGGGTTTGGTAGGGTCTTGACTGCACTGTGCAGTTGGCGGCCAAGACCTGGACGCCAGTGTGGTTGGCGTCCACATCCCTGGACGCCAACCCATAGTGGGCGGCCACCTCCTGGATGCCAACCCCATGTTGGCGGCCATCCCCTTGACGTCAACTGTGCAGTTGACTACAACCGATGTTGACGTCTATATCCTCCTGCGTAACGGTGCCAGATTTGTTAGTGCTCGCATTATGGCCGGTTCCAGTTTAGGAAACCCATCCTAAACCGTAGGAAACCTACCCAGAAGCGTACCCAACCCATCCAACCTTATAAAGACCCATTTTCTGGCCGCACAAAGCCCTTTTGGTCATTGGGAAACCCTAGTATTTTCTGTCAGAAAAGCTGGACTTCCCAAGCTCTGATCCGGCGACTGGAGGATTTTCTTGGAGATCTACGACGACTGGAGCGTAGTCCAACCATCATGGAGGCATCCCCAACCCCGAGGAACGACCCACAACGACTGGAGAACCAGATCAAAGGAGTTTCTGAGCACCCTCTTGCTTTGGCCGAGGAGGGCTTCAACAGCAAGATTTGATCTTCTAGGATTTTATTAGAGGCAAGTAACCTATGTACATCATCCCTATACATGTCCCCTAGGTCCTAGAATTTTTATGGATTTTTCCTCGAGTCCTGGACCCTCCAATTTCCCCGTACATGTGAGTGTGACTATGTAGATTGCTGTCTGGAAGTTGACGGCAACATCCCCTGCCATCAAGTTCATCAGTTGACGGCAAGAGACGTTGCAGTTAACCCAGTTGGTAGCCAGGACTATGCAGTTAAGTTCTTCAGTGTTCTGAAAAATGCTATTTGATCTTCTTTAATATATTTAAAGGACTTCAGGGTATGTGTTCATGTTGTAACTTTTATGTGGGGTCAAGGGTGATCAGTAGGTCATGTCATGAGGTTTTCATGAATTTCCATGATTTGTGTTAATTATTAAAATTCTGGAAATTGAATTATAAGCATAGAATAACCATATTTAATTTGTGTAAATAGGTCGGATGTGAATTAGGGTTTGGTAAATCTTCTGTGATGATGTCTTGACTGTATATACGCATTGACATTGTTATATTAGACTATTTTATTAGGATCTTTACTTTAGAGAAATTAGTGAAAAATGTACCTATGATTTGATTTAATTGTTATAAATACATTTCCTATTCAGAAAAATCTAGAAAATTTAGAATCTGTTATGTTTACTGTATTTAACTTGTGATAAAAATTTCATGAAGATCTGATGACAGTAAGTACTGTTATGTTTTGAAATAAGAAAAATGGCCATGTTAAGCATGATAGAGTTAGTTATATGTAAATCAAGAGTTAGTAGCATGTTAAAATCTTATTTTAAGTTATTTATCATTGTTTAACAGTAAGGTGAATTTCTGTAAATGGAAATGTGAATATTATATAAAGTGTGTGTGAAATTGGATGAAAATATGCGTGTGAGCATGAGCAAAATGTGATGATATGATAAGGTGATTAATGTAATATTTAGCCATCTATGACACTGCTACCATAGGTGTCTGAGAGCTGTACCATAGAAAAGTCCCTATGGAAGGCTCAACGTTATGAGATAAATCCTAAGGGCATTAGGATAAAATCCTGGAGGTGGACAAGTACCGCTGGTTAGGGTGGAGAGGGCTTCTCCCGGTTCTGCGCAGTTATCTAGATTTGCCACCGCATTGCCTAGGTGACAAATATGTGAAAGTGAGTGCTAAGTGTTAAGTGATAAGCGCTAAGTGCTAAAGTGATTGTTTTTCCTCTACTTTGTAGTTAGGACTGTGTCACGACAACTTAAGAGATTAATGTGAACATAGTGTAAAGTGATCAATGTTAATGCAAGAGTAAGTGCAATGGAAGGAGTGAAAATTAATATGTAAGGAAGAGTAAAAGATAGCAAAAGTACAAGTGTATGTGAAAACCCATGTATCATTACATGTTTATTTATTTATGTCATTCATGTGTTACTATCATAATTATAATATCATGTTTTGTACCATGTTTAATGTTATGTAATATAATTTAATAATCTCCATATGGTGGTGTGTATGAATATGTGCATGTAATATGTAAAGAAACGGAATGTAGACAATTGAGTATGTAGAATTGACAAATGAATAAGATGGCATGAAAATAAGTGTAAATTCATGTAATTAAGTTTAATTCATGTCAAAACAGCAAGCTAAATGAGATTTTGTTTTTGATAAACACACAAAATAATGTCTAAGTTCCATGATAGAATTGCTATTCATTTAGTATGTAGTTTCATGCTTAATTTATAGATGATTGCCATCCGATTTGAATGCGTATTAAATCTTCATTCCATGTTTAATAAAGGTGATATCATTGTGAATATTCATATTAAAATAGAAAATTAAATGTGTAAATAAATGAGAAAAGTGCATGTGAAAATAAAGAGATCATGTTAGGTTGTTATCTACGTTATGTATAATTGCATGTTCAAATTGGTAGAGCAGTTACACAATAAAAAAAAATGTTTAGATTAATATATCATGTTACATGATAGGTGTTTAAGAGTGCATATGTTCATATCATGTATATATTAATTGGATTATGTTTAACTATGATAGAAAGATTATTATCATATTATGTAGTTTACTAGAAAACATGTGCAAGTGTCATGAGTGTATGATAAATTGTACATTAAACAGCAAGTTAGTTGTATGACAAAGTGACGTGAATACATGAAAATTTGACCAAATACTATGCTAAAAGTATTCATCATCTTGTACATAACCTTGTATTTAAATTTGATTAAATTATGCAATGATATGATAAAGATTTGAACCATGTATCACAGAATATATAAAATGTGTAGAGAACTTGTGTAGATGTATGTTATTTTTATGATTTATATGAGCATGTTTTAATCTAGAATGTGTTTGGGAAACATAGATGTTGTTAACCATAAAAAGCTTGTGCTATGTGAATTAACGTGATTAGTATGATAGCATGTCTTTCATTATTGTTGGTAGTTTAATGTGTATGTGATATGTATAAGTTTGATATTTTAGATTACTTGCTGAGTCTTGTAAGACTCATACTTTCTTCGGCATACAGGTGTGACAGGTTATCCAGTAGCTGAGGAGAGAATAGTGAAGATTGATACCGCATACAAGGAATAGCACTTGAGGAGATTTTATTTTTGGTAGTTGCTTAAATTTATAGTTGAATAATGTTATTCATATGGACAATGTATGGACAATGCACTTCTCTTCAAGTTGTAATAATGTGGACTCTAGTACTTTCTTTTACTATATAGACTGTGGAATGTGTGGTGATGATGGAATGAAATATAATATTTCTTTTAATTCCGCTATACTCTTTTATTATTCATGGATATGTCAACCTTATCGTTTAGTGTTGGGTTACTATCCCACTGTGACGATGCTCTTTGTACCGATGGGGATTGGTATAATCGTACAGGTATAAAGGGGGTCGTTACAAGAGTAGTATGGATTGCTTTCATTCAAAGAGTTGCAGTGATTACATAAGCTTGTAGTTGTAATCAAATTGTTCCCCTCAAATTATCCCCCTTTTTTGATAACAACAAAAAGACTCTCTCTCCCCCTTAATCAATGACAAGTAGTCACCCCCTTGGTAGAACACTCTCCCCCTATGATGATGTCAATGCAATAATTAGGAAATAGTGATACCAAAGAACATCAATGGATGGAGATCAAAGTATGACTAACATGTATTCAATGGGTAGAATTGGGAGATGAATGATCAGAATCAATAAGATCTTTGCTACTAAAATATGAAAGAAAAGTTATTGTGTCTTTGGATTGTGCAACAAAGTTTAATAACAAAGATACATTTAATCATAACATATGTCAAAGTTTTAATAACCTAAATGCATTTAAAAATATGAAGCAAGTGTGATGAAAGTGACCTATATGAGTTAACAAAAGTGTTTATCACATGAGTTTAGTAGCTAAACATTTAATAGAATGTAGAATAATAACTCTAAACCCCAATTAACATGAACATCATCTAGGTTAATGTACATACTATTCTTTTTCTACTTTTTATATATTTTTTTCATTTTGTGAGAGAGAATACAAGAGTAAATTGGTCAAATCACACCTTTTAGTACAAGATGTCACATTTACCCAATGCAAGACCCCTTGATTACTTAGTGGTTTAACCTTCATTACCTTATACAGAGTTGAAACAACTTGTTTGTAACCTTTTGACGCGAGCCAAAACACTTGATTAGGTGAAATGAACACGGTTACTCAGTGATAAAATGAAGTTTTCATTGCTTTATTAATCTCTCTCTATTTTTCTGAAAACTTTCTGTTTGAAATTTTTAAGAACAAACTTACATTAATTAGAATAGACATGATCATGAGTGTAGAGAGATTATTCTTAACATGTGTTAAGGATAAAGCTTCAAAACATACACATGTTAAACAATAAAGCTACTTATGTGCCTACAAGTGTTTTGCAACTCAGTTTAAATAAGTTCAGCATAAAAAATTGACATAAACATTTTCATAGATTGTATCTTTAAGACTAAACTGAGTGCACAATTATTTTAGTCTTTATGTATGAAATCTCTCATATAGAAATATCACAAAGACTCATTTATCCTGATGTAAGACTTAAGTAAAAGGTATGAAATGTCAAGAAGAGAGAATCACGAAATAAAATGGAAACTGGTTTTCAAGCATGAGTTTGAGTGGATGTTCAAGATAGGAGAGTGACCACAAAATGTTGACTGACAATAAAACAAGTCTCTCTCACAAAAAGACTCCCTCTCAACGATGTAATGGAAGTTCTCATTCAAGATTGAATTTGACATAATGAGAAAGCATTTTCAAGGCAGATGTCATCAATTAGATCTCATCTATCAACAACTACAAAAGTAGTAGACTCAATGTTGTAGAAAGAGATTATCTGTTGACAAAACACATGGAGGTTGTCGATAGGACATATATGAAGAATTATATGATTGACATAGAAGTTTAGACAATTAAAAGATGATGTGTCGACATATGATGACCAGTGTATCGACCTGGTGAAGATTAAAGACAATTTTATGAGATTTTCAAGTTCCAACAAATTTTAACAATAATTCGCAGCATTTTTCACAACATTTTTGCACTTTTCCAAATTTACTCCCCCCAACAAGTGCATGGATTGAAAAAGCTAACAAGAAATTCACACATGATTATGCACACAATTAACTTCCTACATGGCATGACTTTTGGTACTTGGCGGAGTATTTTACTCATGCAGAATGATAGTTTCCAAACAATCATAACTTATTTTTTCACATGTCATCATTTGATATACCAAGAAGTCAAAGCAAATGATATGTGCACAAAATCATGGGCACAGTCAGGCAAGCATGATAATACAAACATGATTCCAATTGTTATGACACAAAGTTATTGTTGGGAGTAACATCAAAAACAGACTCTTTATTGTTCAGATAAGACTCTAAGAATTTTCTTTAACTTAAGCAGTTCAATCTAGAAATGATATGAGGTTTTACCTAAACTATCTTCATTTGGATTTTACCTGTGGTTTCCAATTTTTCTCGCCTTGCATAGCCATATTCTTGATTTCAGATGGAAAGATATGGCTACAAGGTTCATCAACTTGCTGATAAAGCTGGCCTTGGGACCCATACCTACTTGGGTCCTACAGTGGAGCAAAAGTTTGATTGCAGCAATGAACTTTTTGAATCCAAGATGATTTTCTTTTTGCTATAAATCCACTTTTGTCATTAATGAAACTATGAGCAACATTACTTCCATAACACAATTATTCTTTGTTTAATGCACCTATATTTTCATGAAATGTTAAATTTATGTTCACATGGAGTTTCTAAGCTTTTTCAACAGAATCGTGATTTTTTAGTTACATGTGCATGATGTGAAAACATTTGCAAGTAACTTAAGCATGATTATGCACACATTTAGTTTTAAGCAAGGAGTGACTCTTGGTACTCGACGGAGAAATTTTCTTACGCATAGTGATAGTTTCCAAACAAGCTTGACTTGTCCATCCACATTTCACCATTTTATATACTAAGAAATCTAGATATAAAACTTATTATGATTCCATTTTAGCATTCAATTTCAATCATCAAGTTGTTTATTCAAGTGATTTTTTTCAACATGAAGATTTTTATTTTGTAGGGAATCTCTCAAAAGTATTTACCTAGTGAGATTTTCAATTTCTTTCATTCTCTCCACTTACTTTCCTTGTAGCCTTAGTCATGAGGCGTTCATCTTGAAATTGACTACAAGGATCCCTGCAACCAGCATTCAAGCAGCACATTTCGGAACCCAAACTTGTTTGGGTCCTAAGGATCTTCCATGAATCTGCAACAACGATTTTTGAATCCAAAATGATTTTATATTGGGTGTATTTTTCTGAAGACTAGAAACACTAGCATCTTGGTTTCTAATCTTAGAGCTATAGGCATAGCATGCACCACTAACAAACTGAACATTTTGTTTTCTATTTTTCATATTTTTAGCATTGAGATTTTTAACATAGAATTCAGAGAAGTTCTTTTGTGCAGCAATCATGTTCACATGTACATGGAATTTCTGAGTATTTTCAGCATAAACATGATGTTCATTCCTATGCACATTAGGATGTGTATGAGTATGAAATTTTTTAGCATGCACAAGATCATGATTTCTTTGCCAACAGTCCTTAGACAAATGTCCATGTTTATGACATGTGAAGCACTGAACTAGATTGGCGTGAACATGAGATTTATTCTTTTTATTTTTATTCTAGTAAAGTTTGGCAAGATGACTTGGTCTACTGCAATTAAAGCAAATGGGTTGAGTATTTACTTAGAGCTTGCCTTAGCATTTGTGCATTTGTTGGAATCTCTAAAATCCTCTAGAGTACGTTTGATTATCCTTGGGTTAAAAGGGAGGAGGTGGTACCCTTCGGTAGCTCTTGACATGATGTGGAGTTGTAGAATGCCTTAGATCTTTCTGGGCTAATGGAGGAGGTGTGGAGACATTGTACAATCTTGTTTTCTTTTCCATTTTCTTTTTTTGATTTTTAATTGAAACATGGTTCTTCCTATTTGCAACATTTTTACTCAATTTATCATTTTGTTTTTGAAATTTTTTCTAAGCATGAGTCTTAACAATTTTTTCTTTAGGTGCAGTAAAATTCTTGTTCACAGATACATTGACAAATGAGGTCTTTATTTTGTTTTCAAAATTCTTTTTGTTTAATGGGTTAAATCATAAACCTTCCTTTTGAAAATTAACTTTTATTCCAAGAAGATTATCCAAATTCTAAGTTCCTTCAACAAACTTAGACAAAGCAGATTTTAAGGTATAAACAGTTTTGTTCAATTCAGAAATCTTCTTTCCAGAATTTTGATTTTGTTTAACAACCACTTCAAGTTTAATTGTCAACTTCTCTTTTTCAGATTTCAATGTATCAGTTTTTTTCTTTCTGAAGTTTAAAGTTGGTTTGTCATGACATCCAAACTTTTTTTCATTTTGTTCTTTTCAATTTCAATTTGAACAATTTGATTTTCCAAGTAAGCAATTATCTCCTTAGAATTATTGCATTCATCATTTAATAGTATGTCATGATACAAACATTCAATCTTCTTTTCAGATGAGTATTTTCTTCAACCAATTGTTTACATTTTTCTTTTATCTGAGGATCATAAGCCATGTTGGAAATTTGTTTGTTCAATTCATCATTGTCAAATTTGAGATTCTCATTATGATCAATCAATTTTTCATTTTCATTTTTCAAATCAAGATTTTTAGATTCCACCTGATCATGATTTTCTTTCAATTTGGACAACTTGTTTCAACATTTTCTGACTTCATTCTTCAGTTCTTCATTCTTTATTTTGAGTTTTTCATTTCCTTCATAAAAGGCTTGATGGTAATCAATCTTCATCTCATTTATCTCCAGCTGATCCTTCAACTTCTTGTTTTTCTATTTAACCTTTTTAAATTGTTTGCACATGTGCTCATAGCTTTCTATCAGTGTATCATAAGATATATCATTCTCTGAATCAGTATTAGACATTGATCTATCAAATGGGTTTGAACCAGATTTTTAGACTTTCTTGACTTTTTTAACAAATGTGATCCATGAAGCATTTGTCCTTGGTTTTATTTCCAATCTTGCTTGTCTTCATAGAGTAATCCTGCATTTTATCATCATTGTCATCAAACCCAATAATCATTGGTCTATTTATGATACTTGGGAACTTAGCCATATTTCTGAGTATGTTTAAGATGATTAGACCAATCAACAGAATATTGAGTCAGATCAAAAAGCAATCAAGCAGTTCAAACAGATCAAATGATGTTCCCAAAGATCAATCAAAATCAATCAAATCAAATCAGAATCAGATATAAACCTGCTCTGATTCTAATTGTTAGGATCGAATATTCAGTGATGACAAATATAGAGGGGGGGTGAATAGATTTGCAGCGAAAACTTAAGCAATTTAAAAATTACTTCGAAATAAAGAATCTACTCAATTAAAAACTGTGGCGGACCACGTCATTCAAACCCGTTAACCTAATAACGAGCTTGATCTGACTCCGCCTCCCGCGAACAAGCCGAAGCCTTGCCAGGGATATCACACACAAGTCCGTGAAAACACAGAAACACACTGATATATATATATATATATATATAAGATTCAACATCTCATACATATTTACAATGGATTTACATAGCCAAATTTCAACAAAAGTCAAACTCAAGTACACAGGCCTGAGGCATACCCCTGGGCACAACAGAAAAGTAAATTGACTGCTGGAGGCGTAAAACCAACACCGCTATGATGCGGCTCCAGACTAGAAGACGGGCTTGAAACCTCCTGCTCTCCCTCACTTGAAAGCAGTAAGGAGTGAGCCTCACGAGACACTGGCTCAGTATGGAAATTCCCTCAAAGCCGCAAACCACAAAACACAAGAGAAGTTGGAGTAGAACGTAGTTATTTATAGCTAATAAGTCTAACTGAGCATGGAATAACAATCACATTGCTTAAATAAAATTAAGCTAATAACAACAACTCAACTTTAAATAAATAAACAGCAAACCATGCTCAGAAGTACGAGCTAAAGAAGAGTAACGCCACACACGAGTCACGAAGACTGGTTCACGACACCAGCTACAGACTCGGACAAGCAACACAGGTCTACCTCTCTACCTCATAGCCAAGGACGAAAGGTCCAGCTACCGCTCCACTACACAGTACCAACAAGCTGTGGAGAAAAACTCACACCACAAATGTGTAGATGTGTTTTCCATTCCTTTTTCAAGGGGGACGAAGAACAGTCCACAAAGAGGGTGGTGATAAAAATAAAATAAGGATAGAAAAATTTGTGTGAAATGTGTGGTGTGTGGATATGGAGTGTGAAAAGTGTAAAATAAAGAAAAAGGAACGTGATCTCCAGGCAAGCGAGGGTGCCGAAGGGAGATGCACGGTGAAGGGGTGCAGGGGAAGGAAGTGATGATCGCGAGCGTACCTTTTGGAGCGTGGAGATTGTGCGGGGGATGATGTGGTTCCTCTCTTCCTCTACGAGCACGCCCGGCCGTGGTAGAGGGCGTTTTTCTCGCTTGATTACCCTGGCAAGAAAGACAAAGAAAATATGGGGATTAGCTAAATAAGACGTGTAGTATCGAATCTCAAATGAATAAATGAAATGAATAAAAATGGGGAGGGCTCACTGGATGGTGGTTTTTAAACTCCTAAAAATATAGGTATGTGTGTGTATGCATGCATGTGTGTGTAAAAGAAGTAAAATGGGCCACGTGGGGGCCCGGAGGAGATAAATGAAAAGGGAAGAAAGGGGAAGGGGGGGTGCTTCCCCAAATGTTGGTGCGGCGTGACGGGCCATTGCCGGAATTGATAGAGGACGTGGAGGAAGACTCTCCGGCCTCACGCGTGGAATGGAAGGAGACGACGGTGCCGGACTCCGGGGAAGAAGGATGGATTGACGTGGATGATGCTCCTAGGGTCAGAGGTTGAGGTGAGAATCAGAAAGGGCTTCGCCGCTTCGCGGAACCCCACCTTACAAATGACCCTCGGGGGTCAATTTATAGGCAACAGATTCTTGAATCGCGTCGGGTACAGCCGCCACGACAAGAAACTGAATCGCATCTGGATGGCAGGCCGCATCTTGAATCGCGTCGGGCTAGGGCGCCACGACATGGATTGAATCGCGTCTGGGTGGCAGGCCGCATTTCAGAAGGTCAATTTTGATGGGACATGCGCATGATGGCCGTCACGTCTCTGAATCACGTCTTGCCAGGGCACCGCGATAAGGAGGGGAATCGCATCCGCCAGTGCTGCCGTGACTTGAAACACAGTGGCCATGACCGACGTGATTACCTTTGGGGCAATTTCCGAGGAAATTGGCTCATTAATGCATTGGTCGGCTGGAAGCTTTTAGGATTTGATCTTCTAAATTGCATCGTTCTGACTAGAAGTGATGCAATATTTTCTCATGATTTCCCGACATAGGCTCTCAAGTGCGGCGACTCCCGGGGCATAGCCTTTTTGGCTTAAATAGTGATGACCATGCCAGACACGTTAATGAGAGTCGCGTCCTGCATGGCCGTCGTATTAAGGTTGCGTCCCCAGAGGCCGTCCCGATAAAATTGCGCCTGTTATAGCCGTTGTGTTAAAGTCCTGAATCGCGTCCAGTATCTTGGACACCTTTAAGAATGCATCCCCCAGACTCGTCGCGACATGAATTTGATGCCTATAATCCCCAAGGGGCCATGGAAATGGAGGGGAAACACTGGGCGAAGAATGGGGTGATCCAGAATGATTGGGAAAACTACTCTTGTAAGGCAGAAAGAGGGCCATCTGTGGCATTATGGCGCAATTTGAAATTTGCCCGTGGTGGAGCCGAATTCACGTGTCTACAAACTGCAGCTCACACGACTACAGCTCCATGCCTGGCACCTTTAAGGTCTCTGGACTGAGCACCCTAAAGTGAGGCACTGGAAACAAGGACTAGCTGGTGAACATTACATATGCCGGTGTCCGTCCCACAACCAAGAGCGCGCTACAAGTGACTAAGTACACCCACAATACACAAGCCGCTGTCACATTGTTGTCTTTCCCTCAGCCAGACGTACTACTCAAGCTACGAAGTGATGGTGTCCAGGATGACGACACAGATCGAAGCGGTACACAAGTACCAGGACAAGACCTCGAGCACTACATGCTTGGCTCATAGAGAACCTGGGGTACCCCACTCAAGAGGTAACCATGGGCGGCATCGTATACTCGACTTGCCTTGCACACACAACCACACAAACTCGGTAATGCCACTTACCACAAGTGTTGATGCACCACTTACCAATGCCTTGCGCAATACGCAACAATAATCCAATAGTTACAGTATCATACACAACCATAAAGCCCTCAGAACTATTAATGCGATGGGGGCTACTATCACCTTCGGAACGCGATACCCCGATAGGTCGCGTTCAGAAACAGAACGCGACGGGTCGGCCAGTCGCGTTCTGAACGCGACAGAAAGGTCTGTTGTCTGCATAGCAGGAACCCTAATTCGGGATACCAACTCTGAATCTCCCATGCAAACCATGTAAAACAATGTAAAAACCCATTTAGCATGCTCCATTCATTGTCCTAGCATGGTATCTATCATTTTTAACGCAATTAACAATCTATTCATGCATCACATGCAATCCATGGTGTAAAACAACATAATCTCCCTACCTTCGTGAAGAATGCGAAGAACGATAACCACCAGCGTTTGCCCCACTCCGTTCGATGTTCTTGCGGCAAGAGCATGCCAAATATGACCCCAAATCGTCAAATCGCCCAAGAAACCCACGAAATCTCCTTCTCCTGGCCGAACAGAGCTTTCTAGATCTCTGTTTGGCCAACCTACTCAAAAACACTTCGGAGATGGGAATGCGACGCACCCTACAGTCGCGACAAGAACACGACGTAGGAGGCCGTCGCCTTCCCACTGCCAACGTCAGCAAGCCACCCAGCGCGCGACACGTAGCGGACATGCAGACGAAGACCTTCCAGCATCGGCAACCTGAATGCGACACACAGGACCATCGTGTTCAGAACGCGATGTAAGGCCATGTCGCATTCACAATCATAGAACCAGTGAGTGCTTTGGGCCCAACCTGTCGGCCCACAAAGCCTCACAACCTGCATAAACACCTGTAACACAAGTCATTGTCCATACAATGGCCTCCACAACCACTAAGAGAGGATCCACGAGAATCCAAAAAATGCGCGACGTTACATTACTATCATCTAAAAAGAAATTTCGACCTCGAAATCCAAGAAGAAATTTAAACACGTAAAATAATAAACACAATAACATGTACTATCATCTAAAATAAATTAAAAGCTTACTCAAACAGGTAAGGATACACTTTAAACATTTCCTCTGCCAATTCCCATGTATCTTCTCCTCCTTGCCTGTTCTCCCACCTGACCTTTACCAATTCAATTTCTTTATTTCTTACTTTTTGTGTTCTGCGGCCTGTGATCTGCACTAGTTATTCTGGCATAGACATCGGGCTTCAAATCATCATGCTGATAACTGACTACTTGTGACGGATCTTTAATGTATTTTCTCAACATAGAAACATGGAAGACATCATGAGCATCTGTGAAATCTGCTGGTAAATCAATTTTGTATGTTGTCTCTCCAATTCTTTCCAAAATTTGGAAAGGGCCCACAAACTTCGGACTTAATTTACCTTTCTTACTAATCCTCAAAACACCTTTAGTAGGATAAACTCTCAGAAAAACATAATCTCAAACTTCAAATTAAAGTGGTCTACGTCGGGTGTCGGTATAACTCTTTTATCGGCTTTGGGTTGTCTGCAATTTTTCTTTAATAAATCTGACCATCTCTGTAGTCTGCTGAATTTATTCAGGACCCATTACCTGCCTCTCTCCAACTTCATACCAGTTTAATGGTGTTATGCATGGCCTGCCATACAAGACTTCATAAGGTGCCATTCTAATGCTAGTGTGATAAATGTTATAGGCAAATTCTACAATTCCTAGATGGTGTTCCCAACTGCCTCCCAACGCTAAACAGCAAGCTCGTAACATGTCTTCATAAGTTTGAATAGTTCTTTCAGTCTAGCCATCTGTTTGTGGGTGATAAGCTGAACTGTACCTCAGTTCTGTGCCAACAACTCTCTATAGACTCCTCCAAAAATAGAAGTAAATCTTAGATCCCTATCAGAAACAATTGTCTTCGGAATACCGTTCAAAGGTACAATTCTGTCAACATAAATTCTTGCTAATCTGTCTACTATCCAAGACATACTCATTTCTAGCAATCTGCATACCTTGGTTAATCTATCAACAAACACCCATATACCATTGTGCCCTGTAGTTGTCCTCGGTAGTCCTGCCACAAAATCCATAGTAATATCATCCCACTTCAATTGCGGGATTGGTAATGGCTGAAGTAGCCCTCCTGGTTTCTGATGCTCTACTTTTATATGCTGACAAACTGAACACCTTGCAATAAATTCTGCTATTTCTCTTTTTATATGTGGCCACCAAAAATCCTTTTTCAAATCTTGATACATTTTAGTACTGCCTGGGTGAATGGTGTACCTGGATTTATGTGCTTCCTCAAGAACTCTTTGCTTTACTTCCATTCATACTGGTACATATAACCTACCTCTGAGCCTGACTATGCAGTTATCATCAATTGTGACACCTTCCTTCTTAACAATTTCTGCCAAATTTACATCTGTTCTCTGAGCTTCAACAATTTGCCAATACAAGGATGGCTCAATAGCACTACTAGCTAGCACTGCTCGTCACAGACTGTTTGGAACATACAATGAATTTTCTACTATTGCTTCATACAATTTCCATTCCTTAATCATCATGTGACTCACATATGCTTTTATGCTTAATGCATCTGCTACAACATTTGCTTTATCCAGATGGTAAGCCAAACTAAAGTCATAATCTTTCAAATATTCTACCCATCTGCGCTGACGGAGATTCAAATCTTTCTGAGAGAAAATATATTTCAAACTTTTGTGATCTGTGAAAAATCAAACATTTCTCCATAAAGATAATGTCTCCACATCTTCAAAGCAAAAACAACTGCTGCTAGTTCCAGATCATGCTTTAGGTGGTTTTCTTCTACTGGCTTCAACTGCCTAGATGCATAAGCTATAACCTTGCCATGTTGCATTAACACTGCTCCAAGCCCTCTTCTAGACGCATCTGTATATACCACAAAGCCTCCACTGCCTACTAGTAATGCTAATACTGGCGTTGTTGTAAGCCTTTTCTTCAATTCCATAAAACTTTTCTGACAGTCATTTGACCATACAAAAGGTACATCTTTCCTGGTTAATCTATTCATTGGTGCTGCAATTTAGAAAAGTCTTGTATGAAACGCCTATAGTAACCTGCTAGACCTAGAAAACTTCTGATCTCTGTAATTGTCTTTAGCGCTTCCCATTTTATAACTGCCTCAACTTTGGCTGGATCAACTGCAACTCCCTGTGCTAAAATAACATGACCCAAAAACTGAATTTTCTTCAACCAAAATTAACACTTATTAAATTTAGCATACAACTGATTGTCTCGCAAAGTCTACAAAGTAATTCTGAGGTGTGCTGCATGCTCCTCCTCTGATGCTGAATATATCAGTATATCATCTATGAAAACCACTATAAACTGATCAAGATATGGAAGAAAAATCTTATTCATCAAATTCATGAATGTTGTTGTCACGTCCCGAGAATTACGCAGCAGATATTATTAATTAATTCGAGTCGATATTTCGAGACGTGGACAGTCGGCAAATAAGCCTCTAACTAGCACGCACTAAATGTGTATCAACACAACATCATAATAGGGCCCAAATGTGAACTCAATTATAAATTGTATTCAAATCTCATATTTGTCTCAAATAAACTAATACAGGACTAAGACTCAATAAAAGCAAAAGTACATACTACCTCACTTCCTACTACATTGTTCTAACACTCAAAATAAACTAACTATAAATAGACTAATGTTTGGAACGCTCTTCACTCGGACGCATTCCCATCCTCGACTTGCTCTTCCTCTTGCACTTCATGGTCACCTAGATTGGGTAAAAGTAGGGAATGAGCAAACTAGCCCAGAAGGATTTATATCTCAATGTGCGGGCAATGATATAAGTGATTAACATTTTAGAACTAGGCAAGTACGATGAATGATATGCAAGTACGAATAAAACACGTTAAAACATGATATATAAAACAAGCTAGAGAGAGAGATCATGATAGAACAAGATTGATGAACAAGATGACAATAGAGAACTAGAAATAGATCACTTTGTACAAGCACGCAAGATATCATGTAAATTGCAATAAATGCAGGATGGCCATATCACGCAAGCAAGCAAGCACGCACGAGCACGATCAAGTAACACTAATCAGGCACGTAGACACTAATGTACACCGAGAAAAGATCCATCAAGAATGTACACTAGGTCACGTGTATGTGGTATTGTATCTATCATTCAACACGCACGCACGATTTTCCCAGCGCAGATGCAACGCCAGTAATCATTATACCCCTTGGTTAACAGTATATCTATGACTCGCCGTCATTGGGGCTAGATTGGAGCCCTTGGACACACGCCGTGCCCTGTCAGCATCTCACTTAAATTTTTAAATGTAGATACCCACAGTCATTTATAATGGCCAATGAGAGTTTCAATAAGTAAGCATGTGTAATGTCATGTTCATGATGATGATGGGAACAAGTAATAGGTAATTGAACATGATTTCATGATAACAATGGTCAAGAGATAAATTCGGCAGCATAACGGTACAATTTATACTTTTGTTCAATCTTTACATTAATGGCTTTAGTCTAGTTTGTAAGTCACACTCACGAGATCAAGAAGAGAAAGGAAGTGCACGCTATCTCCAGGGAACTTCAATGGTACAACCAACTCGTCGGCCATGTGGGAATCCATGGTCAGAGGAGATTTATGGAGGCCTTGGTGAAAAGGTCGCTAGTCTACCGATTCGGAATGACCGGTAGAGAGTTTCCAATTTCCCAAGAAAGGCTGCCTAGATGTGCAAGTGTGTAGTGATGTACGAGTGTCTCAATTCACAAAGCATCGGTCTCAACTCACGGAAAGTACTTAAAATGATGGCATGACATGAAACTATGCACTTTAACTAATCATGGTTTGCAAGATTTTATGATAACCATTATCATTTAAACGTGGAAGAACAGTAGGAAGATTAAATCACAAGAACATGAATGGATCATAACATTTAAGGAGCACTTAGAATAGCATCCATGTAATTAAAGCTTTTAAATGGGTTAATAAATTTTAAGCCATTAAATAACAATCATGTAATGATCAGACCCAAGACAGGTAACTTACACAGCAAATATCACATTTATACAGACCTCGGGTATATGCGGAAAACTTTGTAAGGAAACACGTGGTTTCCGGTAAAAATCCTGAGATCGAGACATAGCCATATAAGGAAGGCGACAGGGTCTGTCAGGCTTGGGGTCAGGTCGCGATAGGGTCCTGTAAGGAAGGCGACAGGTCGGGCCCAGAAGGCGACACAGGGGTGTGAGCATCGCGACAGGGTCGTCAGATCAGGTAGCCGGATAGCGACGGAACGCATGTCGCCTTGAGAAGGCGACAAGGGGTATGTCGCAATCAACCCTCTGAAAGCGACATATCGGGCCGTCGCGTTCAGAGGGTCCGTGCCTGGCTCGGACAGAGCAAGGATAGTGCCTTGGATTGCGGACATGTCTTTCCTTCTTTTGACATAGGGTTGTTCTAAAATAGAGAACAAATTGCACGGTGCGTGAAAAATAACGAAACTAGTTTTAAAATAACCTGGACATACTAGGGTACTTCCAATAAATTGGAATTGAACAATAAAGATGGTTTCGATAGGCTTTGATCACAGGGAACACAAGGTCAGACCAAGGGTAACTTGAAGATGTAGTTTTATGCAGCAACCCTATTACCACACTTATAACTCTCTAAATAATGAGATTTAGACAAAACGTTCAACATGAAACCTGACTAGGACAACAATTAGAATAACTTTCATGTTATGAATTTTCTCTAATTCGGTCTTGAAACACGTGCAACATATTAAGAATGGGAAAAGCTCTGACAGTGCGCGACTTTGGCAAAACGCTTATAAATCAAAATCTACTAAATGATATTCGATGAAACCAGTGGGAAACGAAAGTTAACTTGATGCTCTACACATTGGTATAGGATATGTTAAGATTTGGCCTGATAAAACCTACCTTACGGGTTGAAGAAGTCCCATTATTCTAGAAAACCCGTGTTCAGACCACTTGGAGGAAAACGCTTACTACTCCGTATATACTGCATGGAATTTGGGCATTCCATTTGGGTTAGAACGTAGACTTGACCCTCTTTCCAGGGGTATAGGCCTTGCAAGGTTTGGTTTAGGTTTGACTCACCTTTGGTCGACTTCAAGAGAGTGGTTTGTGCAGTTCGCAGCAGACGAGAAGGGGAAGAAGAACGGCTTCTTGTGGTCGTTCCACAGCTCCTCATCCACCAAGAGCTCCTCCACACGACCCTAGCAAGTTCTAAATTCGTTCCTAGGGTTTGGGTGAAGAGTATTTAAGTAACCATGGTGTTTAGGAGTCCTATTATAACTAGGATAAGAGGATTTCGGGATTGACATGTTTGGTTTCCTATTTTTGATGATTTCCTCCGCCCTTGAGTGTGTGAGGCATTAGGAAACCTCCCCTCATAGTTAGGCACGAATTTGGGTTGCCATGAATGCATGATTGCATCCCAATTCAACTCTAATTGCCTCTTTTTAATTTCAACTTATTTATGGTTACGAATTTCTATGTATTTTCTAGCTTTATTTGATTTTTGGGCCAAATGTTGCCCATTGGCCCAATTATGATAATGGGTCATCAATATATAATGTTGGAAGTCTCCCCAACACTTTTATTTAATTTTTTATTGCATCGTATTTCCGTGTTAATGGTTTTCCGACTTGTTTCCTTATTTAGATAATCGGTCACAATAACTCTCAAACGTAGCCCAAATGATTTTTATTGAACCAAATTTCTTGAGGAGTCATTAGAGGATATTATTTGAAGTCCATATATGTTTTTATTTAATTTTCTGACTCATCCACATACGTGTGATAATGATTTTACGACTTATTCATGAACTACGATAATAAGTCGCGAAACACTTTAAACTTGGATGATCTGATTTTTCTTGGCACAAATTTCTTGTGAAACATTTAGTAATAATGTTTAGGGTTGATTTATAATTTTTACAAAATTTTCCGAAGTGTTTTAGCACATACGATAATGCTACGTATGTTTTAAATACTCCGATATTATGGAAATTATTTATTTCCATTTATTTGAATTTTTATGTAATTAAAATTTCCGGGGTGCTACACCCTCCCCCACTTAAGAGAATTTGGTCCCCAAATTCATAGATCATTAATTGGATCCCGATAATTATGATCCATGAGTTGGTTCCAGATTTAATTCCTCTAACTTGTTTCAATCATCATGGATGCTAGTTCAACATCTACACCTATGGCCACCCATATTATTCATTTGGTTCCTTCCACTCTTGTTTCCCTTCCACAGTTGTTATAACTCCATCTTAATCCTCCAGTTGAACTAGGGTATAACCACTAGATTATTCGCTTTTCTAATTTCTCCTTAATGATCTCCCCCACTTAGAAATGTACTCATAAGAAAGCATCTTAAGATCAGTCTATGGGTTTAACAATCATACCTCCTTCCGGAAGTTCCGCTTGCGTCATTGCATTCACGCGTCCTTGACGCTGTACCACTCCTTGGTTCCTTCCAACTTGGTCTTTTAACATAGGACAATTTGGTATACGACGTTCGTGACTCCCGCATCGCAGGCAAGCCCCGGCCTTCTTCCAGCACTTGTCCGTTTGATGCCCAGGCTTGTTGCAAAATTTACAATATTCAACCATCGTTGTTTCTTCTACTTTGATCTTTTTCTCCATGTTATAGTCCTTCCCCGTGGTTGGCCTTTTGTTGTTGTTGTAGTTATTATTGTTGTTATTGGGGTAAGTTCCAGTTGTATCGACTGCTCCCCTTTTTATAAAGGTTGGCTTGAGATGTCCTTCCCCCTCATGCCTTCCACCTTAGCCATGGTTACTTCTACCAGTTGAGCTCTTTGGACCATCTCAGTGTAAGTTTGAATATTGTGTGGTCCGAGCATTTCAATGAACATGGGCCTGAGCCCGTCCATGAAACGGTTAACCTTTAATCTTTCTGTTCCCACCAAATGTGGGGCATATACAGCAAGTCGTGCGAACTGAGCCTCATACTCAGCCACAGACATCCCTTTCTGTTTTAGTGCGGCAAACTCTACTGCCTTCTTCTCCTTGACTCTCTCAGAGAAACACTTTCCTCGGAATATCTCCAGGAATCCGGCCCACTCTAGCTCAGCTACATTTGGCAGGTGGGCCGAGGTGGCCTTCCACCATGCTCGAGCATCCTTAGTAAATTGGAAAGTGGCCAGTACCACTTTTCCCTATTGGTGCATTGCATTACTTGGAAATCCTTTCGATCTCCTCTTGCCAATTTTCTGCTTCATCTGGGTCAGGGGATCCAGAGAAACGAGGAGGGTTTAAACTCCTAAAATTTCGGTGCAGATCACCGGCTCCGTTCCTTGCAGCTCCAGCCTGATTTCCAGCCTGAACTACATTTTGCAGAGCCTGAGTAAGTCTAGCCACAGTGTCTTGCATAGCTTGCCACTGGTTGCGAGCCATTGCAGTTGAGTGAGAGTGTTATGAGGGTTCCTGAGAAAAGGATGGAAACCAATTATGTCTCTAGATACCTTATCAGAGTCAATGGGTAGGAGTGTTTAATTCTTTCTAACATATTCCCAGTCTCTACCCATTCTCACTAGGTACTATATTAAATTTCCATGACCTAGGTTCCATAGGTATCTCCATCCTGAGACATATCCTATTTGGTATTCCTAGGCTCTGATACCACTAAACTGTCACGTCCCGAGAATTACGCAGCGGATATTATTAATTAATTCGAGTCGATATTTCGAGACGTGGACAGTCGACAAATAAGCCTCTAACTAGTACGCACTAAATGTGTATCAACACAACATCATAATAGGGCCCAAATGTGAACTCAATTATAAATTGTATTCAAATCTCATATTTGTCTCAGATAAACTAATACAGGACTAAGACTCAATAAAAGCAAAAGTACATACTACCTCACTTCCTACTACATTGTTCTAACACTCAAAATAAACTAACTATAGATAGACTCATGTTTGGAACGCTCTTCACTCGGACGCATTCCCATCCTCGACTTGCTCTTCCTCTTGCACTTCATGGTCACCTAGATTGGGCCCAAATGTGAACTGGCAAGTACGATGAATGATATGCAAGTACGAATAAAACATGTTAAAACATGATATATAAAACAAGCTAGAGAGAGAGATCATGATAGAACAAGATTGATGAACAAGATGACAAGAGAGAACTAGAAATAGATCACTTTGTACAAGCACGCAAGATATCATGTAAATTGCAATAAATGCAGGATGGCCATATCACGCAAGCAAGCACGCACGAGCATGATCAAGTAACACTAATCAGCCACGTAGACACTAATGTACACCGAGAAAAGATCCATCAAGAATGTACACTAGGTCACGTGTATGTGGTATTGTATCTATCATTCAACACGCACGCACGATTTTCCCAGCGCAGATGCAACGCCAGTAATCATTATATCCCATGGTTAACAGTATATCTATGACTCGCCGTCATTGGGGCTAGATTGGAGCCCTTGGACACACGCCGTGCCCTGTCAGCATCTCATTTAAATTTTTAAATGTAGATACCCACAGTCATTTATAATGGCCAATGAGAGTTTCAATAAGTAAGCATGTGTAATGTCATGTTCATGATGATGATGGGAACAAGTAATAGGTAATTGAACATGATTTCATGATAACAATGGTCAAGAGATAAATTCGGCAGCATAACGGTACAATTTATACTTTTGTTCAATCTTTACATTAATGGCTTTAGTCTAGTTTGTAAGTCACACTCACGAGATCAAGAAGAGAAAGGAAGTGCACGCTATCTCCAGGGAACTTCAATGGTACAACCAACTCGTCGGCCATGTGGGAATCCATGGTCAGAGGAGATTTATGGAGGCCTTGGTGAAAAGGTCGCTAGTCTACTGATTCGGAATGACCGGTAGAGAGTTTCCAATTTCCCAAGAAAGGCTGCCTAGATGTGCAAGTGTGTAGTGCGTACGCGTGTCTCAATTCACAAAGCATCGGTCTCAACTCACGGAAGTACTTAAAATGATGGCATGACATGAAACTATGCACTTTAACTAATCATGGTTTGCAAGATTTTATGATAACCATTATCATTTAAACGTGGAAGAACAGTAGGAAGATTAAATCACAAGAACATGAATGGATCATAACATTTAAGGAGCACTTAGAATAGCATCCATGTAATTAAAGCTTTTAAATGGGTTAATAAATTTTAAGCCATTAATAACAATCATGTAATGATCAGACCCAAGACAGGTAACTTAGCAAATATCACATTTATACAGACCTCGGGTATATGCGGAAAACTTTGTAAGAAAACACGTGGTTTCCGGTAAAATCCTGAGATCGCGACATAGGCATATAGGAAGGCGACAGGGTCTGTCAGGCTCGGGGTCAGGTCGCGACAGGGTCCTATAAGGAAGGCGACAAGTCGGGCCTAGAAGGCGACACAGGTTTGTGAGCATCGCGACAGGGTCGTCAGATCAGGTAGCCGGATAGCGACGGAATGCATGTCGCCTTGAGAAGGTGACAAGGGGTATGTTGCAATCAACCCTCTGAAAGCGACATATCGGGCCGTCGCGTTCACAGGGTCCGTGCCTGGCTCGGACAGAGCAAGGACAGTGCCTTGGATTGCGGACCTGTCTTTCCTTCTTTTGACATAGGGTTGTTCTAAAATAGAGAACAAATTGCACGGTGCGTGAAAAATAACGAAACTAGTTTTAAAATAACCTAGACATACTAGGGTTACTTCCAGTAAATCGGAATTGAACAATAAAGATGGTTTCTATAGGCTTTGATCACGGGGAACACAAGGTCAGACCAAGGGTAACTTGAAGACGTAGTTTTATGCAGCAACCCTATTACCACACTTATAACTCTCTAACTAATGAGATTTAGACAAAACATTCAACATGAAACCTGACGAGGACAACTAGTAGAATAACTTTCATGTTATGAGTTTTCTCTAATTCGGTCTTGAAACACGTGCAACATATTAAGAATGGGAAAAGCTCTAACAGTGCGTGACTTTGGAAAAACGCTTATAAATCAAAATCTACTAAATGAAATTCGATGAAACCATGGAAATGAAAGCTAACTTGATGCTCTACACATTGATATAGGATATATTAAGATTTGGCCCGAGAAAACCTACCTTATGGGTTGAAGAAGTCCCATTATCCAGAAAACCCGTGTTCAGACCACTTGGAGGAAAACGCTTACTACTCCGTGTATACTGCATGGAATTTGGGCATTCCACTTGGGTTAGAACGTAGACTTGACCCTCTTTCCAAGGTTATAGGCCTTGCAAGGTTTGGTTTAGGTTTGACTCACCTTTGGTCGACTTCAAGAGAGTGGTTTGTGCAGGTCGCAGCAGACGAGAAGGGGAAGAAGAACGGCTTCTTGTGGTCGTTCCACAGCTCCTCAGCCACCAAGAGCTCCTCCACACGACCCTAGCAAGTTCTAAATTCGTTCCTAGGGTTTGGGTGAAGAGTATTTAAGTAACCATGGTGTTTAGGAGTCCTATTATAACTAGGAAAGAGGATTTCGGGATTGGCATGTTTGGTTTCCTATTTTTGATGATTTCCTCCTCCCTTTGAGTGTGTGAGGCATTAGGAACCTCCCCTCATAGTTAGGCACGAATTTGGGTTGCCATGAATGCATGATTGCATCCCAATTCAACTCTAATTGCCTCTTTTTAATTTCAACTTATTTATGGTTACGAATTTCTATGTATTTTCTAGCTTTATTTGATTTTTGGGCCAAATGTTGCCCATTGGCCCAATTATGATAATGGGTCATCAATATATAATGTTGGAAGTCTCCCCAACACATTTATTTAATTTTTGATTGCGTCGTATTTCCGTGTTAACGGTTTTCCGACTTGTTTCCTTATTTAGATAATCGGTCACAATAACTCTCAAACCTAGCCCAAATGATTTTTATTGAACCAAATTTCTTGAGGAGTCATTAGAGGATATTATTTGAAGTCCATATATGATTTTATTTAATTTTCTGACTCATCCACGTACGTGTGATAATGATTTTACGACTTATTCATGAATTACGATAATAAGTCGCAAAACACTTTAAACTTGGATGATCTGATTTTTCTTGGCACAAATTTCTTTGTGAAACATTTAGTAATAATGTTTAGGGTTGATTTATAATTTTTACGAAATTTTCCGAGTGTTTTAGCACATACGATAATGGTACGTATGTTTTAAATACTCCGATATTATGGAAAATATTTATTTCCATTTATTTGAATTTTTATGTAATTAAATTTCTGGGGTGCTACAGTTGTTGATGCATTGGTTAGCCCAAATGGCATAACCACAAACTCGTAATGTCCATACCTAGTCCTGAATGTTGTTTTGTCAATGTCTTCCTCTTTAATCCTTAACTGATGATACCCAGACCTCAAGTCAATCTTGGAAAATTCTTTAGCTGATTGAAGCTGATGAAACAAATCATCAATTCTTGGTAGTGGATACTTATTCTTAATAGTCACATCATTCAGCTTCCGATAGTCAATACACATTCTGAAACTTCCATCTTTCTTTCTTGCAAATAACACAGGAGCTCCCCATGGTGAATGACTCGGCCTAATGAAACCTTTTCTATTAATTCTTGCAACTGTTTCTTCAATTCCTTGAGCTCTGCTGGTGCCATCCTGTACGGTGCTTTAGAAATTGGCATAGATCCTAGCTATAATTCCACTATAAAATCCACTTCCCTGTGTGGAGCTAAACATTGTAAATCATCTGGAAACACATTTGCAAATTCCCTGACCACTGGAACAGCTTCTACTGACTTACCAAATTCAACCAAACTCACTGAAGCTAAGTAAGCTATACAGCCCGCATACGTTTGTAGTGTTGAGTGTGTATTTGAAACCATTTAATGATGATTCTAATAATGACTAATTGACATCACTCATAATTTGATTTTGATGATGACATTTTGTACATATTAAAATGATGATTTAATGACAAGTTAATTTTCATATGTTGATGATAATGACTTATGTTAATGGTTCAAACTTCATATTTTCAGGTTTACATAACTTTGTCACAGTGGTGTCGACACAGTCTGCGAGTGGTGTCGACATAGTCTGCTTGTGTGTCGACAATCACTGTCCCTCCCAGAACCTGTTCTGAAACCAGTGGCCAGTGGTTTCGACACAGTCTGCCTGTGTGTCGACATACATCATTTGAAGCTCAAAAAATGTGGATTTTTCAGGACACGTGGCTGTTTAGGGATCAAGGGAATTGACCTAGATATTTGTGCCCACGCACTCCAAGGGTCTTCATGCACACATGGGACTATATATACTCATAATCCTCATACTCCAAATCACATCCCGCACAAGAAAGCTTAGAGCATTCCAGAAGAAGAGCATTTTTAGTGGGAAGGCTCCTGCGTCCAGAAGGAGAGTAGCAGAGAGCCGCCAAAGGGAAGAAGGAAAAGAAGAAGGAGAAGAAGGGGAGGAGCTCGTGGTTGCAGCAGTGCTGATCCACAAGGAGATCCAGTCGAGTCTGTGTTTGTTTTGAGTGTCAATTTCCTTGGGGGATTTGTGTATGTGTTCTAAAGAGATCGCCCAATTCTATTTGTCTTTACCATTTTATCTTGTACTGAGATAGATCGTGCTAGAGGATCTATTCTCTAAGTGTGCTTGTTCTAGCAGAACTTGGATCTGTTGTGATCCAGAGGTTTGAGTACTTTGTACTCTTGTTTGGAGCCGTAGTGCTTTGGGTTGGAGCCGTCGTGCTCTAGTGCTTGAGCCGTAGTGCTCAAGGGCTTGTGAATTTGCTGAATTAACAAGTGGTTGTGGAGTAGGTTTTCGTGTCTATCTCCTAGGTTTCTTTGAGTAGTTGCACTCGAAGAGGTTAGAGCCGTTGTGCTCAGATTGTACTGCAGTTGTTCTAGTGGTTTCTCCACTGTGAGGAGGTGGACGTAGGAGGCACAAGTTGTGTTCTCTAAACCACCTTAAAATTCTCTCTGCACTGTGGTTGTGTGTGGTTTGCTGCATCGTTTCACTCTATATTCACACCCACTCCTGGATCTAATCGAATTGTGTGTATTACTCTTTTAATTCCACTGCCATATACACATGTTTGTATTAACTTGAATTCAGTCACCTATCCGACCCTAACAACCTTGAAATTCAAATACTACTCCATTAGGGTGACAAAACTTGACCCTCTTCTTTCTGCAATCAACCATTGCTCCATAGACTTCCAGCCAATCCATACCCAAAATGATATCATAATCTCTTAACTGCAAAGCATATAATCTAGCAGGCAACTGGTTTCCTTGAATCTCAATAGGAACCTCATCGATATAGCAAGAAGTGAGCATAAACTCACCTGAGGGAACTTCTTCAACTAACTCACATAAATTTTCTTCTAATGGGTGCACCATATTATCCATAAATTCCTCAGAAATAAAAGAATGAGTGTCACATGGATCAATTAAAACTCTTGTTGAAAATTCATAAATAGGCAATATACCTTCTATCAGAATAGAAACCTCTGCTTGTGCTCGGGTGATAGCCATAACCCGATCTATACCACAGTGGTGTGGTGCTCCCCTACCTCGTGCTACTGGTGGCTGCTGGGGCTACTGTTGTTGCTGCTGCTGCACTCCTCTTCCATATCCATATTCTCTTGGATAGGGACAATTACGAATCAAATGTCTCACTGATCATAGTTATAACATCTGTAGCCCGGTAGAATTACTGGCTGCGTTGATGTACTCTGCTGTGATTCTTCCACCTCTGGCTTGTAGCCTCTCCCTTCCTGGAACATCTGTTGGCGACCTCCTCCTCGTCCTCTGAATATCTTTTTCAACTTTGAACCCCACTTTCTGAAGCCTAAAGAAGATGACCCTGCCGGTGCTTTTCCTTTACTGATCCCCGAAGACTGCTGCGGTAGCCGAAAACTACCTGAACCTGTTTCCCCTGACTGACGAGTCCGAACGGACCTCTCTAAAATAGCTGCTCTTTGTGATACCTCCTCTACAGTCTTACACATAAGTGGTATCACTGCATTCAGCACTCTATTCTCAATCCACGAATAAAATATTCAACCATCATTGCATATTTGTTACAACATACGGTGCATCCCTACTAAGCGCCATAAATCTCATCTGATATTCTAAAACAGAAGAATTTCCTTGTTGCAAAGTCCAGAATTGTTCCCTTTTAGCTTGCTGAACCTGTACAGGGAAAAACGTATCATTAAACATTTCTAGAAATTCTGACCATAAAATAGCATCTTTTGCTCTACCTGCAAAGCTAGTTTGCATCTTCAATCTCCACCATTCCTGTGCAAAACCCCATAATTGATAGGTAGCCAAAACTAAACTACTATATCTTCTTGGTGGACACCTCATAATCACAAAGACTCTATCTATTTAATGGATCCAATGCTCAGCTGTATCTGGATTAGGTCCCCCTGTATAAGTAGGTGCCTGCAATCTAAAAAATCTTTCTATCTACATGTTTGGTTCCTCTGCTGCCCTCATTGGTGTTGCTGGTGGCACAGGTACCGCAAAACGTACTTCCACTCCTGGTGGTGGTGGGGGTGGTACAACTGGTACTAGTCCTGCCTCCTTAACAACTGAAGGCCCTGCTATTGCTAGCTGTGCTGGACCCTACTGGTCCAACCTCGTTCTTATCTGAGTTATACTCTCCCATAGCCGCTCAATCAACTGATGAGTGGTTTCCTCCGGATCATCTCCCCCACCTCCCTAATCTCTCCTGTCAGCCATCTCAAATTCTTGCACAAACAACATTCCAATGCCGTATATACCAACAAATCAATACAAAACCAGGGTCAACTACCAGCAGTGGACTAATGTAAAAATCAGGCTATGTAATCTCCCAGTTCCTTCATATTGACAAGGACCTCGGTCTGATACCAACTATGGCGGACCACATCGTTCAAACCCGTTAACCTAATAACGAGTTTCATCCGACTCCGCCTCGCGCGAACAAGCCGAAGCCTCGCCATGGATATCACACACAAGTCCGTGAAAACACAAAGGAACACAATGATATATATATATATATATATATATATATATATATATAAGATTCAACATCTCAGATTATTTACAATGGATTTACATAGCCAAATTTCAACAAAAGTCAAACTCAAGTACACAGGCCTGGGGCATACCCCTGGGCACAACAGAAAAGTAAATTACATTGTTGAAGGAGTGAACCCAACACCACTACGATGCGGCTCCAGACTATAAGTGCTCTCCCTTACCTGAAAGCAATAAGAGTGAGCCTTACGAGTCACTGGCTCAGTAGATAAATTCCCTCAAAGCCGCAAACCACAAAACACAAGAGAAGCAGGACTAGAATGCAGTTATTTATAGCTAACAATTCTAAGAATGCAGTTATTTATAGCTAACAAGTCTAACTAAGCATGGAATAATAATCACATTTCTTAAATAAATTTAAGGTAATAACAACAACTCAACTTTAAATAAATAAACGGCAAACCATGCTCATAAGTACGAGCAAAAGAAGGGTAACGCCAAACACGAGTCACGAAGACTGGTTCGCGACACCAGCTACAGACCCAGACATGCAACACAGGTATATCTCTCAGCCTCATAGCCAAAGACGAAAGGTCCAGCTATCGCTCCACTACACAGTACCAACAAGACGTGGAGACAAACTCATACCACAAATGCAGCTCACACGGCTACAGCTCCATGCCAGGCACCATTAAGGTCTCTGGCCAAGCACCCTAAAGTGAGGCACTAGAAACAAGGACTAGCTGGGGACCAGTACGTCTACCGGTGTCCGTCCCCCAACCAAGAGCGCGGTACAACTGACTAAGTACACCCACAGCACACAAGCCGCTGTCCCATTGTCATCTTTCCCTCAGCCGGACGTACTACTCAAGCTACGGAATGAGGGTGTCCAGGAAGACGACATAGACCGAAGTGGTACACAAGTACCAGGACAAGACTTCGAGCACTACGTCCTTGGCTCACAGAGAACCTAGGGTACCCGATTCGAGAGGTAACCACGGGTGGCGGCGTATACCTGACTTGCCTCGCACACACAACAACACAAACTCGGTAATGCCACTTACCACAAGTGCCGATGCACTGCTTACCAATGCCTTGCACAATACGCAACGATAATATGATAGTTAGACTATCATACACAACCATAAAGCCCTCAGAACTGTTAACGCAACGGGGGCTACTGTCACCTTCTGAACGTGACACCCCTGATAGGTCGTGTTCAGAACAGAACGCGACGGGTCGGCCTGTCACGTTCAGAATGTGACAGGAAGGTCCATTGCCTTCATAGACAGGAACCCTAATCCGAGATAACATCTCTGGATCTTCTATGCAAACCATGTAAAACAATGTAAAAACCCATTTTCATGCTCCATTCATTGTCATAGCTTAGTATCTATCAATTTTAACGCAGTTAACAACCTATACATGCATCACATGCAATCCATAGTGTAAAACAGATAGAATCTCCCTACCTTCGCTAAGAACGCAAAGAACGATAACCACTCGGCATTTCCCCCACTCCGTGCGATGTCCATGCGGCGAGAGCATGCCAAATATGACAACAAATCGTCAAATCGCCCAAGAAACCCACAAAATCTCCTCATTCTAGCCAAACAGAGCTTGTTGGAGCTCTATTTGGCCGACCTATTCAAAAACACTTTGGACATGGGAATGTGACGCACCCTCCCATCGCGACAAGAATGAGACGTAGGAGGCCGTCGCCTTTCCATTGCCGACATCAGCAAACCGCCCATCGCGTGACACGTGGCGAACATGCGGATGAAGACCTTCCAATGTTGGCAACCTGAACGCGACACCCAGGACCGTCGCATTCAGAACGCGACGCAAGGCCCTGTCGCATTCACAGACAAAGAACCAGTGAGCACTTTAGGCCCAACCTGCCGGCCTACAAAGCCTCACAACCTACGTAAACACCTGTAGCACATGTCATTTGCCACACACCGGCCTCCACAACCACTAAGCGAGGATCCACGGGGATCCAAAAAATGCCTGACGTTACAAAAATGCCACTTATCTGATGTGATTAAGTGCACAAAGTGTGTGAGAGAATTGAATAGTTAGATTATGTGAACTACTGTGTGAATGTTAAGAGTTTAAACCGAACCCCTATGCATACATCTAACGATGAGACAATATCAAACCATTGCACAGAGATTTTTAGGTGGTTCGAAAATCACACCACATGACTCCTACGTCCACTCCTCACACTGTAAGGCACACACTACTTAAGAACTAAGTACAACACACATACGAGCACTCAAGCCCAGTCCATACACACACAAGCTAGAAGAACCACTCTATACAGATCAAACCCTCTAGCTGAGAAAGATCTCACACACGTGAACACAGTGACAAACACTTGGTCTACACTGCACACACACAACACACAATTCAGATCTATGCACAAACCAGTGCAGATCGCATCACACACAATAATATTCAAGACATGAAGAATCAGAAGAGAAGATGAAGATCCAGGGAAGTTGGAGATCAGAAAACCCAAGATTTCATCTCCTAGCCTGAGGATGATGTTTGAATGCTTCAATTCGTGAGGAATCAGATCGATCTTCCGGTTGGACGAGTTGCTTCACACATCTGCTCTGACTAGAACAGGGTATCACGCCGCAAAGAGATCTGGTCATCTGCACCCTTTCCAAGACTACAATCTCATCCTCTTCATGCTCGTAGATCCAATTCACTTCTTCCTTGATGCTGCTTCTACTTCTTCTACTTTTGCTTCACAATTTGCTTTTGGATCATTTCAGCACAAATTGCTTGTCTGCAACTTTGAGCTTGAGCGGAGCAGTGGAGAACCCCTCTCTAGTCACCACAGCCTTTTCTAAGTGTTATATGGGCTCTCTCTCTATTGCTTGGCCTTGATCCCTACGTCCTCTATGTTGAATGGCTGGTCTGCAACTTTTGGAGTTTGAGCAAGGCACTGGAGAAACCCTTTTTGGGCTGGGTTACTTTTGGAGTACGAGGAACATGGGTATTATAGTCCCATGTGTTCATAAGGTGCCTTGGGGGCAATGGGCACAAAGATCTAGGTCAAATCTTTGATTCCCAAGTTGACAGATGTTCAGAAAATCTAGTTTTGAATCATCATTCGAAGTGTGTCGACACAATCAAGTTGTGTGTCGACACAAGATCCTAGTTTTCTGCTTGGTCAACCATACTTGACTTGTGTCGACACAACTGGCTTTTTCTCTTCTGACTGTTTTCTGGAGAACAAGGGATGTGTCAACACACAATGAACCTGTGTCGACACAACTGGATTCTTTTCTCTTTACTGTTTCTAAGTGCAATGGATGTGTTGACACACAATGGACCTGTGTCGACAGAATTGGCTTCTTCTCTTCTGATTGTTTTCTGGAGAGTAATCGGGTGTTTGGATGTACTTTTTTTAACAATTTTTTCTCTTAAATTAAAAAAGAAAGAGGTGAGACATCTTAACCTGTTTGGTTGTCAATTTTTTTTAAAGTAAAAATTTTATCCTATGTAATCTCTCTCAAAATAAAACAAGTGATGACCTGTTTTTTTTTAAATTACACACGCCTCAGCCCTGCCCCCCCCGGCCCTGCCCCCCACCCCAGCCCCGGCCGGCGTTGCTCCCCTTCCCTCGCCCCAGAGCCCCCCAACGGCGGGCGCCCCCCCCCCCAGCCCTGTCCCCAACCCCTGCGCACCCCCCCCTCCCGGCCCCGACCCCCCAGCCCCGACGCCCCCCCCCCCCCCCCCGGGCCCGCTCCCCCTCCCCAGCCTCGACCCCCAGCCCCAGCCCCGGCGCCGGTGCCCCCACCCCCCACCCCAAGCCTTCCCCGCCCCCAGCCCGGCGGACCCCCCTCCCGGCCCCAACCCCCAGCCCCGACGCCCCCCCCCCCGGCCGCTCCCCTCCCCAGTCCCGCCCCCCCAGCACCAGCCCTCGGCGCCGCCCCCCCCCCCCCACCCAGGCCCTCCCCCACCCCCCAGCCCCGGCCCCGACCCCCCAACCCCAGCCCCGGCGCCAGCCCCCCCCCCCACCCAGGCCCTCCCCCGCCCCCCAGCCCCGGCGCCGGCGCCCCCACCCCCCCCCCCCCCCCCCACCACAGGCCCTCCCCCGCCCCCCAGCCCGGCGCACCCCCCCTCCCAGCCCTAACCCCCCAGCCCCGCGCACCCCCCCCCT
This sequence comes from Colocasia esculenta, assembly GCA_014218235.1. NCBI lineage: Eukaryota > Viridiplantae > Streptophyta > Magnoliopsida > Alismatales > Araceae > Colocasia > Colocasia esculenta. Next base: position 50,023,839 of record CM024758.1, read on the forward strand.
TCTGGCCCCGACCCCGGCCCCGGCGCCACCCCCCCCCCCCTCTCGACCCCGACCCTGGCCACAACCCCCCAGCCCGGCGCACTCCCGGCCCGACCCCCCCGGCCCCGGCGCCCCACCCCCACACCCCGTCCCAAACATATAACATAATTTTTTAAAATTTAGATATTTTTACCAAACGGAGGACACCACGTTGCTATAATTTAAATTAAAATTAAAAACGAATCTAACATAATTTTTTAGATAGAATAGTTTTTTGAAAAAATTGCTCCCAAACACCCATAATGGATGTGTTGACACACATGGACTTGTGTCGACACAACTTTGAAAAATTATGTGAACCTATATATATGAAGTGTGAAACATCAAAACATGCCATTGTCATCAAAATATGAAATAATAAGTATAAAATAACATGTTGTTCAGTCATCACTGTAATGTACGAAGTGTCATCATCAAAATCAAAGTATGTGTGGAGTCTTTGGACATTATCCACAACCAAATGTTTTAGTCATCATTAAATTGAATACACAACTAACCAATCTTCCACATATATACAATATGACATCAGATTGGGTATAATATGTGGATAATGTCATCATCAAAAATAGATCAAAGCAATGATGATAAAGTCAGTGAGTATGGTTATTTAAATAACCATAACTCAACAACCTATCCAACTCTTACTCCTGAACAGTCAAAGTGGTACATCAATTACCCTTAGACATCGATTACATACACATTCATTACAGTTTACGTAAACATCGATTACATGCACATCAATTACTTCTGAACATCGATTCCTTCCTGAAAATCAATTACCTTGCTTAAACATCGATTACTTTTGGACATCGATTACCCTTAGGACATCAACTGTTTTAAAATTGATTACCTTGCTTAAACATCGATTACATTTTGGGCATCGATTACCCTTAGACATTGATTGTCTCAAACATCGACTGTCCTGCCTATTCATCGATTACAGTTATACTCAAACATTGATTGGCTTCATGGATTGTTCTTCAACATTGATTACGTTCATATCTATTATGTCTTTTAGAACATCGATTGCTTTCACAATGATACTTACATCGATTATATTAAAATATCAAGTGTGACTATTTGAACATGATTGTCTTTTAACTTAAACATCGACAACTTTAAGACATTGATTTCCTTTCACTTCAAAGGTTTCAAAATACTTTTGGCGCCCAATGAAAATTCAATGACTTTCGAACCCCTATATTGTCATTTTCTCGATAGATAAAAAGGTCTTATAGTAAGCTGTTAGTAGAAAAGCATGGACAGAAGGCATAAGAGAATTACTCTTTACTGCAACAAAAGAAAAGCATCTAACCTTCTATTTCTGTCTATCTGTATAAAATACAGACAGAAAGGAAAACGAGGTATGAGTCATTTGACAAGACTTCACAGTCCAATCATCTACCATGCATTTAATGTCTACAGGTCTACCTCTACACACAGTCAACATCTTGGACCTGCTGCTGGCATCTTGGAATTACGCACCAGCCAGAAGGATCCTTTGTTTAAAGAGTCCAGTAGGCACAAGAAAGAAACCGTTAGACTCAAGAGAAAGAGAGCATAAAAAGAAGAAGGAGAAGAACAAGAGAAACAACTATTCTTCAACAGATTCTCTTCAAGCTACTCCGTATAAGATGAAGCAAAGGAAAAAGAGAAGAAACATAGTGCGAACTTGAGATCAGTTAAGGAGTGTACATCAATGAGCATCCAACTACTATATACTCTTTCTTTCTTAGGTTAGTCACATATCAAGCATTTTCTATTGTGTATTTTGAGCTTGATCTAGAGGCTTCAGGTCTTTGCTTTTGCGTAAAGAAGTTTTCCTCTTCGATTGGAAGAGAAGGCTTGCCGTGAAGGTATTCCTTTGTTGAGAAGGGAAGACCAGCTTGCACCTGGTGGTGATCAGCTGGGGTCTGTACTAGTGTTCCCTTGTTTTAGGGGAGACCAGTAGGGGCTAGGTGTTGTATGCTTAAGGGGAATTATACCCTTTGTGTTTAGTGAAATTGCAAGAGCTTGGTTAGGGCTGGGGGTAGGACGTAGACTTCCATTTGGAAGGGACAAAACAGGATAGATATCTGTGTTCCTTGTGTGCTTGCTTCCGCGCTCCTTTACTTCATTGCATATGTTTATCTATACTAATCAAACATTTTCAGGTGGTGAATTTTTATTTCAGTCTTCAGATTTTTAATCACCCCCCCCCTCTCTAAGTTAGTCTTGTTGCCATATCAAGAGTGCCAACATGGTCATACTCTTTCGGTAGGCTGATCATTGCACTAGCAAAGCCTTTGGCCATAGTTTAGCCTCCCAAGCAGAGTAAGCTCGCACGTTCACCCTTTGCTTGTAAACTCATACTTCCACTGTAAGCAAGTTAAGTAATATAGGTTAATATACCAAACAAAGAGTTAGAAAAGATGATTTAAAATAAATAAATTGTATCTATACCGTACTACTAAAACACAGTCTTAGCCAGGACACGTGGCCACACCAGGGGTCCCTGCAGAGGAGTTTTTTCTTTTTGTTTGTTTTTTTTTTTCAAAATGAGAGGGGCGGGAAACTTGTAATTTTTTTATATATATTTTTTGAAATGGGGGTGGCCGCCCACAAGGCGGGCCGCTCGCCTATTTGAAAGGGGCCACCCTCTTGTTTTTAATTAGGCAGGCGGCCGCGTCTATCCCATTTAAAAAATTATTAAAATGTTTTATTTTTGTTAATATTTTTATAAGTTTTTGATATTTTTTTAAAAAAAATTATATTTATACCCATGCATCGCACGGGAGGAGAACTAGTACTATAAATATTTCGTACAACATATTCTGGATGTCAATTAAAAATTGTTGGAATGACTCCCCTGGGCATAGGATATGCACCTGAATGAGAGACTTAATATGCTGAGACTCCTTGTTTGGATCTATTTCCCCTCGGCAATTACAAATGCTAAAATGGTTGGCAATAGAAAATTGGTGATAAGCAGTATAATTCATGAATTAATATGATTACTGAGAGATCTAGTACGATAGACATGCATTAACGCCGTCAGGACGATCAACTTCCTATGCGACTATTGCAAGTGAAATAAAACTAGTAAATAAGACTTTTCATAATCAATAAACTATATAAAAACATCTGTAGATCTGTAGATACAAATGTAGACTAAAGAAAAGGTGCTTGTACTCGAACTCTGTGATAAGGGCGAAGGCAGTGGCAGTGGCCCAGTTGTTACAAGTGCACTTTGGTTCTTAGAAGCCTCTATAGGTCCAGCTACTACACGGGCACTCGAGCCTATACGAATTAAACGTCATAAGTATTTACTTTAATAAAAAAATAATTACCTAGAATTTTAAATAGAGAAACTTATGCCTAGGTTAGAGCCAGCTCCCACCCAATGGACACTATAATAAGTAAGTCACGTTAACTGATATATTATTAATAGATATACCTCTGGTCAAAGCAAATGTTGAAGAGGATGAAGTAAATCCCCTCCCACTACCTTCTCTAATACCACACCCACTAAGAGCTCCTTGAGCATCACTTATTAGAAAATTAAATTAATGCAGATCAGTTCACAACTTTCTTACACAAATTTATGATAGCCATTGTAAATATGAAAAGCATGTAAAATTTTTTATGAAATAATAAATAACATTCATTCCTCTTCACATGCTGAAAAATATGCCTAGTTGGAATATTTCTTTATCATCCTCATCATTGGTACACTCTTCCTCCTCAGAGGATTCCTCCTGGCCTACAACACCCTCATTAATTAGCTCTGTTGGATCGACTTCTTTAATTTTATTCTTCATATGTAACGAAAGTGGCTCATCATATAATGACCCTTTTCATGCCGATAAGTATACAATCCACATCAAGACTAAGAGTGACGTCATAGTGGGACGTGTACCTAGCACAACTAAATAGGTAGATGTACACAAATAATAAATAGTAGAACAACGGAAACAAGTAAACATCTGTTCCATCACCACATACCAATCTTATAATCTATATAGCAGAAAAAGAAATAACAAATAACCAAAAAATAACAAGTTCATAATACAATAATGTCTAACGTACTAAGCAATAGAAAAAGTAACAGAAGCTCTAGAAGTAGCGCTCCTCTCCACAAGCTACTCCTCGTGCTCGAAGTCACTCCTCACTCGCTCTCTGTCAATGATGTGTCTGCCTCACCTATATCATTTAGTAAGTATGAGTCTATACAATAGACTCAGCAAGCAACTCATTGGCCCCATTCACATACTTCTAACGCACACTCTAGCATAGCATAAACATAAACAAGTAAACTAAAACATGCTCACCTAGCAATAGACAGTAACATATAAACAAGTTTTAAACTTTAATCACTATGCATGGTTAACTAATAGCACATCATATTTTTAACATGATTCACACTTAGGTAGCATGCTTTCACATAATCACATGAACATAATATAACACATGCTTACACATGATACTATCATGACATATTATAGGGCACTTAATGGATTTTACTAGCTTATACCAATAAGCATACCTTTACCTTTCTATTTTAGCTTAATCACATCATATTTACATATTTACACATGTTTCACATACTCAATCTCTTTCACATAGTCACATTCACTGCACATGGTCACATGCCCTTGTACATTCACATTGCCAAGACACATAGCCCCAAACCATCAAAGAAGGACACAACATATCACATACCATACCGTGGCAAAATAGTGATGAATCGTGGTAATTGTACCGAATGAAGAGAAGCACTTACCACCCTAACCAATGGTACTTGTCCCAGCTCTAAGATTTCACCCTATTGTCCACAGAGTATGACATAACACATTGAGCCTTCGAATAGGGGCTTCTCTATAGTATGGCTCTATAGCCTTCTATGATAGTAGTGCCTTTTGGCACTATTATTCCACTTTAGAACAAATTCAATCACATTACACTTATTCACATGCACTTAATAACATGCTTAGTTCCACATGCAAATGGACATTAAATACACGCTTCAGTTTTACGCAACCTAACATTACCACCTAACAGTGATAAACATCATTAACAACACCTAACATGGTACTAATCATGCAATTAATTCACTTTTAGTTTAATCACTGCTTAAATGGTTGTTAGCACCTCATAAATTCAAAATAGTAACATTCAAAGTCATATTATGCTTAAAGTTTTACTATAGATCACCATACATTGCACATAACATATGTCTAATTTTTAATTTTTAGAGTCACAAAACTAGTTATCAAATTTAGAATAAGTTTTAGGTATTTATTACTTTAACTCGTAAAAAAGGTTCAATAAGGAAAACTTGAATTAAATAGTATGTGAACATGGTTTACAATAACCCTAGTTCCATATGAAAATATTACAGTACCTAGATCATGATACATCTATTTTTCAAAATGAAATCTCATAAAAAATGCTTATTACCACATGAATAGAGAATTTCCGAAATTAACATATTAACCAAAAAATTATTAGGACCCTCACAACTCAAATTGTATGCACAAATCCTCTAAAATCTCATCATACGTCATTAACACAAAGTTCAAAACAATACAAAACACAATGGCATGGGTCTATATCTAGGGGAGTTGGTGGCATAATCGAATGCCGTCAACAGGTGAATTGGTGGCGGTCTACATTGCCGTCAAGTTCTATCTATAGAAGTTGCAGACAGAAACAAATGAAACAAAATTTGGGGGTCCGAGATAAGATACAAAAACTAGTAAAAAATCAGAAAACCCTACATGTTTAGCATACGAATGAAACTCCTAAGTTACTTACCTAAACAAAACTCCTTGAAGATCAAATTAGGTCGTTGAATCCCTCCCAGCCAAACCAAAGAGGAAAACATGCAAACTTTAATCCGACCTCCACGACCTTCCTCGATGGAATCTTCACAATCTAGAGGCTTCCTCACATCCAAAAGTACCTCTTTCCCGCAGAAGAACATCAAATTAGCCACTAGCATGATCAATCAAGCCTCGAGAAGACTCTCTCTCTCTCTATCTCTTCTCTCTCCTCTCTCTCTCTCTCTCTCTCAAAGCCCTCCTAAAAATACTAGAAAGCAAAGGTTCTCTTCTCATGATAATAACACATTTTTATAGGGCTTAGGTCGTCCTAAGAGACGAAACAACCCTTACACCTCTCTCAGACCTGCCTAGTTACATGTGAATAAATCGAGGGTGAAATCAGATAAGAAACTGGGCACACATTAGAAGTTAACGACAGCATAAGCTGTTGCTGACAAAGACTAGATGGCAATCGATCTTGCCATCAGCTCAGAGGATTCAGAAGAACATACAAAAATCAAAAAAGGAAATGGCAGAGGACAATGTTGTTAACCCATAATATAGGGCACAGTGGACTATTGTCAACTACCCTTGATGGCGCTAGATGCTGCAGTCAAGATGGGTTTGGCCAGAACACAAGAAACAACACAAGGCAACCAAAGTAAGCATAGTTTGAAAACATCGGGTCTTACATCAGATGCGTGTAAATAAAGATGTGTAGAAGTAGCTAAGTCTACAACATCATCCTGGTCTGATTGATGATTTTTAGCATGGCATCCCTTCAAATAGCATCAATCAAATCATCCCTTCAAATAGCATCAATCAATCCACTCATAATTGGCCAAGTCTTTATTTAACTCTCAAACTATCCACCATTCTTTATCTTAGGTGATGAATAACTTGAATAATACATTTATTGGGCTTATGCAGTCAAAGAACAACTCATTTGTATTCAATTTAGACTTACGTTTGACATCGATAATCTCGTAGGTTGTGTCATTTTGAACAAAATTAAAATCAAGTGAAATTTAATTAAGAATTAAGGTTGTTGTTGTCCTAATACTGTAATTCTATAACTTCATCATGAATAATAGTCCAATTCTTTTCATTATATACCTTCCCTTGACACATACATCGTTGTTCATTGTAAACTTATTTTCCATATCCTCATGTGAAATCTGTATCCCGTCATAATAATCTTGGATAGGAAGTTGCAACATTAGAGGGCCCTAAACTCATCTGCCAACTCTATCACAAGTAATAAGAAGATTCAACTTATGTATAAATTAGACTAGTTTAAAAATGGACATTTACTCAAGATAATTAATGTTAATGTAAATATACTGTGACGGCCCTCATTATACCGGTACGGTTATACCAACCCACGTCGGTATAGCAAGAGTCCTCACAGTGGGACATTTACCCAAACGATACAAACAGCTGAGATACACGCGATATACGACAGAGTAGCGGAAGTAAAAGACAACTGTCTTCATTGATTCATCATCCACATTTAACATACATGAATTGCAATAACATTAAGAACGTAAAGTTCACATAATTAATTGCTGAAAATTAAGTACATAATGTCCACACTTATACAAATCTTCTCATGATTTCTAATACAATGTCACTTTTACATACTATGAAAGCACAAAAGGTACAACTGCTCCAACAATCTAAACTCCGCGCTCGGAGTCTGTCTCTACCGTCTCCTCCACGAGAGTCTCGTCACCGTCTATACCTGTACGCCGAAGCAAGTAGTGAGTTTTAAAGACTCAGAAAGCAACACTACTCATAACATACACGTATAAATCATAGCGGTTTCTACAGGCACATTCACAAATTTCAACATATGGCATGCTAGTCATTTGAAAGTTGCAACTTATCATGAAAGTTCTACAATTTAATACATGGATCATGCTTTCAGATTCCTAAGAATAAAACTCACCTATCACATGCTCTCTATTCAATTTACTAGTGAAATTTTCCTTTAAAGAACCAAGACATGAGAGCTACCAACATGAACACTGTGCATATATGAAGGGAAAGCACAACTAGCATGGATATTACATATTCCTAAGCACATACATAGACATTTTCACATGCTTTAAGTTGCTGGTTTCACATGGTTTAATGGTTGTAAACCTACACATGAGAGCTACAATGTTGTTTAAAACATACCATGTGAACAACCAATCATGCATTTTGTACACGTGCTCATCAATTATCCCTAACATGGATTCTAGACATTTTTGCACATATAAACATGATGATAACAACATGAAATTACTGATTTCACATGGTTTCAGATTTGTCTCACATGGATTTCAATGTCATATTCTCACATTTTTAGTTTCACATTTCCTTTACACAAGTTTCCCATTTCACATGGTTGCACTTTACACATACACATTTCACATTGTCACTTACACATTAACACATGAACACATGCACATTACACATTACACATTCACATTTTAGGTGTCGTGACACATAGTCCAAACCACCAAAGAAGGACATATACACATCACATTACACATAGACGCCATCTAGGCATTCCAATGGCGACTCTTGGACTGCGCAGACTGGGAGAACAAGTCTCCACCCTAACCAGTGGTACTTGTCCACCTCCAGGATTTCTCCCTAATGCCCTTAGGGTCACTTACACATTGAACTTTCTCAGGGGGACTTTTTCCTGATACAGTTCCACTGCCCTCTACGGAAGCAGTGTCACATCGGCACAGTTACATATTTACACATTTTACCGATTTTACACATGGTTTTACACATCACTTTTCATCTCATTCACTTTCTCACTCACATGCATATCTCTGTTTTCCTGACATGACACTACAGATTTCAGGAGTTTAACACACAGTAAATTCACCAATCAGGTTGGGTTTAAACGATATCTAATCACTTTACGATGACATGCATAAATTTTTACATTTCACATGGAAAAATGCATAACTCCTTATATACTGGTCCAAATGACCTAAAATTTAACCACATGCTATTTTCGGGTTCAAGATCATACATTCATTTTTCAGATTTTTTGAGCTAAACGGAATTTACAGAAAATCAAATACCTATTTAGCATGCTATTCATAATTTAAGTTGACATGGAGCTTAACACCATCACACATTTTTGCCACTTACTGTCTGAACAGAGACTACTGTTATATGCATGATCTGAGAATACAGAATTACCCTAAATCATACAACCATAGATCGATCACAACAATTCTTTCTTGCATGCCTTTTTATTTACCAAACTGAATTAATAGCAATTTATGCAAGCATGGACAATTTATCAAAATTTGAGCACACATATGCTAATCCACTAACTTCATGATCTGACAGAACTTAGGGCACTCAGACTAGTCCTAATCATAAAACATGGATTGGCAAGATCACCAACAATCATGCTTGAAATTTCATGGAATAATAATTTTAACATTCACCACCACACATCACACTCATCCACACACCACATTTACCAGTATACATAGTGTATAGGGTTACCATATATCCTCATCACGGAAAACCCATCGAAAATAATCGTATAAGAGGGCAGAACAGTTTACTGTTCTGTCCAGATGAACTTGGCGGCGGTCTCTGGCCGCTAACTCAGTGTCAGCGGCATGGTCGATGGACGCCAAGCATGATCTCAGCGTCCAGGGACCTTGCCGTTAATGCAGGTCTGTGCAGAACACAGACCCGAGCTCTCAAGATAGGGTGAATGTGGGGGTCAAGGACACGAAAAAAAATACACAAAAATGTTAAAACCGTCCTAGACTCATACGGGAACCTTATGGTAGGGTCACTTGCCTTCTAGGAAATTGCTCCAATGGGTCTAAATGCTCGGAGAAGCTCTCCTTGGGCAGTCCCAAGAAGTTGCAAACAGTCCTCCAAGATCTCCTTCCTCCGGGCTCTTGGATGAGATGGCTCCAAGGTACGGCCGGGGAAGTCTTCTCCTTCACTCCATCTAGCTTCTTGTCGAGGAGATGGCCGGATCCAGCTTCAGAGGGTCAGATTTTGGGTGCAAAGTGGGGTTTTTCTCACAGCTCAGAAGCTAGGGTTTTCTCTCTTGTTTCTCTCTTGCAAAGGGTGAAGAGAGGGTTGGGGAAGGCAGATCGGGTTCAGACATATGGGGAGGCCTCTCTCCCACTCACAGGGTGACAAGATGGCTCTCAGAGCCGTTGGGGACAGCTCCCCAATGGGTGAGCTTCCTTGTTTCCGGAATTTCTGGCTCTGCAACGCATGCAGGTCAGAGAAATCGGCGTCCACATCGTTAGACGCCAGGATTAGTGTTGGCGTCCATGGGTGGACGCTGACACCACCTCAGCGGCTAGGGGTTGACGCCAATCTGGCCTTCGGCCAGAACTCTAAAACATGCAGAAAACTATGCATGCCATGCATATATACATGCAATATGTATATGGTAATGTATCCAAACTATCACCATTCAATACATGCATTATTTACATCTAGTATAAACACATGCACACGTAATTGTACTAATTAATACGTACGTAAATATGTATATACATACACAAGCACAAATACACACACACAAATACAATAATGCGACGGAAATTCGAGGGCCTTACACCCTCTCCCCCTTAAAGAAACTTCGTCCTCGAAGTTAGAACGACACTACTCAAACAAAAGGGGATACTTCTTCTTCATCGCATCCTCAAGCTCCCAAGTAGCCTCCTCTCGTGAGAAGTTCCGCCAGAGAACTTTCACCGACGCAATACTCTTGTTCCGAGATGCTGAACCTTCCGGTCAAGAATGGCTACTGGTTGCTCGACATACGAAAGATCTGGCTGGATCTCCACTGGCTCATGACTAATCACATGAGACGGATCTCGGACATACTTCCTGAGCATAGATACGTGGAATACAGGGTGAACGCTAGCCAAAGCTGGGGTAATGCTAGCTCATATGCCACGCTGCCCAAACGTCTGAGAATCTCATATGGGCCAATGAATCTAGGGCTTAGCTTGCTATGCCTGCCAAATCTGACGACACCACGAGTAGGCGATATCTTCAAGAAGACATGATCGCCAACCTCGAACTCCAAATCCTTTCTCATGTTGTCGGCATAACTCTTCTGCCTATCCTGTGCCGCAACAAGCCTCTTCCTGATAAGCTGGATCTTATCCGAAGTTTTCTGAACTAACTCCGGTCCGATCAACTGCCTATCACCAGTCTCCTCCCAACATAACGGAGATCTGCAGGGCCTACCATACAATGCCTCGAATGGAGCCATACCAATACTAGCATGAAAGCTGTTGTTGTATGCGAACTCTACAAGAGGTAAATGACGCTCTCAATCATCCTTCCAATCCAGAACGCACGCTCTCAACATATCCTCGAACGTCTGGATAGTCCTCTCGGACTGTCCATCAGTCTGGGGATGAAACGCCGAACTGAGCTTTAGCTCCGAACCTAACGCATCCTGAAGACCCTTCCACAGCCTCGAAGTGAATCTCGGATCTCGATCCAAATAATCGACTTCGGTACACCATGCAATCTAATGATACCACTAACATACAATCTAGCTAAACTCTCTACTGACTGCTTCTTCTTCATAGGCAAGAAATGAGCAGTCTTCGAGAATCTATCTACAACTACCCAAATCGAGTCATTGCCCCTTCTAGATCGAGGCAAACCCGAAACGAAGTCCATAGTGACAGCTTCCCACTTCCACACTGGGATATCCATCCTCTGCATAAGGCCGGATGGTCGCTGTCGCTCGGCCTTCACTTGCTGACATACTAGACATCTAGACACATAATCCGCAACATCTTTCTTCATGCCGACCACCAAATGATCTCTTCAGGTCTTGATACATCTTAGTGTTACCCGAATGAATAGAGAATCGCGATCTATGAGCCTCCGCTAACACATGCTCACGAACATCTATTAAATCAGGGACACAGACACGGTGCTGAAATCTAATCACACCGTCCTCATCACGAGCAATGCCCGCCTTACCCACTAATTCTAACAATCTAGGTCGGCTTCCTGTTGCCCGATCACCTCATCCAAACCGAGGATCTAAGGGATAACTGAGCTACAAAAGCCTGACACAGCGATGGCTCTAACTCGGTCATAGAGTACGCCGCATCCTCCAACATCTTCCAATCCTGCTGGAGCGAAGACCTCTTTCTACTAAGAGCATCCGCTACGACATTCGCCTTTCCAGGGTGATACTGAAGGTCGAAGTCATAGTCCTTCAATAACTCAATCCATCTTCTCTGCCTCAGGTTTAATTCCTTTTGGGAAAAGATACTTCAAGCTCTTGTGGTCGGTAAACACCTCAAATCTGACACCATAAAGATAGTGCCTCCAGATCTTTAGTGCATGAACCACTGCTGCGAGCTCCAATCATGAGTCGGATAGTTCTTCTCATGCTCCTTCAACTGACGAGAAGCATAAGCCACTACCCTTCTTGCTGCATGAGCACACAGCCTAACCCGATCCGAGACGCATCCGTATAAATGGCAAAGCCCTCTAGACCACTAGGCAATACCAATACCGGAGCAGAAGTAAGCTTAGCCTTCAATAGCTGGAAGCTACGCTCCATGCCTCAGACCATACGAACCTCTCACCCTTCCTGGTCAGCTTTGTCAAGGGGGCGGCGATGGATGAGAAACCCTCAATGAATCGCCGATAGTAACCAGCTAACCCAATAAAACTACGAATCTCCGAAGGGTCTTGGGAACCTCCCAATCCATAACTGTCCTGGACCTTCGCTGGATCAACTGCAACACCAGCGCCGGAGATAACATGCCCGAGGAAATGAACCTCGCGCAACCAAAAATCGCACTTGCTGAATTTTGCATACAGCTTGTGCTCACGAAGAACCTCTAACACTAACCTCAATGCTGACGGTGGGTAGCCTCATCCGGAGAATAGACCAACACATCGTCAATAAACACTACGACAAAGCTATCTAAATAAGGCCTAAACACCCGGTTCATGAGATCCATGAACGCTGCAGGGGCGTTGGTCAATCCGAAAGGAAGGACCAAGAACTCATAATGTCCATAACGGTTCTAAATGCCGTCTTGGACACATCCTCACTCCGAATCCTCAACTGATGATAACCAGATCGCAAGTCAATCTTAGAAAAGACTGATGCATCTCGCAACTGGTCAACAAGTCATCAATACGAGGTAAGGGATACCTGTTCTTCACAGTCACTTGGTTCAACTTCCTATAGTCAATACACAACCTAAGTGACCCGTCTTTCTTCTTGACGAATAATACAAGTGCGCCCCAAGGGGAACACTAGGGCGAATAAATCCCTTATCAAGCAACTCTTGCAACTGCCTCCTCAACTCGGCTAACTCCGCAGGTGCCATCCGATATGGAGCCTTCGAGATAGGAAAGGTGCCCGGAAGCAACTCTATGTAAACTCTATCTCTCTATCCGGTGGCAATCCAGACAAGTCATCAGGAAAGACATCTGGAAAATCCTGCACTACCTCAATCTCCGCAAGAGTAAGTGACTCATCAGCCTCTGGCACTAACACCACGCTGGCAAGAAAAGCGTCACAACCCTTGTTTACCATGCGCATCGCCTTCATGGCAGAGATGACTATCTTTCCCGCCCAGTTCCTTGGCAAGGGATGAGAGAACTCGTCCTCACCAGGAATGCGGAAAACAATCCTCTTCCCACGATAATCCACTAACGCATAGTGCTCCTCTAGCCAATCCAGACCAAGAATAGCATCATAGTCCTTCATCTTTAGCAAGAAGAAACACCCATCTAGGATTCTATCCTCAATGCACACAGGTAACGACGGAATGCACTTCCTAGTCGATACCGTACCCGCAGGGGTGTGCACAGACAAGGGGACCTCTAAATCCTCAGACTCTACACCTGACTCTAGGGCTAACTGCCTAGCGAACCGCTCAGAAATGAACGAGTGAGTAGCACCCGTATCAAACAAAACCCGAGCGTGCACACCTAAAAGCAAACCGTACCTTCAGTGACATGCTCCGCCTGCTCGGCGTCCTCGCGAGCTAAAGCAAACACTCGAGCTGGGGCTCGAGGCCTTCCTGGTCTTCCTGTAGCTGGCGCGGCTGCCGCTACTGCTGGGGCTGGCGCTCCACGCTGAGCTCCCTGTTGAAGTCTTGGGCAATCCTTGATCTTGTGGTCGCTGCTCCCGCACTTCAAGCATCTACCCGCTACCAACCAACACTCGGAACCACCATGTGTCTTCCCGCAATGGGGACACTCTTTCTTCACACCAGGGGAACGTACAGAAGGTACCTGAGAGTTGCTGACTGTCACGGATCGCTGCGGTGTCTGGTACACCATTTTCTTCTTATCCTGCCACTGGAATGTCGCTGCTGGCCTCTTCTGCGAAGCCTTCTTTTCCTCCAGATATTGCTCCATGTCTCCCTCCTGCCTGCAGGCAGCATTGAGGGCCTCGTCCAACATGCGGTGGTCAAATGCCACGAGTCTTGTCCGCAGTGATGGCTTGAGTCCCATCACGAATTTCTTCGTCTTCTTGCGCTCATCCTCTACGATATGCTGTGCATACTTAGAAAGTTCAGAAAACCTTGCCTCGTATTCCAGCACGGTCATGGAGCCTTGCGTCAGGGAGAGAAATTCCTGCTCCATTTTGTCCTGGATATGCTCTGGGACGAACTTGGCTCGAAAAGCCTCACGAACGCGTCCCACGCCACGTCTACTGCTCCGTCCTCAAAGCGTGTACGTAGTAGGGAGGACCACCATACATCCGCTCTCTCCTGCAATACACCTTCATAAGCACCAACTAACAAATTCTAAATTAAGCAGAACATACAAACATACAAAATTAAAAGTCTACCTGTAGCATGTAGGTGGCTAATGTCACCTTATCCTCATCAGGGCACCTGATGGCTCGGAAGATTTTCTCTGTCTCCCTTAACCAACTTTCTGCCATTAATGGATCACTCTCCCCCTTAAAAGAGGGTGGGGTCATCCTCTTGAATCGCTCCATGATGGGAGGTCCACCATGGTCCCGAGCTGGTGCCTGAGCTGCTACATCAACAATAGGCAATACACAATAAACACAATATCATGCAATTTAAATAGCAAACTACTAGTTGTTTCATTATTCTACCTGGCCTCCAACTGTGCCTGGAGTGCTGCCTGGGTATGAGCCTGTGTCTGCATGGCTTGCACCAGACCTTGCATGAATACTCCGTAATCCACAGGCGGCGGTGGGGGAAGTACAGGACCTGGCGGTGCCGGGGCCTGCTGCTCCGCCCGCTCGTCACGTCGCGGCTCGTCCTCACGGGCCGAACGCTCCACCACGCCTACCTCTCGAAGCCATGGCTGTAATAAAATTTCAGCCACTATTAGGCTAGGTTACTAAGTTTTCTAACCATTTTCTTATCTATCTTTCACTTCTTATTAGTGTTTTCTACACATGTGGACATATTTAGCATGCAATGGGGATGATGACTTAGGTATATCATGTGCAATCTCAACCGGTCGCTCTGATACCAATCTCTGTGACGGCCCTCATTATACCGGTACGGTTATACCAACCCACGTCGGTATAGCAAGAGTCCTCACAGTGGGACATTTACCCAAACGATACAAACAGCTGAGATACACGCGAATATACGACAGAGTAGCGGAAGTAAAGACAACTGTCTTCATTCATTCATCATCCACATTTAACATACATGAAATTGCAATAACATTAAAGAACTTAAAGTTCACATAATTTAAATTGCTGAAAATTAAGTACACAATGTCCACACTTATACAATCTTCTCATGATTTCTAATACAATGTCACTTTTACATACTATGAAAGCACAAAAGGGTACAACTGCTCAACATCTAAACTCCGCGCTCGAGTCCGTCTCTACCGTCTCCTCCACGAGAGTCTCGTCACCGTCTATACCTGTACGCCGAAGCAAGTAGTGAGTCTTAAAGACTCAGCAAGCAACACTACTCATAACATACACGTATAAGTCATAGCGGTTTCTACATGCACATTCACAAATTTCAACATATGGCATGCTAGTCATTTGAAAGTTGCAACCTATCATGAAAGTTCTACAATTTAATACATGGATCATGCTTTCAGATTTCTAAGAATAAAACTTACCTATCACATGCTCTCTATTCAATTTACTCGTGAAATTTTGCCTTTAAAGAACCAAGACATGAGAGCTACCAACATGAACACTGTGCATATATGAAGGGAAAGCACAACTAGCATGGATATTACATGTTCCTAAACACATACATAGACATTTTCACATGCTTTAAGTTGCTGGTTTCACATGGTTTAATGGCTGTAAACCTACACATGAGAGCTACAATGTTGTTTAAAACATACCATGTGAACAACCAATCATGCTATTTTGTACAGGTGCTCATCAATTATCCCTAACATGGGTTCTAGACATTTTGCACATATAAACATGATGATAACAACATGAAATTACTGATTTCACATGGTTTCAGATTTGTCTCACATGGATTTCAATGTCATATTCTCACATTTTTAGTTTCACATTTCCTTTACACAAGTTTCCATTTCACATGGTTGCACTTTACACATACACATTTCACATTGTCACTTACACATTAACACATGAACACATACACATTACACATTACACATTCACATTTTAGGTGCCGTGACACATAGTCCAAACCACCAAAGAAGGACATATACACATCACATTACACATAGACGCCATCTAGGCATTCCAATGGCGACTCTTGGACTGCGCAGACCGGGAGAACAAGTCTCCACCCTAACCAGTGGTACTTGTCCACCTCCAGGATTTCCCCCTAATGCCCTTAGGGTCACTTACACATTGAACTTTCTCAGGGGGACTTTTCCCTGATACAGTTCCACTACCCTCTACGGAAGCAGTGTCACATCGGCATAGTTACACATTTACACATTTTACCGATTTTACACATGGTTTTACACATATCACTTTTCATCTCATTCACTTTCTCACTCACATGCATATCTCTATTTTCCTGACATGACACTACAGATTTCAGGAGTTTAACACACAGTAAATTCACCAATCAGGTTGGGTTTAAACGATATCTAATCACTTTACGATGACATGCATAAATTTTTACATTTCACATGGAAAAATGCATAACTCCTTATATACTGGTCCAAATGACCTGAAAATTTAACCACATGCTATTTTCGGGTTCAAGATCATACATTCAATTTTTCAGATTTTTCTGAGGTAAATGGAATTTACAGAAAATCAAATACCTATTTAGCATGCTATTCATAATTTAAGTTGACATGGAGCTTAACACCATCATACATTTTGCCACTTACTGTCTGAACAGAGACTACTATTATATGCATGATCTGAGAATACAGAATTACCCTAAATCATACAACCATAGATCGATCACAACAATTCTTTCTTGCATGCCTTTTTATTTACCGAACTGAAATTAATAGCAATTTATGCAAGCATGGACAATTTATCAAATTTGAGCACACATATGCTAATCCACTAACTTCATGATCTGACAGAACTTAGGGCACTCAGACTAGTCCTAATCATAAAACATGGATTGGCAAGATCACCAACAAATCATGCTTGAAATTTCATGGAATAATAATTTTTAACATTCACCACCACACATCACACTCATCCACACACCACATTTACCAGTATACATAGTGTATAGGGTTACCATATCCTCATCACGGAAAACCCATCGAAAATAATCGTATAAGAGGGCAGAATAGTTTACTACTCTGTCTAGATGAACTCGGCAGCGGTCTCTGGCCGCTAACTCAGTGTCAGCGGCATGGTCGATGGACGCCAAGCATGATCTCAGCGTCTAGGGACCTTGCCGTTAATGCAGGTCTGTGCAAAACACAGACCCGAGCTCTCAAGATATGGTGAATGTGGGGGTCAAGGACACGAAGAAAAATACACAAAAATGTTAAAACCGTCCTAGACTCATACGGGAACCTTATGGTAGGGTCACTTGCCTCTAGGAAATTGCTCCAATGGGTCTAAATGCTCGTAGAAGCTCTCCTTGGGCAGTCCCAAGAAGTTGCAAACAGTCCTCCAAGATCTCCTTCCTCCGGGCTCTTGGATGAAGATGGCTCCAAGGTACGGCCGGGGAAGTCTTCTCCTTCCACCAGCTAGCTTCTTGTCGGGAAGATGGCCGGATCCAGCTTCAGAGGGTCAGATTTTTGGGTGCAAAGTGGGGATTTTCTCACAGCTCAGAAGCTAGGGTTTTCTCCTCTTGTTTCTCTCTTGCAAAGGGTGAAGAGACGGTTGGGGAAGGCAGATCTGGGTTCAGACATATGGGGAGACCTCTCTCCCACTCACAGGGTGACAAGATGGCTCTCAGAGCCGTTGGGGACAGCTCCCCAATGGGTGAGCTTCCTTGTTTCCGGAATTTCTGGCTCTGCAACGCATGCAGGTCAGAGAAATCGGCGTCCACATCGTTAGACGCCAGGATTAGTGTCGGCGTCCTGGGTGGATGCTGACACCACCTCAGCGGCTAGGGGTTGACGCCAATCTGGCCTTCGGCCAGAACTCTAAAACATGCAGAAAACTATGCATGCCATGCATATATACATGCAATATGTATATGGTATGTATCCAAACTATCACCATTCAATACATGCATTATTTACATCTAGTATAAACACATGCACACGTAATTGTACTAATTAATACGTACGTAAATATGTATATACATACACAAGCACAAATACATACACAAATACAAATAATGCGATGGAAATTCGAGGGCCTTACATATACATTGTTTGACACTTACTGATGCTTTTGCCATTTCGTAAAATACTTCTCTTGTTCATTCTCAACCTCTACGTCTGTGAGTTGTGGATGTCTTTGGAGTAATTTTGATCAAATTGTCTACAATATGAATGCAACACTATCTTAAATGACAACAAGAAGGACAAATAACTAAGAAAGTTTGGGTTGACGACTTACTCAACATAAGGTTTAATCTTAAAACAAATCATAAAGATATATATCTCTATGTCTAACACTCTTTATCTTTGATCCTACGAGTCGAACAACGTCCGAACGCATGTCAATAATTGTTAAATATAGATAGACGGTCGGATGCAACATCTCCCTCATCATCATTACGTGGAGGTCGAGTACCACCACATTGTATCTCTGGTTCAAAGTACATCGAACAAAAATTTGATATTTCTTCAATGATATATGCATTGGCTGTCAAACCCTCCATTTTCACCTTATTGCAAACTTTCATTTTGAAGTCATACATGCATCTACGGTAATAATTCAAATGATAATGACATACATATCAAAGCAATCATAAAATAATTAATATTCTAGCATACATCTCAATTGGATACATCCATCAAAATTGTACTAGCCCTTCGACCATAGCCTCATACAATAGATGGATAATCAGGTGCTCCATTGAAACTAAAAATGCGGGAGAAAATATATGTTGGATCGAGATGGCACAATTATTGTCCTAGAGGGGGGTGAATAAGACCTTTTGCGCTTTAAAAATTATTTGAAAACTAAATAACACTTAATAGAGTTGTTAGTAATCAGTGTGATGTGTGTGAAACAAGTGAAAACTTGGCGGAATCAATCACACAAAATGCACAAGGATTTTATCCTGCTTCGGCCCTTCCCACTTGGAAGTCCTACATCCAGTCCCCAAGAAAACCACTTGGGATTTCACTAACGGCCAAGAATACTTGGCCTTCTCTCAACCCTGAGAGGTATTACAATCCCACTTGCTCCCAAGCATGTCTTCCCTTAACCGAGGGGTACAAAGATTACCTACACCAGTAGGTCTTCCCTTCACAAGAGGGACACTGCAAGGAACAAACCGCCTGCGGTTTACCTTACATAGAAGTGAAACAAATACACTTGTGTGTCTGCTCAACGGAATGAGCAAACATAGAGAATCAAAAAGAGAAACAAATGGAAATGAGTCTTCAACTCTTTCTGAAACTGAGAAGGTAGACAAAGAGAAGTTTGCAATGCAGACTGCCACCCAGGAGAACAAGACTTCTTCGAATCAGAGATTAGCAAGGAAGTCGAAGATTGAGTATAATCAATGTTGACTTTGAAAACAGTAATCGATGTGGACTTAGAGAAATTTCGTTGTGTTGATACTTGCGTTTTATGTAATCATGAACTTTGGTAAAATATGTTTGTATACATAAGAGCCTTTTGAATTATTATCATAAATGGTAAAGGTGAAGATATTAAAAGGTTTTGACATAGCAAAAATATCGTAATTAACTGTTTAGCAATTTTTGAGAAATAGATATGAATAGTTGTTCAACAATATACATGTTCTTATATAAAAAAAATGAGAACAGACACATCAATCTCAAAGTCTTCAACCTAGGCTTAACACACTTTATTGAGGTGCGTGTACTATTAGGTTACACCCACGCACCTCAGCTCACATGAAACATCATTTATTGATAACATCAAATTAAAACAACATTTTATTGATATGCATGCATTCGTTGAATTAAACAACATCTAATTTAATAAACATTTAAATTAAAACATCAAAATCCCATGGATCAGCTACATCAAATAAGTAATTGTAACATATCATAATATGAAATATAAAATTTGAACATTAATAATCTTAAATCTATACTATAATACTAAAACAGAAGTCCCTGTTTCCCGCCATTTCTGTTTCCAGGACACGTGGCAGCTTGCGATGCTTTCCTCCTCTTCTTCTCCCTAGTCGAAACTGCTCGATTTGCGCCATTTAAGCTATGAAATAGAAAGCCAAAACTCCAGCGACGTTCCTTCTCCCGGAGACGGCGGAATAAGGTGCAATGAAAACCATGGTTCATCTCTTGCTTCTCTCATTCTCCTACGACTTACCCAGTGTTCTGTCTCACCGACTATCATGTCCAGCTTCCTCTCAGTGCAAGGTATGGTACTCTCTCTCTCTCTCTCTCTCTCTCTCCTCTCTCTCTCTCTCTCTCTCTCTCTCTCTCCTCTCTCTCTCTCTCTCTCTCTCTCTCTCTCTCTTATGTTCTACCTACAACCTCCTGTGGTGCTATGTAGCTGTCGTCGCTATCTCCTTCTTCTCCCTCCCATTACGCAGGCTTGCCCCTTCTTCTCCATCCCCTTTGCCAGTTCTCCTTCCCTCCGCCCCATGCACCAACCGCGGCCTGCCCGTGGCGTCCGCGGCCTGCCTGTGACATCCGCGCGTGCGGAAGCCGCGACCCCCCAGCACCGCCGGGTCGACCACGTCGGCCGCTCCCATCCCCCGCGCCTCAGCCACAGTCACACTCGGCTGCCCGCGTGACCCCGGCCTCCCATGTGCGGGTCAGCATAGCATTTGCACGTCTGCATTCGTAAGCAGGGCCCCTCCCGTGACGCTCGCACCTGTCCACGTTAAGAGTTTCTGTGCTCGCGCGGTCTTCAACCACCTCACCGTGGTGCCGCAACCCTCCTCCGCATCCTGCTCCACCTCCATGTACAAAAACTCCTAACCCATTGGCGTCGCCCTGTTGTCCATCATCACCCTCCACGCCCCGTCGTCACCATCCTCCCAGGATCAGCCGCTGCTCTTTCACTGCCTCCTCACTAGCGATGCCCATTTTTAACCGGTACACACACTTTGCCGCCTCATTCAGGCATGGTGCTCTGCATCATGGTGGCAAGGTCATACATTGCCATGGCCAGCAATAAGGACCCTGATGGGAAACAAGGACCCCTGCGTAAGAGCGATAGTCATCTCTGCAAGCACAACGACGGCCCCGACGGTAGCAATCTCTCTCTCTCTCTTCTTTTTCTTGAGGTAATTAAGGCTTCTTCTTCTTCGTGCTTGCATTCAAATCCCTACACATGACAAAACTACCTATCCAACACTGGTGCATGGGCATAACACATGTAACGAACATATGCTGTCCAGATATGAACTGTGCCAGTGGGCGGCTGGAACTGGAAGGCTGCCGATCCCCCGACACACCCGCCATTCCCATCATCTCCTCCACGATATCTACTCATCACTCCGGCGCCATCTACCAACCGCCATGCCTGCAAACAAGGAAAACTACACACCCAGCCTCTTCTACCCTCCCTCTGTCTTCGTCGTAGGCAAGATCCACCGCCACTGCTGTAGGAGGATTGTCGACCACGGACACCTTTGCCATGCCCATGGAGCCGATGCTAGGAGACCCTCTGTCACCAAGCCCATGTGGTTCAAAACCACTTTGCCTACCATACCCCCCTCCTCCACGGGCAGCACTGTCGCATGAGGACCGTCGTGACCATGTCTGGACCGAGAGTACGAGGGAACGCCCCCACCGTCGCTGCACTGGGCACGGTAAGCCTCACACACAACTGCTCCTACCCTCCATGTTGATGAACCACCTTTGCATCACAGGCGACATCCCACCAACCTCTCACACATGCAAACACTTCACATATAGACGACATCGGTGCAGAGCGGACTGTGCAAGTAGATACAGTGCACCGCCCTCCCACCTCTGCAACATCGGCGATGTAGATGCAACCCACACGCACAGGAACAGACGCCAACAGACTCTTCACGCACCGGCAAATAGAAGCATGCCATCCACTGTAAATAACCTTGCACTGATGCTTCCAACGGCCGTGCAAGACCTTTCGCAGGTGCACCGACACTATTGCTTCCATGTGCCGCGCCAGCCTGCCATTCTACCTCTCCCCGCACACACATGCACACATAGAAAGAGAGATAGAGAAAGACCGCCGCACCGGAGCCCGCCGTTCCCGGTTCCCCCTCTCCCCACACACACGCATATGCACAACTACTGTCGCGCTACAGTACGTAACAGTTCATTCAAGTTTTGTACTTTTTTCTTTCTTTGTTTAAATTTTTTTAAATATGATTGGATAACATTAGCTTTTTTTAATGTATAGTTTTTTTTAAATATAAAAAAGATAACATAAAAATTTGTATTTTTATATGTAATAGTTACTGTAGCGCTACTAAATTACTGTAGCGCTACAATAATTCACCGTGCATTCATGTTTTTTCGTTTTTCCTTTCTTAGTTTAAATTTTTAGGGTGAGAGTTACATTAAAGTCTGCTCTTTCCACTGATGCATTTGAATTTTGTTTTGCGTTATTTTTTTTGTTGGATATCCTTGCACTGATGCATATTAATAGAATTTATTTATTTAAATTTTTGTCAGTTTAATGTGCATATTAAACATGTCATCTTTGGCATTCAACTGAATTCACAATTTTGAGAGTAATAAGAGGTTCTTTTCATTTTAGTAGTTTTTTTAATATTGTTCTATGTTTAGGGTGAGAGCTCTATTTAGTGTTGATATAATATAGTAAATCATGTTTGGATAATATATAAGTTGTAGCCTGTCAAAAAAAAGTTGATTGGATAACATATTTTTTAAATTATATATTCTTTTCAAATAACTTCCATTTTTTTTCTTTTAACAAAATGTTTATGCCATTCATATGTGCTAGATGACATATTGATGAGCATCTCTTTTATCTTACTTAATTATCTGAAGATGACAAAAAAAAAATATGCATGCTTATCAGGTGAGACCTTAAATAGAAATTATGGAACAATTAAATCACCAAATTCAGAAAACAAAATAAGCAATATGTGAGGTCCTTAGATTTATTTATTTAGATCTACTGTTGTTATGTCTATTTATTTGCTTTACTAATATTTATCAATAATACCTGGGCTATTTTTTTTTATAGATTGTTAATATTTTTGGAGTCAAGTTTTATAGTGTTTTATTAAACTTATTTTTAAAATTTAGTGATCTATTTTATGGTGCTGAGTTTAAATCAATCGTTTGACATCCTACCTTCATAATCAACTTGGCTTGATTTGAATTCATGTTAGTATATCATTAGAAATGTCTAAACTTTGGATGTGATTTGCATTTAATTGACAACTTACATGGAAACATTTGTGTTTTAATTGGTAGTGTCCTCCAAGTTATTTTTCATGTAAACATTCAGATTTTAATTGGCAACTTCTTTCTTCTAATAGGTTTACATTTGGGATGTGATTGGTAACTTAATAAACTTTGGGCAGAGCTTTGGAGAATATGAAATTTTTGCTATTCAGTGTTGACACAATCGACAATAAAAGAAAAGTATGATTGGATAACATATTAGTTGTTTTGTATCATATTAGTTGATTTGATAGCATGTGTTTGTTCTTCTACCTATGTATCTCTTTCTTTATTTTTGAGAGTGTGTGAGCAAGTTGATAGGAGTGTTTTTTTTGTCACCCTCTCTTTCTCTGTTTTCTCACCCTCTCCATTATAGATCTCAAAAAAATATTAAGATAAATAAGAAAAGTTTATGATATTCAAGTTTTAAAAGATTATTTATTTTTATAATAAAATTTTTATTTATTTCATATTTTTATAAATAATCACCGTGCATCGCACAGGTGTCCAAATAGTATTTAATAATTTAATATTAAAAATAAATATATAATAATAATTTTGGAAATAAAGTTTTAATTCATGTATTTCACCAAACAAACATAATTAATTCATAAATACACAAATATAATGTTTATATAAAAAATGTAATATATATATATATATGTAAGGCCCTCAATTTATGTGAATTTTATGTCTGCTTTGATGCTTTGTGGTTTTGCCCAAAATTTCTGCTTAACGTCAACATCCATTGACGTTAATGGGTAGTTGACGGCAGCACTTGTGTCGTTTACCCTGTGGCCAGAGGATCTAGACGTCAACATCGATTGACGGCTATTTCTGGTTGACGGCAGCTATGTGGCTGTTTACTTCTCCAGCTACGTTTGGGATTCCAGATCTGTAAATGTCCCGTTTTCTCCGGAGTTTGATTAGGAAACTCCCCAACGATTAGGACTTTTGTGACCTAGGATGCCTACGACTCTAAACCCTATTTATTTGGGTCGTCTCTGCAAAGAGAGGGCTTTTCTCACCTAGGGCTATTTGGGTTTCGAGGAGTGAAAAAAAGAGAGTTTTGAGAGGCTTGATCTATCGATCTGAAGGCTTCTCTGGTGATCTTCTGCGAAAGGGAAACTCTACTGAAGGTAGAGAAACTCTCCAAATGATAGTGGATCAACTGCACAAGCGTGGAAGTCGAATCAAGGCGGAAAACATCACCTCTTTGTCTTGGACGAGGAGTGCTTCATCGCCAAAATTCGATCTTCAGGGGTTTTTGGAGAGGCAAGTAACTTAGGGGTTTCATCCTTAGACGTATCACCTAGAGTTTAGGTATTGTTCCGGATTTTTAATTCGTGTCCTAGACCCTCAATTCATCATTTTTCTATGTTCGGTCTGCACTTTCTGTAGATAGGAGGTTGACAGAAACTTTATTGCCGTCAAGTTCTTGAGTTAACGACAATCGATTGCGCCATTAACCCACCTTGACAGCAAGCCCCTTGCCGTCAAGTTCAACTGGTTTTACAGAATAGTGTTTTCAACCATATGATGTGATTTTTCGTGGGTTTGTGAAGGTATGTATATGTGATAAAATTTTTTCTAGTCAATTATGGTCTTTAGATTAAACCATGAATTTGTGTTGAATTCTAATCATGATTACATTTAATAGAATTTCTATTATGAGAAATTATGCATGCTATGACAAGTGTAAGTTCGGGATAAATATGTATGATGTGTTATTTGTCTCAGAAAATTCCCATGAACCTAGAGTTACTGTATACATGTTTTAAGACCGTTACATCTGACTATTCACTATTCATCATGTCTAATTGAATTATCTTATTAAATTGCATGAGATCTCTGTTAAATGTTAAAAATAGATATACTATCATGAAAATTCTGAAAAATTAACCATATGATATGTTCTATGCATGGAGTTTATGGTTAAAATTTGGATCTGTTCTGATATCTATTGGTACTATTTGTAATTGTAAAGGTATTAAAGGGGTATATTAAACATGATTAATTAGGAAATGGTAATCGATGTGATTAGTATCATGTTTAGGTGCTGTTAAGCATATTTTTTTTACTGTTAGACAGTCATGATAGGTTCTGTAACCTGAAATATGTGTTTGAATTGTATGCATGTGAATGGATCAATAAGTACATGTAAAATGATGTTAATCATAAGATTATGTGAAATAATATGTTTAAGTGAAATGTGTGCTAAAATTGACACTGCTACCATAGAAGGTTGTGGAGCCGTACTATAGAAATATCCCTATGGAATGCTCAATGTGTATGTGATATCTTGTGGGCATCAGGATGAAATCCTGGAGGTGGACAAGTACCACTGGTTAGGGTGGAGAGGGCTTCTCCCAATTCTGCGGAGTTACCAAGATTCCTCACTATAATGCCTAGGTGACGGGTATGTGTCATGTGTTATGTGTGTCCTTCTTTATGGTGGTTCGGACTATGTAACAAGGCAAATAATTTGTAAAGATGTGAAATATGTGTAAATGTGCCAAGTGTTCTTGTGAGAGCGATGTGTTAATGTGTTATATTGTCGAATAATGTGAAACCATGTGATCATGTTTTATTTATGTTAAAACAGCAAGAAAAATGTGTGATTTTGCGATATAAAAGCATGTAAAAAGTGATAGATATCATACTAGGTTTGCTAGTTAATATATGTTTAGTTCCATGATCAAGTTACTTGGGAATATGTTGTGAATGATTTATAATTGATATCATGTTTTAAGCTAAGACAATGTGCAAATAGCATGATATAGGTTGTTCATTTGTACTTGTTTGTTATGACATAAGCCATGTGTAACACTTCTCTTTTGTTAAATTGAGTAGCATGAATGTGATATGTGTAAGGATGTGCCAATAGGTTACTTGCTGAGTCTTTTGTGAAGACTCATTCTTGCTTTAACATTAAGGTGAGACTCCAATGATTGAGGAGGACATTGTGAGGAGCGACTCTGAGTGAGAGGAGTAGCGGATCTTGTGGAGGATTATTTGCTTAGATTGTACTTTTCTTTCACTAGTATGTGGACAATGATGTTATATGGACTTGTTTAAATTATGGACTTTGTTTATTTCATTGGTACTATATAGACTGTGGAATGTGTGTAATGATGATGGAAAAAGAATCTCTTTCATTTTCGCTGTACTTTCTTTTGTTATTTATGTACATCTCTACCTACTGTCACCACAAGAGAAAGCGGTATTTCCGACAGACAAGATCCGTCGGAAATACGACGGAACTCCGTCGGAAAAGGGGCCTTCCAACAACTTTCAGTCGAAAGCTCGTCGGAAAAGATCCGTCGAAAATATCTGTTCAGAAATTACCGATGGGTTGAAAAACCATCGGTAATCCGTCGAAAATTCCGACAGAATATTCCGTCGGAAAAACCGTCGAAAATCCGTCAGAAATTCCGACAGAATATTCTGTCGGAAATTACGTCGGTAATTTTCGACAGAAATCGTCGGAAAAGATTGTCGAAAATTTGGTCAGCAATTTCCGACCAAAAACTGTCGAAAAATTCGTCGGAATTTTCGTTGATAAATTTTGACAAAATAATTCGTCGGAAAATAATCCGTCGGCACTTCAGATAGAAATGCCGACGGATTATTTCCGTCGGTAAATTGAATTTTTCAACGGATATCATCCGTCGGAAAATCCGTCAGAAATTAGTATAGTTTTTTTTATTATATAGAAATAACAATGATTTTTCAAACCCGCTAAAATATTCATACATTTCACAACAAGTACTCGCAATCAACATAAAATCATAAAACACAACAAATATAAAATCATACACAATAATAAATGCTAAAAATCAAGACAGGTCTGCTGGATCGTCTACTATCCACACCTCATGATCGTCAGGTGCTGGAGGTGGATCCTATATTAAAAAAAATTAATATGAGAAACATTAATAAAAATTAATATACAAATATTATTTCAAAAATTAAATTTAAAATATGTGATTATTTCTCAAGTTTAATTAGAAAATATTTTTGATCATTTATACTTTAGTTTTTTTAGATTAGTGATATTAGCGCCGAGCCCAACCGAGAATCGAATTAGGATTTTGTCAGTTCCTACACGTCACTTTCACCCACCCGGTCGTGTCGGAGCATACGGCACGCCGATCGGATCCGTATTTGTGATTTGGACCCCCGGGCTAGTTGTTCTGATCATTTACACTTCAGTTTTCTTTATATTAGTGATTTGAATGCCCAACCCAATCCAGTAATCCAAATAGGATTCTGTTAGTTCCTACACGTCACTTTCACCCACCCGATCATGTCGGAGCTAACGGCACGCTGATCGGATCCGTATTTGTGATTTTGGACCCCCAAGTTGCTTGTTCTGATCCTTTACATTTGAGTTTTATTTATATTAGTGATTTAAATGCCCAACCCAATCTGGGAATCCAATTAGGATTCTGTCAGTTCCTACACATCACTTTCACCCACCTGGTCGTGTCATAGAAAACGGCACGGCGATCGGATCCGTATTTGGGATTTTGGACCCCCGGGTTTCTTGTTCGGATCCTTTACACTTAAGTTTTCTTTAAATTAGTGATTTTAATGCCCAACCCAATCTAGGAATCCAATTAGGATTCCGTCAGTTCCTACACGTCACTTTCACACACCCGGTCGTGTCGGAGCAAACGGCATGCCAATCGGATCCCTATTTGTGATTTTGGACCCCCGGGTTGCTTGTTTTGATCCTTTACACAAAATTTTTCTTTATATTAGTGATTTGAACGCCCAACCTAATCCAAGTATCCAATTAGGATTCCGTCAGTTCCAACACGTCACTTTCACCCACCCAATCGTGTCGGAGCAAACGACATGCCGATCGGATCCGTATTTATGATTTTGGACCCCCTGGGTTGTTTGTTCTGATCCTTTACATTTGAGTTTTCTTTATATTAGTGATTTGAATGCCCAACCCAATCTGGGAATCCAATTAGGATTCTGTTAGTTCCTACACGTCTCTTTCACCCACCCAGTCGTGTCGGAGCAAACGGCACGCCGATCGGATCCCTATTTGTGATTTGGGACCCCGGGTTGCTTGTTCTGATCCTTTACACTTAAGTTTTTTTATATTAGTCATTTGAACGCCCAACCCAATCCGGGAATCCATTTTTGATTCTGTCAATTCCTTCACGTCACTTTCACCCACCCGGTCGTGTCGGAGTAAACGACACGCCAATCAGATCCGTATTTGTGATTTTGGACCCCCCGAGTTGCTTGTTCTGATCCTTTACATTTGAGTTTTCTTTATATTAGTAATTTGAACGCCCAACCCAATCCGGGAATCCAATTAGGATTCCGTCAGTTCCTACATGTCACTTTCACCCACCCAGTCGTGTCGAAGCAAACGACACGCCGATCGGATCTGTATTTGTGATTTTGGACCCCGGGTTGCTTGTTCTGATTCTTTACATTTGAGTTTTCTTTATATTAGTGATTTGAATGCCCAACCCAATCCGGGAATCCAATTAGGATTCCGTCAGTTCCTACACGTCACTTTCACCCACCCAGTTGTTGTGGAGCAAACGACATGCCGATCGGATCCGTATTTGTGATTTTGGACTCCCGGGTTGCTTGTTCTGATCCTTTACACTTATGTTTTCTTTACATTAGTTATTTGAACGCCCAACCCAATCCGGGAATCCTATTAGGATTTCGTCACATCCTACACGTCACTTTCACCCACCCGGTCGTGTCGGAGCAAACGACACGCCGATCGGATCCCAATTTGTGATTTTGGACCCCCGGGTTTCTTGTTCTGGTCCTTTACACTTAAGTTTTCTATATATTAGTGATTTGATCGACCAACCCAATCCGGGAATCCAATTAGGGTTCCGTCAGTTCATATACGTCACTTTCACCCACCCGGTCGTGTCAGAGCAAACGGCACGCCGATCGGATCCGTATTTGTGATTTTGGACCCCCCGAGTTGCTTGTTCTGATCCTTTACATTTGAGTTTTCTTTATATTAGTGATTTGAGCACCCAACCCAATCCGGGTGTCCAATTAGGATTCCGTCAGTTCCTACACGTCACTTTCACCCACCCGGTCATGTCAGAGCAAATGGCACGCCGATCGGATCCGTATTTGTGATTTTGGACCCCCGGGTTGCTTGTTTTGATCCTTTACACTTAAGGTTTCTTTACATTAGTGCTTTGAACGCCCAACCCAATTCGGTAATCCAATTAAGATTGTGTCAGTTCCTACACGTTACTTTCACCTACCCAGTCGTGTCGGAATAAAGGGCACGCCGATTGGATCCCTATATGTGATTTTGGACCCCCGGGTTGCTTGTTCTGATTCTTTACACTTCAGATTTCTTTATATTAGTGATATAAACGCCCAACCCAATTCGGAAATCCAATTAGGATTCCGTTAGTTCCTACACGTCACTTTCACCCACCCAGTCGTGTCGGAGTAAACGGCACGCCGACCGAATCCGTATTTGTAATTTTGGAGCCCCGGGTTGCTTCTTCTGATCCTTTACATTTGAGTTTTCTTTATATTAGTGATTTGAATGCCCAACCCAATCCGGGAATCCGATTAGTATTCTGTCAGTTCCTACACGTCACTTTCACCCACCAAGTCGTGCAGGAGCAAACGACACACCGATAGGATCCGTATTTGTGATTTTGCACCCCCGGGTTGCTTGTTTTGATCCTTTACACTTATTTTTTCTTTACATTAGTGATTTGAACGCCCAACCCAATCTGGGAATCCTATTAAGATTCCGTCAGTTCCTACACGTCACTTTTACCCACCCGGTCGTGTCGGAGTAAACGGCACGCCGATCGGATCCCTATTTATGATTTTGGACCCCCGGGTTGCTTGTTCTGATCCTTTACCCTTAAGTTTTATTTATATTAGTGATTTGAACGCCCAACCCAATCCGGGAATCCAATTAGGATTCCGTCAGTTCCTATACGTCACTTTCACCCACTCGGTCGTGTCAAAGCAAATGGCACGCCGATCGGATCTGTATTTGTTATTTTGGGCCCCTGGGTTTCTTGTTCTGATCCTTTACATTTGAGTTTTTCTTTATATTATTGATTTTAATGCCCAACCCAATCCGGAAATCCAATTAGGATTCCGTCAGTTTCTACACGTCACTTTCACCCACGCGGTCGTGTCGGAGCAAACGACACGCCGATCGGATTCGTATTTGTGATTTTGGACCCTCGGGTTACATGTTCTGATCCTTTACACTTAAGGTTTCTTTATATTAGGGATTTGAATGCCCAACCCAATCCGGGAATCCAATTAGGATTCTGTCAGTTCCTACAAGTCACTTTCACCCACTTGGTCGTGTCAAAGCAAACGGCACGCCGATCCGATCCCTATTTGTGATTTTGGACCCCCGGGATGCTTATTCTGTTCCTTTACATTTGAGTTTTCTTTATATTAGTGATTTGAACGCCCAACCCAATCCGGAAATCCATTTAGGATTCTGTCAGTTGCTACACGTCACTTTTACCCACCCAGTCGTGTCGGAGCAAACGGCACGCCGATTGGATCCCTATTTGTGATTTTGGACCCCCGAGTTGCTTGTTCTGACCCTTTGCACTTAAGTTTTCTTTATGTTAGTGATCTGAACGCCCAACATAATCCGGGAATCCAATTAGGATTCCGTCAGTTCCTACACGTCACTGTCACCCACCTGGTCGTGTCGGAGCAAATGGCACACCAATCAGATCCTTATTTGTGATTTTGGACCCCAAGTTGCTTGATCTGATCCTTTACACTTAAGTTTTCTTTACATTAGTGATTTGAATGCCCAACCCAATCTGGGAATCCAATTACGATTCTGTCAGTTCCTACACGTCACTTTCACCAACCCGGTCATGTCGAAGCAAACGACACGCTGATCGGATCCCTATTTGTGATTTTGGACCCCCGGGTTGCTTGTTCTGATCCTTTACGCTTATGTTTTCTTTATATTAGTGATTTGAACGTCCAACTCAATCCGGGAATCCAATTAGGATTCCGTCAGTTCCTACACGTCACTTTCACCCACTCGGTCGTGTCAAAGTAAACGGCACGCTGATCCGATCCCTATTTGTGATTTTGGACCCCCGAGATGCTTATTTTGTTCCTTTACATTTGAGTTTTCTTTATATTAGTGATTTGAATGCCCAACCCAATCCGAAAATCCAATTAGGATTCTGTCAGTTGCTACACGTCACTTTTACCCACCCAGTCGTGTCGGAGCAAACGGCACGCCGATCGGATCCCTATTTGTGATTTTGGACCCCCGAGTTGCTTGTTCTGACCCTTTGCACTTAAGTTTTCCTTATGTTAGTGATCTGAACGCCCAACCCAATCCGGGAATCCAATTAGGATTCCGTCAGTTCCTACACGTCACTGTCACCCACCTGGTCGTGTCGGAGCAAATGGCACGCCGATTGGATCCGTATTTGTAATTTTGGACCCCCAAGTTGCTTGATCTGATCCTTTACACTTATGTTTTCTTTACATTAGTGATTTGAATGCCCAACCCAATCTGGGAATCCAATTATGATTCCGTCAGTTCCTACACGTCACTTTCACCAACCCGGTCATGTCGGAGCAAACGGCATGCTGATCGGATCCCTATTTGTGATTTTGGACCCCCGGGTTGCTTGTTCTGATCCTTTACGATTACGTTTTCTTTATATTAGTGATTTGAACGTCCAACTCAATCCGGGAATCCAATTAGGATTATGTCAGTTCCTACACGTCACTTTCACCCACCCGGTTGTGTCAGAGCAAACGACATGCCGATCGGATCTGTATTTGTTATTTTGGACCCCCGGGTTGCTTGTTCTAATCCTTTACATTTGAGTTTTCTTTATATTAGTAATTTGAACGCCCAACCCAATCCTGGAATCCAATTAGGATTCTGTCAGTTCCTACACGTCACTTTTACCCACCCGATTGTGTCGGAGCAAACGACACACCGATCAGATCCCTATTTTTGATTTTGGACCCCCGGGTTGCTTGTTCTGATTCTTTACATTTGAGTTTTCTTTATATTAGTGATTTGAATGCCCAACCCAATCCGGGAATCCAATTAGGATTCCGTCAGTTCCTACACGTCACTTTCACCCACCCAGTTGTTGTGGAGCAAACGACATGCCGATCGGATCCGTATTTGTGATTTTGGACTCCCGGGTTGCTTGTTCTGATCCTTTACACTTATGTTTTCTTTACATTAGTTATTTGAACGCCCAACCCAATCCGGGAATCCTATTAGGATTTCGTCACATCCTACACGTCACTTTCACCCACCCGGTCGTGTCGGAGCAAACGACACGCCGATCGGATCCCAATTTGTGATTTTGGACCCCGGGTTTCTTGTTCTGGTCCTTTACACTTAAGTTTTCTATATATTAGTGATTTGATCGACCAACCCAATCCGGGAATCCAATTAGGGTTCCGTCAGTTCATATACGTCACTTTCACCCACCCGGTCGTGTCAGAGCAAACGGCACGCCGATCGGATCCGTATTTGTGATTTTGGACCCCCCGAGTTGCTTGTTCTGATCCTTTACATTTGAGTTTTCTTTATATTAGTGATTTGAGCACCCAACCCAATCCGGGTGTCCAATTAGGATTCCGTCAGTTCCTACACGTCACTTTCACCCACCCGGTCATGTCAGAGCAAATGGCACGCCGATCGGATCCGTATTTGTGATTTTGGACCCCCGGGTTGCTTGTTTGATCCTTTACACTTAAGGTTTCTTTACATTAGTGCTTTGAACGCCCAACCCAATTCGGTAATCCAATTAAGATTGTGTCAGTTCCTACACGTTACTTTCACCTACCCAGTCGTGTCGGAATAAAGGGCACGCCGATTGGATCCCTATATGTGATTTTGGACCCCCGGGTTGCTTGTTCTGATTCTTTACACTTCAGATTTCTTTATATTAGTGATATAAACGCCCAACCCAATTCGGAAATCCAATTAGGATTCCGTTAGTTCCTACACGTCACTTTCACCCACCCAGTCGTGTCGGAGTAAACGGCACGCCGACCGAATCCGTATTTGTAATTTTGGAGCCCCGGGTTGCTTCTTCTGATCCTTTACATTTGAGTTTTCTTTATATTAGTGATTTGAATGCCCAACCCAATCCGGGAATCCGATTAGTATTCTGTCAGTTCCTACACGTCACTTTCACCCACCAAGTCGTGCAGGAGCAAACGACACACCGATAGGATCCGTATTTGTGATTTTGCACCCCCGGGTTGCTTGTTTTGATCCTTTACACTTATTTTTCTTTACATTAGTGATTTGAACGCCCAACCCAATCTGGGAATCCTATTAAGATTCCGTCAGTTCCTACACGTCACTTTTACCCACCCGGTCGTGTCGGAGTAAACGGCACGCCGATCGGATCCCTATTTATGATTTTGGACCCCCGGGTTGCTTGTTCTGATCCTTTACCCTTAAGTTTTATTTATATTAGTGATTTGAACGCCCAACCCAATCCGGGAATCCAATTAGGATTCCGTCAGTTCCTATACGTCACTTTCACCCACTCGGTCGTGTCAAAGCAAATGGCACGCCGATCGGATCTGTATTTGTTATTTTGGGCCCCTGGGTTTCTTGTTCTGATCCTTTACATTTGAGTTTTTCTTTATATTATTGATTTTAATGCCCAACCCAATCCGGAAATCCAATTAGGATTCCGTCAGTTTCTACACGTCACTTTCACCCACGCGGTCGTGTCGGAGCAAACGACACGCCGATCGGATTCGTATTTGTGATTTTGGACCCTCGGGTTACATGTTCTGATCCTTTACACTTAAGGTTTCTTTATATTAGGGATTTGAATGCCCAACCCAATCCGGGAATCCAATTAGGATTCTGTCAGTTCCTACAAGTCACTTTCACCCACTTGGTCGTGTCAAAGCAAACGGCACGCCGATCCGATCCCTATTTGTGATTTTGGACCCCCGGGATGCTTATTCTGTTCCTTTACATTTGAGTTTTCTTTATATTAGTGATTTGAACGCCCAACCCAATCCGGAAATCCATTTAGGATTCTGTCAGTTGCTACACGTCACTTTTACCCACCCAGTCGTGTCGGAGCAAACGGCACGCCGATTGGATCCCTATTTGTGATTTTGGACCCCCGAGTTGCTTGTTCTGACCCTTTGCACTTAAGTTTTCTTTATGTTAGTGATCTGAACGCCCAACATAATCCGGGAATCCAATTAGGATTCCGTCAGTTCCTACACGTCACTGTCACCCACCTGGTCGTGTCGGAGCAAATGGCACACCAATCAGATCCTTATTTGTGATTTTGGACCCCCAAGTTGCTTGATCTGATCCTTTACACTTAAGTTTTCTTTACATTAGTGATTTGAATGCCCAACCCAATCTGGGAATCCAATTACGATTCTGTCAGTTCCTACACGTCACTTTCACCAACCCGGTCATGTCGAAGCAAACGACACGCTGATCGGATCCCTATTTGTGATTTTGGACCCCCGGGTTGCTTGTTCTGATCCTTTACGCTTATGTTTTCTTTATATTAGTGATTTGAACGTCCAACTCAATCCGGGAATCCAATTAGGATTCCGTCAGTTCCTACACGTCACTTTCACCCACTCGGTCGTGTCAAAGTAAACGGCACGCTGATCCGATCCCTATTTGTGATTTTGGACCCCCGAGATGCTTATTTTGTTCCTTTACATTTGAGTTTTCTTTATATTAGTGATTTGAATGCCCAACCCAATCCGAAAATCCAATTAGGATTCTGTCAGTTGCTACACGTCACTTTTACCCACCCAGTCGTGTCGGAGCAAACGGCACGCCGATCGGATCCCTATTTGTGATTTTGGACCCCCGAGTTGCTTGTTCTGACCCTTTGCACTTAAGTTTTCCTTATGTTAGTGATCTGAACGCCCAACCCAATCCGGGAATCCAATTAGGATTCCGTCAGTTCCTACACGTCACTGTCACCCACCTGGTCGTGTCGGAGCAAATGGCACGCCGATTGGATCCGTATTTGTAATTTTGGACCCCCAAGTTGCTTGATCTGATCCTTTACACTTATGTTTTCTTTACATTAGTGATTTGAATGCCCAACCCAATCTGGGAATCCAATTATGATTCCGTCAGTTCCTACACGTCACTTTCACCAACCCGGTCATGTCGGAGCAAACGGCATGCTGATCGGATCCCTATTTGTGATTTTGGACCCCCGGGTTGCTTGTTCTGATCCTTTACGATTACGTTTTCTTTATATTAGTGATTTGAACGTCCAACTCAATCCGGGAATCCAATTAGGATTATGTCAGTTCCTACACGTCACTTTCACCCACCCGGTTGTGTCAGAGCAAACGACATGCCGATCGGATCTGTATTTGTTATTTTGGACCCCCGGGTTGCTTGTTCTAATCCTTTACATTTGAGTTTTCTTTATATTAGTAATTTGAACGCCCAACCCAATCCTGGAATCCAATTAGGATTCTGTCAGTTCCTACACGTCACTTTTACCCACCCGATTGTGTCGGAGCAAACGACACACCGATCAGATCCCTATTTTTGATTTTGGACCCCCGGGTTGCTTGTTCTGATCCTTTACACTTAAGTTTTCTTTATATTAGTGATTTGAACGCTCAACCCAATCCAAGAATCCAATTAGGATTCCGTCAGTTCCTACACGTCACTTCACCCACCCGGTCGTGTCGGAGCAAACGGCACGCCGATCGGATCCGTATTTGTTATTTTGGACTCCCGGGTTGCTTGTTCTGATCCTTTACATTTGAGTTTTTCTTATATTAGTGATTTGAATGCACAACCCAATCCAGGAATCCAATTAGGATTCCGTCAGTTTCTATAAGTCACTTTCACCCACCCGGTCGTGTCGGAGCAAACGACATGCCGATCGGTTCTGTATTTGTGATTTTGTACCCTCGGGTTGCTTGTTCTAATCCTTTACACTTATGTTTTCTTTATATTAGTGATTTGAACGCCCAACCCATTCCGGGAATCCAATTAGGATTCCGTCAGTTCCTACACGTCACTTTCACCCACTCGGTCGTATCAGAGCATACGGCACGCCGATCGGATCCGTATTTGTAATTTTGGACCCACGGGTTGCTTGTTCTGATCCTTTACATTTGAGTTTTCTTTATATTAGTGATTTGAATGCCCAACCCTATCCGGGAATCCAATTAGGTTTCTGTCAGTTCCTACACATCACTTTTACCCACCCAGTCGTGTCGGATCAAACGACAAGCTGATCGTATCACTATTTGTGATTTTGGACCCCCGGGTTTCTTGTTCTGATCCTTTACACTTAAATTTTCTTTATGTTAGTGATTTGAATGCCCAACCCAATCCGGGAATCCAATTAGGATTACATCAGTTCCTACACGTCACATTCACCCACCCGATCGTGTCGGAGCAAACGGCACGCCGATCGAATCTGTATTTGTGATTTTGGACCTTCAAGTTGCTTGTTCTGATCCTTTACACTTAAGTTTTCTTTACATTAGTGATTTGAACGCCCAACCCAATCCGGGAATCCAATTGGGATTCTGTCAGTTCCTACACGTCACTTTCACCCACACGGTCTTGTCGGAGAAAACGGCATGCCGATCGGATCCCTATTTGTGATTTGGGACCCCCGGGTTGCTTGTTCTGATCCTTTACACTTAAGTTTTCTTTATATTAGTCATTTGAATGACCAAACCAATCCGGGAATTCAATTAGGATTTCGTCCGTTCCTTCACGTCACTTTCACCCACCCGGTTGTGTCGGAGCAAATGGCACGCCGATCGGATCCGTATTTGTGATTTTGGACCCCCGGGTTGCTTGTTCTGATCCTTTACATTTGAGTTTTCTTTATAGTAGTGATTTGAACACGCAACCCAATCTGGGAATCCAATTAGGATTCCGTCAGTTCCTGCACGTCACTTTCACCCACCTGGTCGTGTCAGAGCAAACGACACGTCGATCGGATCCGTATTTGTTATTTTGGACCCCCAGGTTGCTTGTTCTGATCCTTTACACTTGAGTTTTCTTTATATTAGTGATTTGAACGCCCAACCCAATCCGGGAATTGTCTTTATTTAGTAATTTGAGCGTTCAAGTGGCTTTTTTATCCTTCCATAAGTTCATTGTATAAAGGGACCTTCTTTATAGGTTTCTTAATTTAGATTTCTTTTGACCTTCTTTAGTTGTTTCATTTCATTCAAACTATATGAAATTAATAGTAATACTGACCTGAGGGGCTGGCTGTGAGGAGCGTACTCCCTGCATGGCTGAGATCAACTACTCGACCATAATGCCAAAGTGTGTCTGTAGCTCTTCCCAGATGAGGGTTCTAATCTCCTTTGCACCACTGCCGGGCAGCGCAGCAGATGAACTCGCGTATGCCGGAGTAGAGACCGAACTCACATATGAGGACAACACTGGAGTAGTATCCAGGCTGTCCCCAAAGCCGTACACTCGACCCTTCCTCGGCCCTCCCGCTGCGTCGACCCAAACCTCTGGATCCAAGTCTGGCTGGGGAGTGCCCTCTGCATAACGATCCGCCATCAACCTATCATAGGTCTCTTGCAGAACAAATTAAAACTAAATTATTGAAATTAAATTATTTTAATATCTTAATTGAATTCAAAATTTATATTTTAACTTCCAACAATCGTGCGAGCACTCTCGCTGACATAGTCATCGGTCCCCTTCCGCTTATGAGTCCGATCAAATAACTCGCGAAAAGTAGGGGCACGCTCGAGCTCGTGATGCCTACAATTCAACAAAATTAGTTAGTTTCACAATAATAATTAATGTAATAAGCAATTGAACAATAATATGCTTACCATTTTTTGGTTGTGGGTCGCATAAGATATGGACCCACTAGTATGCACATTCTTCTGCGGATGAGTTGCTCGGTTGCGTTTTGCCGCCTGTGACCGCTCCTGCCATAGTCCAGTAGCCCAACGATGACAAAGGGAATCCCAATAGTCCCTCCTCAGTCAAACAGGGCAGTAAGCCAGACAGGCCGTAGGATCCCGGCTGCCTATGGTCTTCATTGCCTTGTCCCGGGCCTCATACATCGACTTTCTTAAATTAGTCTGGGCAGTAGACTCCCAGATGGCTCGAGCTTGAGGGAGATCCTCGGGTCTCGTGAACACGTACCTCTGCTGTTTAGAAATAAAATTACTCAACTTTGTGCACTAATAGAGATAGTAATTAAAGAAATGACTTCAAATCAGTAAAAATTAATAATACAGTGAACATGTCATATAATAAATCCTGGACGGGCACTGGGAACTCTCTCTATTCATCCACTGGTCCTGGAATGTGTGTGTGGACCAGTGTCGTAATATAGCGGGAAGCAGAACCGGGATCTATCTTACCCCTGCAATTGCACATTAATTTTGTACATGAACTGTATAACATAAATAATGAATACAGTAAGTTTGAAGTGATCAACTTTACACCAAAATCCAACATGGCTATCGTCCAGGTAGCTGAGGCCCCTCATCATCCGCTGCTGGATGCTGGCTCTCCACCTCTGTTGAAACAATTAAGTACACTATTCTTGTATAAGTCGGAAGACAAGAAATGTACTAATCAATGGAAACATACATGTACATGGTGGTGAGGAAGAAGGGAAAGGTGGCGCTACTGGCGTGGTCGGGGAGGCGGTCCCTGCAAAATTATATACACATTAGAAAATATGAATTTAATGTGAACAATAATATATAGAGTTTTGTGTTTACATATACATATACCTGTCGCCGACATAGACGGGGAGGCAGTCCCTGCAAAATTGTATGTACGTTAGAAAATATAAAGTTAATGTGAACAAAAATATATAGAGTTTTGTGTTTACATATATATATACCTGGCGTGGACAGAGAGGCGGACCCTCGGCCTGCGGAAGTGGAAACTCTCCCACTCCATCCTCCACGTACAATATCTCTATTGAGATAAATAAAGATATAACATGTCATCAACACTCAAATTTGAACTAGCTATTGAATAACTTATAATTAGCAACAACACTCAGTTCTTACAAAATTTTATAATATTATCTATATTCATCATCAGATGCTGAAGATATGTTTAATTCAGTGTCATCTTCGTCATCCTCCTCAAATTCGTCCTCATCATCAGGGGACTCTTCCTCCTCATCAAACTCCACCTCAAGGGCATTTGGGTCAACATCTTCCTGTTCATTATCCTTATATAAGTAAATTGGTTCATTTATATCATCAACACTGAACTGCGTAGAAGCCGCCAACTCTCATGCTTCACTCTGATCTGATTGGAAAAAATTGTCATTAACACCTTCGAGCTCATCATCAGCCCAGACAAGCTCATACTCTGGGAATAGCCTTGATTTCACTCTACATGCAGCCCGCCAATCTCCCAATTTGAGGGGCGAATAATTTGAATAATAAACTTGTTGGGCTTGTGCCGCCAGAATGAATGGCTTATACATACTCAACTTGGACTTATGCTTGACATCGACAATCCCATATGTTGTGTCATTACGAATAGAGGTCAGATCAAACCAATGACACTTGAAGAGAAATACATTGTTGCCTTGTCCCAAAAATTACAGTTCAATGACTTCTTCGAGAATGCCATAATAGTCTATTTCATTTTCATTGTAGGCACTTCCCTTCGTACATACGTCGTTGTTCATTGTAGACTTATTTCGTCCATAGTCTCTCGTGTGAAATCGGTATCCATTCACAATGTAGCCTGGATAGACACGTACAATCTTCGAGGGCCCATAACTGATCTCTTGTACTCTTGAATCAATAATAAAGCCTTGTTCAACCTATTATTAAGAAAGGGACAGACAATAACAAATTACAATAATTAATTATTGCACAAGAGCATAACACTTATGCTTCAAAATATTTAGACACTTACTCAAGATCTTAACCAAGCAGGAAATGACTTCTCCCGTTCCTTTTCAACATGCATGTCAGTCAGACGTGGATTCCGTTGCAGTATGACCGAGTCAAACTCCCTGCAATGTAAATGTCACACAACCTCTAAGTTCTGCATATTGCTCGCAAATGATGTACATCATTAGTGTTGAGAGCTTACTCAATGTAGGGGTCTAGTTCTGCACAATTCATTAATATGTAGATCTCCGCAGCTACCAACTCTCTGTCTTCGAGTGCGCGAGTGGAAGAATATCTGAACGCTCGTCTGGGACACTTGAATACAGAGAGCCGATCAGACACATTAGAATCTCCACCATCATTATTACGTGGAGGTTGAGTGCGTCAGGTTCGTAGTTCCGTGTCAAAGTACATCAAACAAAATTTCGATATCTCTTAAATAAGGTATGCCTGGGTAATGGAGCCCTCAACTTGTGCTTTGTTGCGGACTTTCATCTTAAGATCGTGCATGCACCTATGACAATAATTCAAATGAATACATATGAAATATAAAGGATCATCATAATGTGAATAAATTGAGACATAGGAATATACCTCTCAAATGTATACATCCATCGAAATTGTACTGGTCCTCCGACCCTAGCCTCATATGGCAAATGGATGATCAGGAGCTCCATTGAATCAAAGAATGCTAGAGGAAATATCTTCTCTAATTTACAGACTGTCTGTATTATATTTTCCTCCATATTTTGCAAGTCATGAAGTCTGAGTTCTAATGCAGATAAAATCCTGAAGAATTGACTTAGCTCAGTCATTGCTCCCCATATTTGCTTCGGCAACAACTCACGAAAAGCAATTGGTATCAATCTTTGCATAAAAACATGACAGACATGACTCTTAATTCCGCATATTTTTCCCTCGTTGACATTTACACAACGGACAATATTCAAGACATATCCATCTGGAAATTTGCAATTCAACCATTGCAACACTTCTTTAATTTGTCTGGCCCCAAGCACATATGAAGCTTTAGGTTGCACCACTTTTCCACTAACATGCTGCAGCTCTAGTTCTGGACATCTGCAAAGTACTTTCAAATCCATTCGTGCCTTGACGTTATCCTTCGTTTTGCCTTTGACTTCCATAACTGTGTTGAACACATTATCAAAAACATTCTTCTCAATATGCATGACGTCTAGGTTATGTCGTATCAAAAGTGTTGACCAATAAGGCAATTCCCAAAAGATGCTTTGCTTAACCCAATTGTGATCCTTCCCAAAGCCGGGGATTTGTCGGGTACTACCAGCCAGTTGTGATACAGTCAGTAAGTTCTGGACCCACCTCGCCATGTTTCCACCAGACACCCATTCCATATCTACCTCATCCATCACAATTATATTTTTCATAAAAGAATCCTTTTGATTTCGTAAAGGATGGTCACTCGGTAGAAACCGACGATGACAATCGAACCAACATGATTTTCCCCTAGATTTCAACACAAATGATTTAGAATCCTCCATTCAAAAAGGACATGCCAACCTCCCATGTGTGCTCTAGCCGAATAACATGTCGTATGCTGGAAAGTCACTTATTATCCACATTAATGCAGCCTTCAAATTGAAATTCTGTTTTCTGGATGCATCATAAGAGAGAACCCCATCTGACTATAACAATTTCAGCTCATCAATGAACAGTCTGAGATATATGTCTATATTTTTCCTAGACTTTTTGGACCTAGAATCAGCAATGAAAGGAACAAATTCTCACGCTTCATGCACATGCCTGGCAGAAGGTTGTACGGTGTTAGGAATACTGGCCAACATGAGTAAGATGCCACCGAGCCTCCGAATAGATTGAAATCGTCTGTGCATAAACCCAGCCGCACGTTGCGTGGATCCCTTGAGAAGTACGGGTGAGTATGGCTAAAATGAGCCCAAGCTTCACCATCGACAGGATGACTGATTTCACCATCATCACGACGGACTCTTTCTGCATGCCAAGTCATATGTCCAGCTGTCTTCGAGGACATGAACAACCGCTGCAATCTGGGTGTGATCGGAAAGTACCACAATGACTTATATGGAACATCCTTCTACTTTGACTTGTCTCCTCTCTTAGGCTTGAATCTATCATGCTTACAAATGCAACATGATGTCTTATCTGCATCATCTTTGCAGTACAGCATACAGTGATTCTGACATGCATCAATTTTCATAAACCAAGCCGCAGATCATTCACCATCTTCTTTGCACGGTAAAAATCATCAGGAAACCTCTCTGATTGAGGAAGCATACTCTTGACGACTAAGAGAAGACGATCAAAACAACTCTCGCTCATATGAAATTCAGACTTCAAATTCAGTAACTGCGACACTGCAGACAACTGTGTATGCTTCTCACAACCATCCCATAATGGCTCATCAGCATCTCGAAGTAACTGATAAAATCTCTGAGCTGTATCATTCGACACTTCTTCATTTGTTTAGTCATCATGAATATTGAACTCCAGACCAGCAACATCGACAACCATGTCTACGTATGTACTTGTGGAGGCAAAGTTGGCTGGTTCAGACGACTGAATATTCAACTCACCATGAGACGACCATAACTCATAATGGGCAACAAATCCTCTCGTATACAAATGATGATGCACATCCCATGTCAATATCCACTTTATGTTCATATAAGCTAAACATGGATATCGAATGTTACCCATCAGATCAACTGCTATTGTTGAATTACTCAATGCAAACTGAATGAAACTGTCAACTCTGTCTTTAAACTCCTCTGTCACAACTCCATTAACTATTCCATGGTACATCCATGACCGATTCTCATAAGACATTTTCCTACACAGATTAAATGTCATTTCACGAGTTAAAATCCAACACACCCTCACATCGTTCAAGTAAGTCAAAATGAATAGTAGGACATATTATTTAGATTATCACTTTTTACCCATCTGTGAAT
This sequence comes from Colocasia esculenta, assembly GCA_014218235.1. Lineage (NCBI taxonomy): Eukaryota > Viridiplantae > Streptophyta > Magnoliopsida > Alismatales > Araceae > Colocasia > Colocasia esculenta. The sequence goes on from CM024758.1 coordinate 50,067,523, forward strand.
ATTTGATCGCACTCAGATGACCATTTACTATGTGTTTGTATTATTTGCTAAAAATTTCGACAGCATCTCCCCACACCTCTCCGATATACCAAAATATTTATTGATTAAGATATTTTTTTAAACACTTACTAATAAGTGGTTAAGAAAATATTCTAAATCAATAAAGGTATATCAGAGTGGAGTGAGTAGAAGCACCGGAAATTTTCAACAAATAATACAAACACATAGTAAATCACCACCTAACTGCGATCAAACATTCACAGACTGTCCAAAACTGGACAATTCAAGAATTTGAGTTAGATATACACATTCTCATCATTGAAAATACGACTCGTGCACATCAATTCCAACGTCTTGAACGGGAAGGTTCATTGACACGGCTTAACACGCTCTCGTAAGGTGTGTGCAGTGATAAATTGCTATACATAATAGATCAAATTTAAAACCCACATAAATATGAAAGGAATATGAAAACAAAATATGTCATGTGAGCAAGTGCAATATTAAAACAAATTAACACATACATGTAAATGAATTACATATAAACAAGTGCAATACTAACAAATATATTAAAATAAGATGTGTAATACTAATCGATAGCTATATTCACATAAGACAACTCGGATTGGGTAATAGAACACTGACCCAATATCCTTATTTTTGTTCCTTATAGAAATATTGTTATGATTATAGGAATACTACGAGATATAAGAAGTCATCAATCATCAAAATATCATGCAGATAAATAGAAAAATATTCGAGAAAATATATAAGAAAAGGGAGGATGTTACACACAGGGTCACATAAGATATTGAGCCTCTTTATAGGGGCTATTCTAAAGTACGGCTCCACAACCTTCTATGGTAGAGATTTCATTGGCACAATTTTGACATTAGCACGCTATTTCTTTTAATCTTACATATATACCACATGTTTTTTTTATTTCTTACTCATGCACACATGCTTATGACATGGACACATGCTAGAAACCTTTCAGAAGTTTATGTTACTATCTAACAGTAACTAAACATTGATTAAATGAGATTTAACTAAACATGCTTATCATGATTATAAAAGCTTCATAATTCATAACTATTAAAAATAGAAGTTAGTTAGAACATGCTCAGATTTTTATCTTAGGCTACTTACATGTGATATAACACATTTATAATTTTGTAGAATTTTTGAAGCATTATAACTATATTTTGAATTTAAATCAAATTTCAAGAGGATATTATGTAAATGCTTAAAAATTCTACAAAAGGGATAAAATGGATTAAATAGTCTAAAACAAGCGTATAATACTCAAAATTCTAGATCAAAATATTCTAAACATATTTCATGGTATAACTACTTTACAAAAATTAAATTTAACATGCATATGGTTAATTCCCATAAAAGCAAAAAATATAATAAATTCTATAATTATCAAGAAAATATTTGAGGCTCCATGATCCTCTCATAGTGCTCAACACACTATGACAGAACTATCAAAACCTATAAATACGCACAAACCTCACAAAATTATTAAATACATTCTATTCAGAAAATTTGGGAAAATGAAGGGGGTGGCAGGGGTGGGGAATGGAGGGGGGGGGGCGACAGGGGGGGGGGGGCTGGGATGGGAGGGGGAGGGGGGCGACAGGGGGGGGGGGGGGGGGAGGGGGTCACCAGTTAGGGGAGGGGGGGCCGCCGGTGGGGGAAGGGAGGGGGGAGGGGGGCAACAGGGGAGGCAGGGTCTGGGACGAGAGGAGGAGGAGGGGGCCGACAGGGTGGGTCGCCGCTTAGGGGAGGGGGGGCGACAGGGGATGGGGGGGCTGGGACGGGAGGGGGAGGGGGGGCCGACTGGGGGTGGGGTCGCCGGGGGGGGGGGGGGGGGGCGCCAGTTACCGGAGGGAGGTGGCGGGGGTGGGGAAGGGAGGGGGAGGGGGGCGGATACATACTAGCAGTATGGCGGTATTTTAGCGGTGCACGGCGGCGGCGGCGACGGGCGGTCGGGGCGCCGGCGGTGGCGGAGGAGGCGAGGGGCGCGGCGGCGAGCGGCGAGCGTGAGAGAGAGGGAGGGAGAGGGAGAGAGAGGAGAGGGAGAGAGCGGGAGAGGGAGAGAGAGAGGGTGGTTTTGTGGGGATGGCGGGAGAGGGAAATGGCGTTGTACCGACGGATATCCGACGGACATATTTCCGTCGAAATATCCGTCGGTAAGCTATGAGTACTGACGGATATTTCTGACCGAAATATTAAGTCAGAAGTTCCGATGGATTTTCCGACGGAATTGTCCGTCGGCATAGCCGTCAGAATTTTCGATGGATAAGTTTCCGTCGGAAATACCCGTCGGTAATGACGCTTTTCTTGTGGTGTGTGTTGTGTTGGATACAAGTCCCATTGTGACGGCGCACTTTATATCGACGTGAATTGGTATAATCGTACCAGTATAAAAGGGTCGTTATAATATATATATATAATATATATTATATTATATATATATATATATACATATACATTATATATATATACATATACATATAATATTATATATACTAAACTAAAATTATAACTTCTAAATTTATATTTTCTTATATATTGTATTTCATTTTATTGGATTTTATTTTAAAAATTATATAAAAGAATGGTTGTGAAATATAAACAGTGACTTTTGACAGAAATATATGTCAAAAAAACCATTAGAAATAAAGAAATTCCAAGAACACAAATCCGTCAAAATTTCCGATGACATTTCTGATGGACAATTTTGTCGAAAATTATGTTCAGAAATGCCAATGGATTTTTCAACTAATATGGCGGTTAGAAATTTGCAAGGATTTTTCAGACGGATTACTAATAGATTTCCTCCGTAAAAAATTCTAACACTTTTTTTGATGGATATATTTTTGTTAAAAAATTCAATTGGATTGTTTATCTGATGGAGATAAATCCGTCAGAAAATTTCATTGTTAAACGCACCTTTTGTAGTAGTCGATGGAGCTAGCCTAGTCTTAACCTAATTGCCGGGTAAAGATTGAAGTACGTTGTTTACTGACGATTTGGGAGAGTTTTATTGTCCTCTCATCTAATGGAGAGTTTTATGGAGCTATATGTATGAGGTGCGATCTATAAACTTGTGAAGAATCTTTTGTGGAGAAAAACTATGTGAACTAAATCAAAAATTGATAATACCTCGTAAGAGTTGAAGTGAGTTCCAACATAAATAGACTACTCTCACCCGGATTTAGTAATCATCCCAATATTATGTTTATTTTCGTCTAGTAATATGTAAGTAGGAGTAGTTGGTTTACAATCATGTGCTGCCAAGACATGGTTTGGGAATAAAAATGGGTTTTGGTAACAGTAATGCTTCGGGTTGCTGGTCTCACCTATCCTCGCAAATGGATGAATCTCGGATTCCTCTTCCGTATCTTCCAAAATGAAGTGAAAGGAGAGAAATTGATATATATATATAGAATCTCTATGATAGCCTTCGAGAAAATTAGTTGGCCATGATAAGTCCCATGACATACGCTTTATGTAAAGCAATACTGTCTATTTCTGTCTGGCCAAAAATTTGGCTAGCAAACAACCACCTTGAATAGCTGATTTTGCAAAAAAGAGGTTATAAATTTGGTTGTCTTGGGTTGATCTGGTCATGTAAAAGTAGAACGACACTCTACAATATCAAACACTTGAGCAGCTAGCTGCATTTGGAAGAAAATTGCATTTCAACGACATCTGTAAGTAGTTATAACCAAAACTAGCACAACTTTAAATTTGCTGACCGACCGATGTTAGAATTAATCAAATTTGTTAAAAAGCACATCATCAAACATTATATTAAGAGTAGAGTTGAGGAGGCGTTACTTACATAATCATATATTCATCGGGGAACAAACAGATTCCCGCTGCCATCACCATGCATGTATCTAATGTAAGGAATCGATCAGAGCGCAATGGAAACGCGATTCCCTCCGGTAGATATCGTTGTCGGCAATTGGAATCGAACAAAAACGGAGAACCCGAACGTAGGAAGATCCGATCTTTACCTTTGCGGGGTTGCGAAACTCCCGAATCCGGGGAGGAGGTAGCGCTGGAGGCGCTAGTGCTTCAAGCCGTTCAGGTGTCTGGGCTCTAGACGTATCCACGCGAGCTCCGGACGTAGACAGGTTCTCCTCGGTCTCCACGCGTCTCCCGGATCTCAACTCCCACCATGTGCCAGAGAGAGGTGGGGGCGCCCAGGGAGAAAGAGAGGAGGTGGGCGGCCAGGGAGAGAGCCTGGAGCTGGGCCAGGGTTTAACTCTCCACGTGCATATATAGACTCTGCGATTTTTCACAAAAACCCAGTTAATGTCTATATTGGTCATCCTGCCCAGTCTGCTCAGAACTCATTGCGTGTGACCCTCTAGGCCCAAGTGCTAGTCCAGTTTTCAGCCCAATAACTCTTTATTGACTTACTGTAATTAATTAATATCTCATATAATTAATTACACAATCAATTATCATCTCACGATAATTGACCGGGCTTCTAATCAAGTTGGGTGCCAAGCAACACCACTTGATCCTGGAAAGCATTGGGTTTCAGCAACCCAATCAAGGAACCTTTTGCGTCAACAGATACCACGTGACTATAATCCTTCGCTCGTACAATGCTCCCGAGTGCACTTAGCAATATCAGAAAACTCCTTTTCTGATAAGTAGTCATGCCTTGGCCAGGGACTATCAAGCATCTTTCCCTAGAGCATTCACTCTCTTATTACCGAGAGCGAGCGATCCCATGTTGACCACACAATCACCTCGAAGGTATTCTGCTAGATCCGAACACTTAACTGATTAAGACCCCATGGCTAGAGATCTATAAGTAAGGTTAAAATCTAGAAGTCCACCGACAAGGTGTCCTTGGTGTCTCAGGTCTAAGGACCAATCACGCCACTGTGACAATGAATCTAGCTGGTTGACAGTTAGGTAATATACCATCGAGTGATTCATAACAGATCAGTTCAGTTAAACTCATTCTCCAATGAGCACCTACAGATTCACCTTAGTGTCTCCACACAAGTGACTATGAGACCAGTCACCCTCATCATATGAGCAGGTGAAACCTGTATTAGTCTAACCGGATATCCGATGTCCTTCTGGAATATCCTCCGACTATGAACAATTAAGAATATACGTTTAAAGGATATTAATATCATTGTTATGATCTCATCATAATTAATATCCATTGCGTATATTCATGGACTCATAATGAAACGATAAATGAATTACACATAATGAATATAAAAGCCTTATTATTATTATCAAAGAACAAGATTGTACAAGTTATGATTTTCTTGAGGACACCTATAACTAACATCTAATAATTTCAGTTTGACGAGCAACACAGGAATATGAAAAGGCAATCCCGGCCCTACATATATATTACCTTTTTCTTTATTGATGATAATAACTTAATTTGGAGGAGTATGTGATTTAAATAACACTATATATGAACTTCGATCTTATATATGTTTTGTTTCTTTTATTAGACATCAAACCCAATTGTCTACGCTATTCTTTGTAATAATCAATCGGCATCTCGTACGTACTAATATCCATATTTCAATCTGCTAACCAATGATCGGTGCGTAATGAGATACTGTGCATAACACATGAATATAATCTAGCTCAGGAAATTAAAGCAAAAAACCATTCGATGACGTACGTGCATCGATCGATAGTAACTGTTGAAGAGCAAATGGCGCCTTTCGGGTACTCCAAGCTCATGCAGCAGCCAGTCGCCCAACAAGTCCGGTCATCACCCGATCACAAAACGTCAGTGTTGGTGAAAGGAATTTTTGGATGCTCGTCCACTTGGACAGTCGTTGTCTGCTCATTGGGCGGACGAAGACGACGTCGTGGGACGGGCGTTGACCACGTCGATGACCCCATAATGCTGTCTATTTAAAAGACTAGGACACAGCTTGCGCGAGCGGGAGTTGAACGCAATGCCGGGTCCTCGCAACAATCTCCAACAATTAACACTCGTCAGAAACGTTCATGACCATCCATCTCTGTGGTACGTGCCGAAGCAATTGCTTGCCGCCATTAGCTGGCGACCGTAACTGGTGACCTGGCTCGAGTTGTCGATTGGCACTCGTATCTGAACTCTCATCGGATGAGACAACTTAATGGATTCGAACGGCTCGCCGATTGGTCATGGACCATTGGGGCTGCATGCGTGTATATATAAATATACCCTGAAAAGTTTGGCTCTTTCTCACGGTTATTTTCAAACTATACACTTCTTAATTATAGATTTAATTACAAATTTACTCATCATATTTTCAGTACAATTTTTCTTTGAAAGAAAAATAGCATTATGGACGAAATATTAGTGAAGGAACATTTCATCACTGATCAGCAACAGAAATATCTGTTGCTATTTCATCATTTATCAGGAAACAAAATTATCTATCGTTGTTCCACTGCTGACTATAGTAGCAACCATCCACCACAATTTCTACATTACAATGAGTCCTGTTGTGCCCATTATCGAACTGTTGGGATTTAGATCTGAAGAAAATTCAGCTGACGAATCACAATTACAATTATTATATTATCATCTCATTTATTATTGTTGGGCATGTATGCTCATTGGGGCCCGCCTCCACTGCCTTTGGTGGGTGGAGGGGGCGCGGCCAAGCCAGGGCGTAGGGCGCGCTGGGGTGGCGGGCGCCTTGCCAGCGCGCGAGGCGCGCTGGCGAGAGGCACTGCTGTCGCGCTGGGCAGCAGCAGCGCCGCAGCCTCTGCCGCCTCTCGCGACAGAGGCTGCCGCCTATCCTCCCCACTTCGCGCCTCACCTCCCTCTCCCCCTCACTCCACCTCCTCCCCCTATAAATACCCCATGAGGGTGTGAAGGGAAGGGGTATCCCTTGAGCATGCATGTGTGCATGTAAGTGCAAAGGCACGAGCGCAGTGTGTGCAGTGCGCTAAGTGTGCTGTGTGAGAGAGTGAGTCTGCAAGGTGTCTTGCTGGTGTGGCCTTCTCTGTGTGAGAAGGTACTGTCCCAGGTGGGGACATCTGGTATTCTTTATCGATTATCGGCTGACGGAGGTACGTCATCGCCAGTCCTCGAATTTAAGGTGTGGAGCAGTGTAGGCGACTCTGGTAGCTGTCTATCTACTTCTGTGCGGATCTTCTTATTATTACGTTTCCACTGCGAGGTATGTCCTCCTACTCGTTTATAACTTGGTATCAGAGCCATTGGTTGGTTCTGATTTTCTCTTTCTCTTGTGAGTTGTATAGATGGCAGGATCCCTACACAGTCGGACCCTGAGTTGACGGATCATTTCGAGGATTGGTTCTCGGATGTAGATCTGACGTTGGTCGATGTCAACTCTAGTGTGCTGGCAGCAGATTATAGACAGGCGTTGGACTGTCGACGCTGCGACCAGCGGGACGAGTGTACCGAGTTCAGATACGCAGGCAGTGGCCAGCGGCACAACTGACTCTGAGTTCCAAGTGGTGCCTTCACTTCCTGGAATGGACACATCGGATAGTCTGAGTGTCTATACACCTTCTCCTCGACTGTGTCAAATCCTTGGTCCCCACCTATTTTGAACAGGCCCTTGGGGAACCATGGCCGGTAGTCTGGGAGCTATGTGTAGCAGTTGTTCCCTCCCTGCATCACCTCTCACTATCACCCTCAGGACTACCGAGGGAGATTTAGTGGTTGCAGAGGGTTATATACAACTTTTATAGAGAGAGAGAGATTATGGTCATGTACTGTGCTAGTTTTAGAAGCGCAATTTTGTTTTCCGTCTTAGCGCGTGAATATGCTCACGCTTGCATCGGAAATAGTACATGTAACCTTTATATGTTTATATATAAATATGTTTTATGTATAATCAAATATGTTTAAAGTTAGTATGTTTTGTACATATTTCTTTAATGTTATGCAAATTAGTTTTGCACAATCAAGTATGTTTAAAGTTAGTATGTTTTGTACATATTTTCTTTAATGTTATGCAAATTAGTTTTGCATAATCAAGTATGTTAAAGTTAGTATGTTTTGTACATATTTTTTTAATGCTATGCAAATTAGTTTTGCATATGAGATATTTGCTCGAAATCATTTTAATTATATTGATTATCTTATATAAGTGGGAGATGATTGTAATTGCCTAGCTTTACTTTCGATTTTACATATAAGAAATGTTCAATATAATTAGCTTGGATTTATAGAAGCAAATAAGAGTAATGTATAAATTGATGTCAAAAACTCTCTTTTTTTTTTTTTGATATGTAGTGGTATTCTATGGCTGCCAAAAACATTATAGCTGATCTCACTAAGGGTGAAAAGTTGAATGGCACAAATTATGATATATGGCATCGTAAAATGCAATATTGCTGGATGAACAAGATGTGATTGATCATCTTACGATGTCCTAGTCACCGCCCATTGAGGGCAATAGCAAAATAGACCAAGAAGCTTTGTAGCTTGGTTCAAGAAAGATCGTAGTGCGCGCTTTACTTTGTTAAACGCTATGGCCGACGATCTTATTGGCGAGTTTGAGAACTATGCCACTGCTAAGGACTTGTGGGATCAATTAAAGTTCATTTATGGTGGGACCTCAGTGACCCGATTAAGGGCTCTCGTTTTGAAATTTGAGACCTATCGGATGGACTCACGCCACACGGTAGGTGAACACCTTATGGTGATTTAATCTATGGTCCGTGATTTGAAGGCTGCAGGTCATGAACTCACTGATGAACAGTAGGTGCAGGTGGTGATTTGATCCTAAACAGATGCTTGGACCCATTTGAAGCAAATTCTAACGCATAATGAGAATATCAAAAATTTTATTGATATATCTCGACATGTGGAGTTAGAAGCTGAGCGCGAGATTGTGCATCGCGTTGTTACTAATGTCGCTCAGAGTAGCAGACGCTTCAAGAAAAAAGGGTCACAAAAGAAGGACAAAGGATCAGACCCTGCACCAGATTCCATCAAGGATAAATCTTTCAAGCGCCAACGTGGGAATCGTGCCAGCAAGAAAGACAAAACTCGTCTGAAGTGTTTTAACTGCAAAAAGCAAGGCCATTTCGCTCATGAATGTCCTGAGCCGAAAAAGGTAACTCACTTCCCTAGCTCTCCATGTATGTTTGTCTGTAAACATGTTTGACTGCTCATCCTAATCCTGTGTGCATCGTGGATTCAGGAGCAAAAAATATAACGATGGATCGAGCAGGTTTCATGGATTATCATCGGATTCCAGAAGGCATGAAAAGAGTCTTCATAGGCAATGGTGCCAGTGAAGAAGTCTGTGGAGTCGGTTCATACCAACTCTATTTTGCAAACGGATGTACATTACTTTTGAGTGATGTACTCTATGCGCCTAGAATCCAATATAATCTTTTCTCAGTTTCAACTTTATCAGCAATGGGCTTTTCTTTATCCTTTTCTGGCAATCTTGTAACCATTGTCTTGGATGACGTCCTTTATGGACATGCATTGCTACGTGATGGTTTTTATATCTTAGATTTGATTGACAACTTTCTATTCTTCTTCTATGGTTATGCCTACATTAGCTCAAAATATTTAGATTCTGTGACATGGCATGCTCGTTTAGGCCATATTGGACAAGATAGAATGGCTAGATTAGATAGAGAAGGACTTTTAGGGTCGCTCGCTAAGGTCAACTTGCCCATATGTGAGCCCTGCTTGGCAGGAAAAGCATGACATAAGCCTTTTGGAAAAGCTGTTAGAACCTCCGAACCATTCCGACGTCTGTGGACCCATGAGTGTTAGAGGTCGGGATGGATATTACTATTTTCTCACATTATTGATGATTTTTCGCGATACGGATATGTCTATTTGATTACTCATCTATGAAGTGTTAGATTGTTTCAAGCATTTCTTAGCCAGAGTTGAAAATCAAAAGGAGAGGAGTGTTAAAGCTCTTCGGACAGATCGTGGACGTGAATATCTGTCGGATCATTTCCGAGCATTATGTTAAGAAAAAGGTATACATCGGCAACTTACTATTCCATATATGCCGCAACAAAATGGTGTTGCAGAACGAAGGAATATACAATGCTAGACAAGGTTAGGTCAATGATGGCGCAGGCAAATTTGCCAATCTCCTTTTGGGGAGATGCTCTGTTAACTGCTGCCTACATTCTTAACCGAGTGCCATCTCAATCAGTTCCTTCTACCCCATATGAATTGTGGCATGGCCACAACAGGACTTAAATTGTTTACGTCCATAGAGATCAGCTGGATATGTTCATGACATGACGAGTATGTTTGGGAAGCTTGGCCCTAGAGCTCAAAAGTCTATCTTTCTTAGATATCCTGAGAGCTCAATAGGTTATGTCATGCATGGACATCATCTACATGGAGGAATGATAGAGCGTGAGGTCCGAGATGTTGTCTTCTTAGAGAATGAATTTCCTAGTCTTGGCGACAATGAGAAAAATCTTGATCAATTTGACATAGATGAACAATTGAACATCCTACCATCTTCCGGCGAAGAGAGGGAATGTGTTCCCATACCAATGTCTGTCGAAAATGATAGGGATGGTCAGTCTAGTGGGAGTGCGTCCAGTGGGAGTGCACCAATAGAAAGTCAAGATCCTTTACGTCGTAGCAAGCGTGGGAATGTTCCTCGTCGTTTTTTTTGAAATTGACAGTGAGGTACTTCTTTGTGAACCCACGGATGATGAAGAGCCTAGATTTGTTCAGGAAGCTCTTGCATCATCATCTAGGAAAGAATGGGAAATTGCCATGCAGGAGGAGATTCTTTCAATGGCACAGAAGGAAGTCTGGGAGTTAGTGTATCTTCCACCAGAGCGTAAGGCAATTGAAAACAAGTGGGTTTTTCAAGCTTAAACACAAGGCTGATGGGACTATTGACAAGTATAAAGCAAGACTTGTGGCGAAAGGTTATACCCAAAAGGAGGGTATAGATTATGATGAGACCTTTTCACTGTGGTGAGATTCTCATCTGTTTGCCTCATTCTAGCCATTGTCGCGCATCTTGACTTGGAATTGTTCCAAATGGATGTGAAGACTGCATTTCTCAACGGAGAACTAGACGAGGAAATATACATGGCTCAACTAGAGGGTTTTGAGACTAAAGGCGAGAAGCAAAAATTTGCCGCCTGAAGCGTTCAATCTATGGATTGAAACAATCGTCTAGACAGTGGTATATGAAATTTCATAAGGCTATTATCTCATATGGTTTTGAGATGATTGAAGAAGACCACTGTGTGTATGCGAGTGGGAAGTAGTCTCCTCATTTTATCATTATATGTTGATGATATTTTAATGGCTGGAAATGATATGGAGTTGATCGCTGCCACTAAGAAGTAGTTATCTTCCGTCTTTGAGATGAAAGATATGGGTGAAGCAAGCTACGTGCTCGGAGTAAAGATTGTGCGGAATCGCTCGGAAAGGTCAATGAGTTTGTCTCAGGAGACATACATTAATAAGATCCTAAAGCGTTTCCAAATGCACAATTCTAAACCCATTGATACTCCACTTGATAAAGGATTTGTCCTATGTACTTGTCAATGCCCCAAGAGTAAGAGTAAAGAAGAAATAGAAAGTATGTCTAGAGTGCCATATGCCGCTACGATTGGAAGTCTAATGTATGCTATGTTGTGTACTCGGCCTGACATTAGCTTCGCAGTGGGTTTGGTAAGTCGTTACCAAAGTAACCCTGGTGTAACGACCTCTTCATACCGGTACGATTATACCAATCCCCATCGGTATAAAGGGCGTCATTACAGTGGGATAAAACCCAACGCTAGCCGATAGGTTGAAACGTAAGTGAATATAAATTTACTACAGTGGAGTTTAAAATAAACAATTCAACTTGGGCTCATCACCATCACATATTCCACAGTCTATATAGCAAAATAAATTGACAGCATCCCCATTGTTACATGATAATGAAATACATTGTCCAAAATGATTGTCCATACAACATATTGTTCAAGCTGAGAAAGAAAAGCACAACTAAAATCTACTCCTCACGAGCTACTCCTCCAATAGATCAACCTTCGCTATGCCTTCCTCCAAAGTAGCAAACATGTCTCACCTGTACGCCGGAGCAAGGGTGAGTCCAAAGACTCAGTAAGTAAAACAAAGACTTAAACTCAAACATGCCACCTTCACATTAAGCTATTAAACACTAAACTATACACACTATCATTCATATTACAAGAATACACATGGACACACATTCAACTATCAACACAATTTTGAATCATTTAACCATGCTTTGTTCTATCACATGTTTATTCTAAATCATGGATGCTAATGCTATACACTTGTACATACGTTCTATTTACATGTAACATGAGACATTCATTCACACAATTATCCATTTCATGATATAATTTTACAATTAGAGCATGGAAGTTGACATAAGGAAATGAGCAACCTAACATGATAACTATTCATTTTTCACATGTACCTTTCATATGGAATTTCACATTTCACTTGCTGGTTTTAATGTAATTTATTCTCATATGCATGGTTTCATAGTTCATAGCATGAATGGTAAGGTCTAGAATATCGTCAATTGATTGGCAAATCAACCGATTTAAACATGAAACTCTATGCTAATTACTCACCACTCCTAGCATGGAATCTAAAATTCTACTTATGTTTATCACATTCCTAACCATACTTTACTTGCTGTTTTGACAAGAATTGGATTTAATTGCATGGAATTAGATTTATTCACACACAATCTCATTCATTAGGTAGCTTCTCATATTTATTGTTCGTATTACATGAATAACAGGGTCAAATATATTTATTTACATGTGCTATCACATGAATAGAAATAATTTACATGACATGGTGCTAAACATGATATTGTAAGGATGTTAAACATGATATGGTGATGTTGCAAAACATGATATGCGACGAAGGTACCCAATACATGAACTTTCACGAGCATACCACATTAACATATTTGTTTCTCATGCAAGCACATTCTTATTAGCACTAACTCTACTCTTCACATAATCCTCACATTACTTACTCTTTCATTTTCACATATCACATTTCATGTCATTGTACTCATCACATGTCACTTTTGTATATCATTATGCACTTACTCATATTTCAATAATTTAAAGATGCCATGACACATAGTCCTAACTACCGATAGAGGACACAAGAAACATCTCATACTCATGACTCATGTCACATAACTCATATCACATATCTTATGTCACATAGCCCATGTCACATAACCATGTCACATACTCACATCACATAACTTATGTCACATAGCCCATGTCACATAACTCATATCACATAACTTATGTCACATAACTCATAACACATACTCATAACACATACTCACCACCTAGGCAATGTAGTGGTGAGTCTTGGTAACTGCGCAGACCGGGAGAAGCACTCTCCACCCTGTCTAGTGGTACTTGTCCACCTCCGGATTTTTCCCAATGCCCTTAGGACAAACTTATATCACATAGAGCCTTCCATAGGGACTTTTCTATGTACAGCTCTCGAGGCCCTAGGGTAGCAGTGTTATTCTTGGCCCAATTATTATACATTTACTTATTCGCATTTTTCTCTCATTATGCACACACTTTTCATAAATCACTTAATCACTTTACATACACTAGTGATCAATTATACATAACTTCAGTTAACCTAATATGATATACCCACAGAGTTTAAGCATTCAGTAAATTTACACTAATCATGTGGGGAAAACACATTATCAATCAAATCATAATATCATGCTTTAAGGATTCATTTTCGCATGGAAATTTCATAACCTACTCTACGGTTATCTGAATCACCAAAAAATTTGTGCACACACTGATTACAAGGTTCAGATTTCTCATGCGAATTCTCAAATTTTTTTTGAATTACAAAATTTTAGCAAAAATTAAAATACTTATTTACATGCCACCCTAACTCAATTTATCATGGAGTTACAACATCAAGGTCAGATCTAACAGCCACTAACCTGCATATAGCATTCACATCATCATGTAAATTTTCCCTAAATTTATCGGACATCATGCGATTTACTAGAATTTAAACACCCTCAAACATGATTTCTAACTTCGATATAAAAATCATAAAGAAACAACATGGTCAAGGAAAAATTCCAAGTTTTACAGAACATGGACTGACAGGTACACACATGATCTAGACAAAGTTGGGCATTAAATTTCCTCATGGATCATGTAGACAATATTTTTAACACAAACAAAGTCTCATCCAAGATGCATTTTATACATGAGACTATTTATACTATTTACATAAATTCAACCTACTTCCACAACACATTCTATTATCTATATAACATAGCACATCACATTTACGTTATATCCTCATTCGTCAAAATCACGGAAAAAATCATATAGGGCAGAACAGTTTTCTGTTCTATCTAGATGAACTAGACGGCAAGGTCTGGCCGTCCACATGAGTTAACGACAACATCATTTGCCGCCAGATGGAGATCTTAACGGCAAGATCTCTTGCCATTAAGTTCCTGTCTGTGCAGACACACTGACTGAACTCCAAGATGGGGGAATGTGGGGTTCCAGGACTTGAGGAAAAATCCGCAAAAATATTGGGACTTAAGGGGACATGTGTGGGTTCAAGTTCTAGGTTTACTTGCCTCTCAAATAAATCTACAAGGATCGGAATAAGCTAATGAAGCCCTTCTCGGTCTTGCCAAAAAGGTGTTCAGAAACTCCTTCGATCCTCTTCTCCTGTCGATGTAGATGGCACCTCGGAGGGATCTCTTCTTGGATGTATGGCCACTCCAGACGTTGTAGCTCCTTGGTTGCACCTCCAGTCGACGGATCAAGGTCACCAACTCTAGGTCTTCTCTTGTCTCCCATAGCTAGGGTTTCCTTTTTCAAAGGGCCAAGGGGACCCTTCAGGTTGCAAGAGTGGGTTGCTTAAAGGGTGAGGGTGGAGGTATTGCATAGGGCTTATGGATGAGACGTTGAAGAAACGTCTCCCCAACCAGGAGGAAGACCATCCCGGAATTCCTGGGCCTGCTGCGCACAGAAAACCAGAGAAGTAAACGTCCACATCACTGGCCGTTTACTTAGGTGTAGGCGTCCATCGACATGGACGTTTACTCATCATGGGCGTCCACCCATGTTGACGCCAACTTCCTCTACGGCCAAAAGACAAAACAATGCAGAAAAATCATACTTGCACCCTACATGTACATGCAATGCACTAAGCACAATGTACACATCAACTACACCATGCATAAGTAGAACGTTACACTAATCATACACATGCATACTTAAGTATACCAAGATGTCAGGTGCTTAGAATTAGGTATACTTTATCATATGCATAAGATATATACATACATATATACACATATAAACGAGCAACGTTCACAACTAAAACACATGCATTCACAAGTACACCTAGCTGATATGTACATAGATATCTACATATGCATGCATGATATTTACACACAAGCACAATTCCACACGACAACAAATAAAGATAAGTCGAGGGCCTTATCAATTGGATAGGCAAATATCACGTGCGTAAGATAACGTACATATACATGCATATATGTATATACATATGTACTCATATATTCACACACAATATCCCGGAAATAAGTAGCACAAGATATGCTTCAATATTAGAAAATACATGCATCATATTATTCAAATATTCTAAGTCTAAGGCTTAGTATTCATAGTACTTCTAAACTCAGCTAATTGCTCATTCTATATGAATTATCTATACACCTATATATATATACACATAAAAAGAGGATAAAATTCGGGGTCTAACACCTATCTCATGCATTGGAAAGCCGTTAAAAGGATTTTACGGTATTTGCGAGGGACGTCAGATTATGCACTACGTTACAAGGGTGGCGACCTGAAAATTATCGGCTATAGTGATGCGGATTGGGCTAGTGACCGAGATGAGCGAAAGTCCACTTCAGGCTTTGTGTTCTTGTGGGCTGGTGGAGCTATCTCGTGGAGTAGCAAGAAGCAGTCTTGCATTGCTTTATCCATAATGGAGGCCGAATATGTTGCTTGTTCTACCGCTAGCCAAGAGGCAATTTGGTTGCAAAGTTTGTTGTAGCGTTTGGCGATTACACCTCATCAGAATGAGGGGTGTACTATTATATGTTGATGTACCTCGGCATTGGCCTTCGCTAAATATCCCAAATTTCATGGCAGAATGAAGCATATTGATATTTGTTACCACTACATTAGGGATTTGGTGCAAAAGGGTTAGTGGTGCTTCGTCAGATTAGTTCTGTTAGAATGATAGCAGATCCATTAACGATACCTTCAGCCAGAGAGAGTTTTGTGACCCATTGTGGATCTATGGGCTTTGTAAGTTATAGTAATTTACAGTACTTTGACATCATTAAAGTTTTGTTCATCATAAAATGTTATTTATGTGAACGAATGATTGCTTTATACATTTTAGAGTGTCACCAGGCTAGGATCAGCCCTCTCACACGAGTGATCTACCTTTGGCACTTATTGATAGCGAGCAAAGATGAGGCACTTGATGTTGTGGATCTCTAGATGACTAGAGGTCGAACACAATATCTCGAGTTTTGTTAGTATGCCGCCTTGGCTGAGGCCGAGATGAAATCTGAATTAGTTCAAATTGACCATGTGGATTATTGATATAATCTTATGAAGCATGTTATATCCGGATATGTGAGTCGCAAAAAGGCGCTAAATGAGAGCGACTAGTTTGCGGGACCCTGGTCGATTGTATTTGTTACAATTGGACTTGTATCCGTGCGATGTTGTTTGACACGTGCCTATGAATGGAGGAACATCGCAGCATGTGAATCATACCACATGTGTAATAAACAAACGCATATGAGAATGATGATGGTTCTCTCTTCATCATTAGGTGAGCTCATAAATCACGTTTGTCAGTGATTCCCGATGTACCCCTAGTGACCTGCAGCGCTGTGCCATGACAAGGAGGCTTGATGTCGCTACTTTATCATGTTACGTAGGGCGATGGTTGATACCGTCCAGCGGACATGTCTACAAAAGCGGTTAAGACAAATTGAATTGGCATGAATAGCATAGGGAAGGTATCTTTTATTTCACCATGCTTAATTACTCATATCCCGGGAGGCTTAGTTGCCTATGTGGTAATAGAGTCTGAGTGTTACGCTTTTGGATTCGATACTGCCTTCTGAGAGATCCGGAGTATCAGAATCAGGTGAATATTAAGAGCCTGAGGTACATATTGAGATTAAGTGTTCCGTTAGTAAGATGACGACTTAATGGAACGCTTGTTGGTGACTCGACAAATCTCACAGAGGTTGCACGCCTTATTTTTAGTATGACCGTTGATGTCGAATGTCATAGAGAACATTGGGTGCGCCGTCAACCCTGTGTGGGTAAGTGGGTTGTGAACCCTAAATGGGCAAGTGGGAGCTTGTTGGACGCGTATCCCCATTGGGGCCCGCCTCCACCGCCTTGGGCAGAGGCTGCCGCCTCTCCTCCCCACTTCGCCGCCTCACCTCCTCTCTCCCTCCTCACTCCACCTCCTCTGTGAGGACCCAACAACTGTGCTAGTTAGTAGACTTCTCATGATGGTCACCCATCTTGGAACTACTCCCAACTGAGCATGCTTAACTTCAGAGTTCTTTTCATTCTCGAGCTCTGAAAATGACTAGTCCAAGTTTTGGTAGTTTGTTGATTTAGTCCATTTAACATATTCTTATATGGGGTGTTACAATCTACCCCTCTTATATAAGCGACGTCCTCGTTGCTGCTCACATATAGCACACAATCAAACCCCAGGTAGGCAGGATTCTAGAGGTGGCCCCCATAGGCTCAAGAGGTGGCTCCCACTATGTAGTACTTTGCGCCATTATGGCCTCAAGAGGTGGCTCCTATAGCATAGCACTTTGTCCTGTGTGGCACTTAGTTCCTGTACTTCCAACTGGGCAAGGCTCTGATACCATTTGTGACGATTAACTAGCAAACTGGCCCAACAACCATGCTAGTTAGTAGACTTCCCAGGAAGGTCACCCATCCTGGGACTACTCCCAACTGAGCACGCTTAACTTCAGAGTTCTTTTCAATCTCGAGCTCTGAAAATACTAGTTCGAGTTGTTGGTAGTTTGCTGATTTAGTCCATTTAACATATTCTTATATGGGGTGTTACATCCTCCCCTATAAATACCCCATAAAGGGTGAAGGGAAGGGGTATCTCTTGAGCATGCATGTGTGCATGTAAGTGCAAAGGCACAAGCGCAGTGTGTGCATTGCGCTAAGTGTGCTGTGTGAGAGAGTGAGTCTGCAAGTGTGTCTTATAGTGTGGCCTCTCTGTGTGAGAAGGTACTGTCCCAGGTGTGGGACATCTGGTATTCTTTATCGGGTATCGGCTGACGGAGGTACGTCATCGCCAGTCCTCGAATTTAAGGTGTGGAGCAGCGTAGGCGACTCTGGTAGCCGTCTATCTACTTCTGTGGGGATCTTCTTATTATTACGTTTCCACTGCGAGATATGTCCTCCTACTCGTTTTATAACAAAATATAATATATCTAATGATATAATAATTTAAAGTTTTTATTAGATTATGATTAATGTATCCAATTGTTATCTAATTTTAGTATAGTATAGGGTGTTAGGTTTTATTACATTTATTATTAGGATACATAATTAATATATTAATAAATAATAACTTGCTATAATATAAGAATATAATTAGCATTTGAATTAGTTTAATATTACAAGTTTATGTAAAAAAGGCAATCAGTTTCACCTTCAAAGATAGAAGGGTGCTAAGTTCTCCCATATATTTTATTTTAGCCCCCCCCCCTCCTCTAGCTCCCCTCTGTGTGCTCACTATCTTTTCGCCTCACCCCCCATCGACCCACTGGTCATCACTGAGCTTGCCATCACCAACCCTATGATTGCATCGCTGCGGCCACAACTATCTTCTGTAGTCGTCATCAACTTTGCCTGTGTCACTGTTGTATCACGCCTGGATATAAAATATCGGGACGAGTAATTTGATAATGGTACGAAAATGCAGAATAAATGGGTAAAAAATAACATAATAACTCCATTAACGATTAGAAAGGTCCTAAAGCCAATAATATTTTTTTCCTTTCATTTCATAACTCAAAAGTCTATTACATTCTCTAATCAAACAGTACTTAGGGCCCATCGTGAATAGTACATTGCTTAAAAGAATTCAAATAATAGACTAATAACTTGACTCTATCTAACTATCTCTTGCACTCTACATAACTGGGACAATTGATCACTCTTGCCCGTCCCCAAGCATCTCATCAAATTCTTGAAATAAACGTGGTAATTGTGTGAGGGAACATTCAGTAGGACTTAAATCTCTTAAACGGAGCATTCTTTACATTATCATTTTAAAACATGTAGGTTATCTAATGGCATGATCATAATAACAAGTGTTCTAGCAACAATAACAAGTAGAGCAAAGTACTTCACAAGAATGTTGGATGTAGATGGAGATTTAGATATCCTAGAGGGAGGGGGTGAATATGACTTTCTATAACTTAAAAGTTATCTGAATCAAAAAAATACTTGACAGAAGTGTTAGTACCTTATGTGGTGTGTGTGAAATAAGTGTAACTTGGTGAAAACAATCACAAATAATACTCAAGAAATTTATCCTGATTCGGATCTCCTTTCAATTAGGAGTCCTACATCTAGTTCCCAAGTGCAACTTTGGATTTTCCATTAACTTCAGTTGGCGCTTTGGTTGGTAAAATAAAGTAGCCAATCGATCTTCCGATTCTGGAGAATCGATTATCCGATTTCTTGACTGTCCTAGTGCCAATTTGTACTAGGTAGGCAAGTAGTCCAAATTTTCTTCACCAATTGGAACCTTGGTCATCAATCCATTAGTTTTCTCACCATCAATCAATTGGACTAAACATCAGGTTCAGACAGGGACCATTAGGTAGCGATGCATCGATATGTCGCCACCTGATTCTTGTCACGACAAGCGTCCTATCGCGCCATCAACCCAATAGGTAATGTGCCACCTCTGCCTGTCTAATCAGAGAATGCTATTGCATTTTGTTTACTAGTCTATCGCATTCTGGATATACCCTATCTCAATCTGACTAAGTGTACGTCGAGTTTTGTTAATGGTGTATAACCCCTAATGACATCTATTAATGTTGGGTAATAAAGCGTTAAATTGGTGTCTAACTTTGATTTCTCAAAATATGTGACTTAGATAGTAAGTTAATGGTGTATAACCCTAATGGTATCTATTAGTGATCGATAATAAAGTTTTAAAATGACTTAATCACGTTAATAACATCTTTTAATGTTTTCGTACCATTGTTTTCAAAGACCATTACCTCGTGTGGTGTGTTCTTCTCGTGATATAGATAGGAACACTACTCTATGACTGACACACACTCTATCGGGTATTTCTCCTGTCAGACTAAAGCATCTTCATGTGGGACATTTGTAAGTCTCCGCAAGCCTTGGTTTCCCACAAGGTCGTCGAGCTAGTTGTACCATGAAAACCCATAAAACCCTCCTGATTATGCAGGATAATTGTACGACATGTATCAACCAGCTATGCACCAATTGTTCTTGCTATTCTCATATTGTCCAAATATGCGTGTGTGTTAGGAGGAAGTTTTTTTCTCATGGTTTGGTATGCTATAACCTGGATCGGCTCTAAGATTACAAGTTCTCATCTCGTTCTCCTACTTAAATCTCATCTTACTCCATAACATTATAGTGGCTAATAAATGATTGTCTAGACAAAATCATATGGATATGATCTATTGAACTAATAATGCCAGACATTAATGGGGCCTAGTCAGGTCTTCGGAGCAGTACCCGAATATCATGTAGCTGTAGGGGTTGTTTGATCATGGTGTTGCATTGCACCAAAAATCATGTTAATCGTGTTAAATTGGTCTATGGCAATCGATTTGTGTACTCATGTGTCATGCTTGTAACATCATGATCGTGATATGGCCAAATTGTGTAATCGTTATTCATGGCATGCTCTTACTTGATTGCTCGTGCCTTTAGATATTCTACTTACTTTTAAAATGTTAATTCATATATAGCCTACTATATTCAAGAGATTTAAGCCCTACTGAGCGTTCGCTCACACAATTGCTACGTCTATTCCAAGTGATGAGAAATTCGATGAGATTCATGGGGACGGGCTAGAGTGAGCGAGTGCCCCATCTATACATGTGCTGCAGATTCGTCTAGTTAGAGTCAAGATATCTAGTTCTATGTTAGACTTTGATTTTCCTTCAACAATGTGTTAGTCTTGATAGGCCCTATATATTGTCCAGATGGGTGAATGTAATAGATTTTAAGTCGTAAAAAGAATGAAATAAAGATTGTTATTGGCTTTATTATGCTCAAATCATGGTGGATGTCTTGTCTATTATGTGTGTTCATATTTCTATCAAATGCTCGTCGTGACATTCTAAATCGGGGCATGACAAACTTAGTGCATTTAAGTGTTCAAAGTTGTATAGTTGTAGCATGTTCAAATAGCCTTTAAAATGTTTGATGTTTTTACTACCGACGAAAATGAATGCAAGGACAATTTGCATTTTTGTTTACTAATGGTACATGGACTAGAAAATAAATCACAAAAAAGTAGAGACCAAAATCTTTACGAAATTTTGATGAAGACCGCCAAAAAATAAGGTCAAACCCCTACCATGGACAATTAATTAAAATATAATTCCTTGGTGTAATATTTGTAGAAGTCCGGAATGATCGTCTTCCCTTTCCCAAATGTGTGATCTACCCTTTTTGTGGTGCTTCTATTGCTACTTGTGGCATCAGTTAGGGTATTTTAGCAATGAGATAAAAACTAAAGCGATCTCCAAGGTGTTTAACCTCCACCAAGTGGAATATGTTGATCGTGTTGCAGCATTCGTGGTTTGCAATGGGGTTCTTCCACTCTTCCTTCTTCAGCTGGCCAAAGAAAGAGGGCTCTACAACGACTTCTTCAATTTGTCCTGAAAGTTAGCCACAAAATGAAACCCATTAATCTAAAGGAAGTGCGGTAAGAGTTCATAACACAGAGTTTTAAGCATGCAAATGAAGGGAACCGCACCGATTGGCGGCTTGAGAGGGTAAAAGACCAAGGATTATGATTGTTTCCCTCCTTCCTTTTTCTTTTAAAACCCCTCTCTAGGGGGTGGGGAGAAAGATAACTATGTGAGTGTGTGGGGGTGTGAGTGTAAACAATGCATGGAAGGAATGAAAGGAAGGGAGGAAGAAGGCGACCCTCCTATATAAAGCTAAGCCTTGGAACTAGAAAAAGGTTGTTTTGATGAGGAGAGAGCAAGCACAGCCACAACAGCACTTCCTTCTCCTACACTCAGCGTTGAGAACCTCCTATAGCCCAACAAATGGCAGCCTAGCAGCCCTTTACAATGACTAAACTTCCCACCACTGTCCAGGTGTGGATTGGGGGTATATATAGCCCAAGAGTGGGAAAAGTCTCATCCCTATGACGAAACAGAAAATGCCAAGGTGACAATCAACATAGAAAGGCTTAAACCAATGGGAACTTTCCAACTAAGTGTTTGACAAGGTCTTGGAACTGCCAACATGGCCTTCCCACTACCCATGATCAAGAGAAGTGTGGGAGCAACCCAAGGAAGTGGGTTTGAGTGGTATCCGGATGGAGATCTTGGGTAGTTATGCAGAGACTGGGTAAAATAGTGTTGACTGACAATGAAGCATGCCGCTCATAGTCTCTCAACGACAATCGACTCTGCTGCTAGTGTAACGACCCCAAGAACCCGACCCTCAGCCCAAGCCGAGGACACGAATTTCACGGTCGCCACCCATGGATCCGGGGACCCGGAAGGGCAATAATATAGGTCTAACAAAATATGTAAGGGAAATAAATATCAACTACTGAACTAGAAGCACATACGCGAAAGCAGAAAGAAGAGCGAGACCGTAACGTATCACTCTAGGTACAGTTCCAAGAAACGCACAACTAGTACAAGTAAAAAGGGAAGGACAAAGCCCTTAGAGGCATACCCGAACGGTGACGTACAACTGAAAGGGGGAAACCACTGCTAGCTGTGGGGATGACAACTACCACCTTGCCTACTCCACCTGACGCGGGTCTTGCTGCTGCTGAGAAGTCTCATCTGGGAAAAGAAGGGATGAGGTTCACAATAGAAGCTTAGTAGGAACTACAAATCTCCTACTGGCTCAAACAGGTGGAAGAATATATATATATATATATATATATATATATATATATATATATATTATATATAACAATTGAAATAATAGGAGTTATATCTTCTACTCTACAAGGGGAAGTGCGGAAGTGAAGCTACTAACTAGCAACGACACGGAATAACACCACGGTCGGAAACTCCATAGAACCTGCACGTCGTGACCACCACACGGCTGGCAACGCAGACAGAGAGAACCCTGCCTAGACAAGAGACACTAGCTATGGAAACCGCTACCACTAGTCAACCAGTCAGGTGCGTCCACTGACGTCTTATCGTCGACACATGTCCAAACCTCCACGTCTCATCAGAGTGGTGGCAACAACACAAAGTACACAATAGTAACTGTCGTAGTCTGGCAAGACTACAGTCCCACGCTTGGCCTCTGTAGGTGGTTTCGGGGCCACAAAGAGCGAGGCAGTTAGAAAAAGGACTGGCTGGCCAACAACGGGTAGAACTCTGGCCGTCCTCAGTGTCCCAGACCAACCAAGAGAGCTCTGCAAATGACTCAATGCCACTGTCCTAACCACCATTTTCACCTCAACTCCAGAGTCCATGACTCGAGTACGCTTGTCGCCCCGAACGCTCCCTCCAAGGCGTATGAGGATGGGGGTCCCAGGCAACGGTAACGGTAACAACCTCTCTCATGGGACAAGCCTTCAGGTGCCGAGCACTGGGCGAATGACTAGTGTAGGACCATACTAGGAACTAGCACTGGTGCCACAGGTACAGAAAGAATCGGTAACGGCGAAGACTCCACGAGAAATGGAACTCCACAAGAACTTATGTAAGGCCCCGAATTTCTTTTTTTTCACTTATAATTTATGAATATGTTGTTTACTTGTTCTTGCATAAAGGGCGTGCATGAAAATGGTGCATATTATAGATATAAATTTTGCGTGGGTATATGCGAGGATGTAAACTATTATCGTGAAGATGAGTAATTGGCTAATTTTGAGTATAAAATCTATTTAAATACTATGCAGGTGCCATCTAAATATTGAAGTATACCTTATATTGCCCATTTCATGAATACTGTGTGCGAATATATGAAGTGCATATGTGTATGTACGTATGTAGATTATCATATGTATGTGATAATTGTGTACTTAATTTTACACATGTAACCCCTTGGTATACTTAGGTATGCATGAGTATACTTAGTTGTAAACGTTGTTCATTTGCATGGTGTAATTAATGTGTACATTGTACTTTGTACATTGCATGTATATATATATATCAAGTGCAAGTATGATAGGTGTATTTAGTAGTGTATATTGTAATTCTATAAACCTCATGTACGCATAGGTAGGCACCTACGTACATCTTATCTTAGTGTGCTTATGTATACATGGGCATGCCTAGGTATAAATGTTATTGATTTCATAGGTGTAGTAAGATACATGTTATACCTTAGACGTTGTATGCGTGTGTAGATATTTATGTGCGTATTATTACTATCTTGATGTACCTATGTATGTATGTATAGGATTAATAGTAAATATTGGATGGTTATCGGGTGTAATGGTGTATACACTATACCACATGGGTTTCATGTGCATATATGTGTGGATTAAGCATGGTTCTGCATGATTTTAAGTTCTGGCAGAAGAATGTCTTGGCGTCAACATGGATGGACGCCCATGATATGTCAGCGTCCATATCGACTGACGCCAACCCTAATGTAGCCGTCCATGTATGTGGACGTCAATATCCCTAAGTTTCTGTGCGCTGCAGACCCAGAATTTCCAGGGCAAGCAAGCTCACTGGTTGGGGAGATGTCTCCCAACGGCTCTCAACTCACATCAGACCCTGCCCACGCATGCCCCAAGCCTAGATCTATATAGAAACACCCTTAGCAGCTGGAGGTGATTGCTTTGTCTCTTGGCCAGGAAAACCCTAGCTGTGAGAAAACTAGAAGAAAACCTGATCTTCCCAAGCTTTAATCCGGCGATTGGGAGACCTTCTAAGAGATCCATGAAGATGGGAGCGTAGTACAGCTACCCAAGAAGCATCCCCAGACCCTAAACCTATGAAATACCCAGCCTAGATCGAGGAGGAAGCTTTGACATTTGGTGAACCCTTGGACCCGAGATGAAGAAAAGCTGAACTTAAGGAGCTCTAATCCGTCGATTGGAGGAGGAAACCAAGGAGCTGCCACGTCTGGGAGACGGCCAATACATCCAAGAAGAGATCCCAGCTCCGAGGTGCCATCTACATCGACAGGAGAAGAGGATCGAAGGAGTTTCTGAACACCTTTTTGGCAAGGCCGAGAAGGGCTTCATCAGCTTATTCTGATCTTGTAGATTTAATTGAGAGGCAAGTAACCTATAGATCTCAATCCTATACATGTGCCCTAGGTCCCAGCATTTTTTCTGAATTTTTCCTCGCGTCGTGGATCCCCCATTCTCCTTGTATTTGGAGCTCGAGTCTGTGTTTTGCACAGACCTGAACTTGACGGCATGATCCATGGCCGTCGAGATCCTATATTGGCGGCCAACGATATTGCCGTTAAATTCTTATTAGTGTCCAGACTATGCCGTTAATCTCTTCAGGGCAGAACAGTGAGCTGCTCTCCCTTCTATATGATTAATTTCCGAAGTGTTTTCGAATGAGGATATAATGTAATCATATATGTTATGTAAAATAGACCATGGGATGCATGTGATATTTTCTGTGATTTTGGTGAATGGTATAAATTTGTAGATTATTGAAATACATGTTGGGAAAAAATGGATTATGCATGTTCACCTACTGTCTACATGATTCCTGATGAATTAAATGCCCTAGATTTTTCTATACCATGTGTATATGTATCAGTCCATGCCCTAAGATTTTGAGAATTTTTCCATGACTGTGGGATTTACTGTAATTTCTGTTTTGGAAATAGAAGACATGCATAGGATTTGTATAAATTACAGTAAATTATGTGTTTTGCAAATAAATCTGGAGAAAACTTATGTGATGATGAATATGTTAGGTTCAGGGCTGTGAACTGTCAAATTTGATATTCATGTTATGTTCCATGTTAAATCAAATTATGAACAACATGAGATTGCATGTTTTAATTTCTGTAAATGTAATATGATTCAGAAAAATATGAAAATTTGCATGTGTGATTATAAGCTTGAAATGTGTCTGTGGTTAAAATCTCATGTTATTTTGATGACAGTAAGTATTGTTATGGAATTTTAAATGAGAAAAATGACTATGTGAGCATGTTAGTTGTGACTTGATGTGATTCAGTAAATTTCAGTATGATTATATCTGTATTATGATTATTTGATAGTTGTAACAGTGAGGCTAAAATCAATAAATGGGGGCTTATGTGTGTATGAATTATCTATGAGTGTGTGTATGGAATGTGAGAGAACAAGTGGTATTGTGTGTAAACGGTTAATGTGACAAGATAAACAAGTTTGCCCATAAGACACTGCCACCCTAGATGCTTGGAGCTGTACCGTAGTAATGCCCCTACGGGAAAGCTCAATGTGTTATGTGATACCCTAGGCAAGGGTCTTGATAAAGTGTATACCCTGGCAAAGGGTCTTGTAAAATCCTGGAGGTGGACAAGTTCCACTGGTAATGGTGGGAAGGGCTTTCCCCGGTTTCTGCAGGAAGACTTATCACTGTGCCGGTGATTAAGTAAGTGATGTGTATGTGTCATGTGATCGTCTATGTGGTGGTTTGGGCTGTGTCTTGGCATTAAGTGAAAATAAGTGTAAGTGTGATGTGAAAAGTGATATGTGTTCATAGCACAAGGTATGTGCAAGATATGTGTAAATGTGGCACATGTTATGTGCAAAGTGAAACGATAAGAAGTGTGTGAATGTGAAAGAGGAATTAATGGGAAATGTGTATAAATATTGTGTGATAGGACAAAGTGAGTGTATGTGAAAGCCAAGGTTCATCCTATGGTTGTGTGTAATGAGAAAATAGTATAAGTGTAAATGACAATAGGGTTAATTGATAAATTGTTTATTGATGTGTACAAATGTGTGTGAGTATGTGTTTATGTATAACTTGTCAATTTCTAAAAGTGATGTTACCATTAGTGCCAAAATGTAAGTATATGCTTTCATATTCATGGAATTTGAATGATTGGATGCACATGTGTTTAGTATCATGTTGTATAGTTAAAAGTGATCCCTATGCAAAGGTGTTATGAATGTCGTAAAATTTGTATAAATCAGCAAGCTAAATGTGAAGTAAATTGTTATGATTGCATGCGAAGTGAGTTAGAAATCATGCTAGGTGTGCTACCTATCTTGTATATGTTTCCATGGTTTAGTTGTGCAACTTTACAACGACTTGGATAAAGCATGAAAACATGTGAAGTGTATTTTACTTATGTTAATGACACCATGATGTTAGTGATCTTGTGTAGATTCTAGTTTTACATTATTTAGATAATTGGTTAATGAAACTGTTTGGTTATAGCGCGATCATGTATGATTTAACTGCTGAAATCTTATTGTGTTAATTGAAAAAAAAAAAAGCATGTATGTATTGAATCTTAAGTTACTTGCTGAGTCTATTGCATAGACTCACTCTTGCTAATCATTTCAGGAAATTAGCAGTGGAGGAGCTAGCAAGAATTGAAGTGGAGTTGGACTAAGGGATTGAAGAATTGTAACTTATATTTCATAAGTATCTAATGCTACAATTGGAATTTGGATTTTGTTCAAATGTACTTGGAGTCGGCTATGTATTTGGAATATTTTGTACTTATGTTATCTCCATGTTGAACTATACAGACTGTGGTATGTGAATTTAAAAGTTGATGGAATAAGATTTATTTAAATTCCGTTGCATTTATTCAACTCTATTTGTGTATATCTCAGCTCATTTGTTACTTGTTGGGGTATTCTCCCATGTAGCGGCTTGCTCTCATCCGACGTGGGTTGGTATAACCGTACCGGGTGGAAGTGGGTCGTTGCACTTACACATATATGGTGCTGTCGCGATGCCACAGGCTGTCGCGACCATGTCACGATGCCTTAGAGCATCGCGATGATGTCGCGGCGGCCGAGGCAATCGCGACATCATCGCGACCTCTATATCGGTCGTGATCTCAGCCGTGGGACGTCCCTGTATAGTCCTCCTAAGGACCTCCCCAAAATCGGTACAAACACATCCATAAGGGGGAGGGGAGCATGGGAAAACACATGGGTAGCTTATAAACAGACAAACCACCCTCAAACCCCGTAAAACATGGATTACAAAGAAATCTACGCTCGATGGAAACCTCACTCACCACAAGCATGATCCTCACACCCCACAACCCTAAACCACGGAGAAACAACCATCTCAAATGGGGAACTGTGCATGCTTAGAATGAGAGGAGAAGAGGGTCCCTACCTCAAGGAGTAGAGCCGACCCGTTGGGGCCTTCACGTCGGAATGTCGACCTCCTCCTCGCTCCAAGCACCACGAGCACGCCACCTACACGAACAGGCGTCACCTCCTCGCCAAAAACACCAAGAATCGTCGGAGAAGCCAAGGGGACTCGGAGGGGAAGAAGAAGGAAGAAGAAGAAGAAAGGAAGGGTAATAAGAAAGAGGGGGGGAGGGTCGCCTGCCTCGGTTTTGAACCAACGGGCCCCAAGACGCAATGGGTCGAGCCGGCGCAACATCATGCATACCGCGACGCCCTCGGGCATCATGACCCTGTCGCGACTGCCGAGCCTTGGGCGACACCAAAAGGCGGTCAAACCTCGAAGACCAAGAAACCAGAACGCGACGGCCTACCAGGTCGCGTCAAAGCTGTACGCCTCTGACACCTGACAAAGCCATTCTGACAGAAAGGACAGTAGTCAGATTGGCAGAAAAGCAGTCGCATCGCCTTCAGATGCCGCGATAGGAATGCGAACCCCACCCCCGTTGTGACCATATTGCGACGGCCAGGTGTGCCATGACCAAAAGCCTGTCACGACAGGCTCCCCTTGCGCGACCATGTGCGACAGTCTCCCCTCGCGCGACCATGTCGTGACTAGGGTGTGCGTCGCGACCCTGAGGATAGGACCAAGGGCCCAGGAGGGCCGGGTCTTACAGCTAGACTCTTGTTAGTGACAAAGGGGGTTGTTTCCAAGAACATATGAGCGGCAATCGGGGTTGCCTCCAATGCATAGGTGTGCATCGCTGTCAACGTGGGCTGAATCAATCAAAGAGGATTAATGGGCCTGATGGTCTATAGATGTATTCTACGAAGATGGTCAAAAACCAATATCTACAAATTCCCCTCCGAGATGTCTGCTTTGCAAAGTAGCAGAGTGAACTGATAAGTGGGCATATCAAAAAAGAAAACAGACACGAGAAAAGCCCATAAAGTTTCAGAGGTAACCTCAGTGAAATGAAATGAACTAAACATCCCTGATGATGAGGAGAATTCTCAAGTTAGGTCTATTGTCCAGACTTGAGTCAGTAGGATGTCCGCAAAGTCAAGGAAGGAAGAAGGTATCTGAGTCTTATGTGTTAACATAACCATAACCTTGTGGGCCCTCCGGTCGCAACCGTGTGTCCTCGACATACACTGGGACACTCTATCCAATCGAAGGGATCATGTCATGACTTATAAACTCAGTAACAAAGGAAAGGATGAGTCTTACGTGTTAGCATAACTGCAACCCTGTGGGCCCTCTGGTCGCAACTGTGAGTCCTTCACAAACGCTTGGACACTCTGTTTAGTCGAAGGGGTTATGCCTTGACTTATCAGATTAGTCAAAAGATAAAATGTGATGTGGATGAATAGACAACCCTTCAAATGAAATTAAAACTCAAGACTTCACATGATTATTCGTAATTTGATGATTGGACTGGCAGAACTAATTTCTAGCCATAAGGATAACTTTAAAGCGCATAACAGGGGAGAGATTTCTTCCTCAGTTAGTAAAGATAGCAGTGAAAATGACATTATGAATGTAGTGTTTTTATCATACCTAAATGTAGGTTAGTGAAGTAGAGAAATTATTTAAGTCCAATAAAATAACTGGGAGATCACAAACCCATCATTGTTTTTGATGAAGGGGTACTCAAGATTCATGGTCGCCAAGTTATTAACCTCTGGTTGAAGCTAATACTGATGTGGGATAGTCATGACCTGGCTACCTGTTGATCTTGAGCAGATGGACATCAGAATGCTCCTATGTGAATTTTTATCAGGGAGGATGCCCCTGATGTTATTTTGTACATGAACTTTGCTTCTTCTGAGTGGACTCATGTCATGTCACTCAATTGTGCCTTAACGACCTATGTTCTCAACACTAGAGGAGAGAGTTAGCATGAGTCTATTTTAACCCCTTGCCTCAGAATGATATACCTTTCTTGAAGCAAGGTCAAGGGTAAAATATTATTAACAAGGTAAAAAATATATATATGTATAAGCAATCAAATCGAATGCTAACTAGGAAACAGATATGTATAAGTGAAGTTTAAAGCAAATAGCTTTTTTGTAACACCCCACATAGACCCAGTCCAGTTATACCAACTCTCATCGAGTCTAAGCGACGTGTTACATGGGGAACACACCCCAGCATATGTCAAATGTAGGTTGATTCATTCCCACATAAAGAATAATGCAGCGGAAATAAAGCACAACTCATCAAATTTAATAATCAAGTCCATAGTCCATCAAATAAGTTCACAATGCTATAAAAAGTTCAATAACAATGTTTATAACATAATCAAATCCTCACATACAATTATCTCTCAAACAAATAATCTAAGTCAATCCTCACGCTCTGAATCCGATCCCGCTATCAAAGCCTCGGGATCCGTTGCCTCACCTGAAATGTTAAGCAAGTATGAGTCTACAACAAAAACTCAGCAAGCAACCCAAAAATGGATTACCAATCTAACATATACCTAAAGGTTTTAAAACATGTTAATACATATAGAATTCAGCAATCATACTACTTGTATTATGTATATTTATCCTTCACAATTAAAAACAACAAGTGAATACAATTGCTACTAGAATCAAGCATGATTCCAAGACATGATCTTAACTACACAATGTTTATTCTTACTAAAAGATTTCAGATCTGAACATGAGAATATGGATTCAAGATATAATGTGGCACAATTTATATACATGGTTGCAAGAAATTGCATATTAAGCATGACTTCATATCATTCACTCAAATGGAAATAAAACAAGTGTTACATGAAATCTTTACAGAGCTAAAAATAAACTTTGTTCATAGCATATACATATGTACACATTTTCTTTTGCCAAGACACAACCCAAACCACCCATTAGAAGTTAGATACACATATGACATATACTCATCACCTAGGCAATTAGTGATGGAGTCTTCATTATTGCGCAATACCGGGGGAAGCCCTCCCCTCCTTAAACAATGGTAGTTGTCCACTTCTAGGATTTCTTCCCGTGCCCTCGGGAACATATAACATATTGAACATTTCCATAGGGGCATTACTATGGTCTTGTTCCAGATTACTTCTATGGTGGCAGTGTCTTATTGGCCATATACACTTTAATATACAAATTTCTTCAATTTTAAATACAACATACCATGTTGCCAAATCATATACATATGATCAGATACTGACAGAGACTGATTTCAGATTTATGACATGCTGCAATTTTGAACATTTTTCCACAATTTATTTCAAAAGAACACAATTCTCATAGTAATAATCAAACATAAATAGTTACAGTCATCTAAAATTCTTAGAATTTTTCTAGAATATGGATTTTCCATCATAAATCATTCCATAATTATTCATGATTTTCTGGCATATAATATAATTTCCACATGTTTCACATCAGTGATAAAACATAGACAAATCCATCATAATAAAACTATCTATCAACCTGGTTCAATATTTTTACTGTGCACATATCATAACCATACAAACCACTTTTCAAAATCTCATGATTTTTGGAATTCAAAACTATTTATCAGTTTAATATAGTACTACTGATCTATGTATTTCAGCCATAACAATTTTAGAAAATAGCTAATTTTTATTTCAGATTTAACACAGTATGAGCACATCCTTGTCATGTATTACTATATAGAAATCAAAATTTTATGACGAGTATGCACTACATACAAAATTTTCCTATTAAATCTAGGCTTAATTTCAAAATTCAGAAAATTACCCTAAATCATGGTGACTACAAAATTTACCCCAATTTACAATGTATAAAAGGTTGTTCTACTGAGATCAACAACTTTTACAAAAATTCCATTCGATGTCTAGGCATGAAACTATAAATCCAAATATCAAAACAGGTCAAAATAGTGAACAGAAGAACTAGATAGCAATCCTGTCAGCGCTAACCTCAGTAGACGGCAACAAGGTTGACGTTAAGTTCATCCTTGATGGCAGTCAAGATGGACGTTAACCTGAAAGGAAAACTGAACTCATCCGGGACTCATGTAAACCCCAAATCCGATTGTTTTTACCTTTTTAAAATTGTGTAAAAATTGAAAAAAGGTAAAATATTGAGTTGGGAACCCGATCCCTCGGTTACTTGCCTCTAAAACACCAAGAGATTCACGAATTTAGCCGATGAAGCCTGCCTTGGCCAACCAAGATAGTCCTCCTTCTGGGCTGAAACCCTAGATCCGCCGGTCCCCAATGGTATGCACACCTTGGAGACACCTCTAGCCTTCAAAAACACTAGTCCTCCACTTATAGAAGCTCGGTCAAAGCCTTCGGGAAGATCGAATCGACGGTTCTTCCTTCCACTTTATTAGAAGCTTGGAGAAGACTCCCCCAAAACCAGTTTTAAGAGGTTAACCCTCCCTTTATATAAAAGAGATAGCCTCTCCAAACCAAACCCTCGAGCTCAGATCCGTAACCCCCAAGGTTTCCATAAATCTAGCCCTTACCATAACTCTACCAGAGCTGGACTGTGAGAATCTTGCTGTCAGTTTCGGAAGAAGTAGACGTCAAGGTTTACTGCCGTTTACACAAAGTAAACGTCAATCGATATGGATGTTTACCTCGAGTTGACGTCAAGGATGTTGCCATTAACCTACTTTTGACGGCAGTCGATGTTGCCGTCAGAAACACATGTCAACCTACATCCACCCGAGAACAGACCATTCTACACTACAAGCCACAAAACCATATACATACATGGACATAATTTTCTAAATGCTCAATAAAATAAATATCAATTGAAATTTAAAAGCTATTAAGAAATTTTAGGACATCACACTCTCTCCCCCTTAAATAATCTTCGTCCTTGAAGTTTGAGTCTAAGAAAACTCACCAAAAAGATGTGGATATTTTGCCTTCATTCTATCCTCCAACTCCCATGTTGCTTCTTCTTGTGCAACATTCCTCCACAAAACATTCACTAGGGGAATCCTCTTGGACCTCAAATGCTGCACTTTTTGGTCCAGAATCTTTATTGGATGCTCCTCAAAACATAAATCTTGCTGCAAATCTGCCAGCTCATAAGAAAGAACATGAGATGGATCCCGAACATGCCTTCTTAGCATAGAAATGTGAAATACCGAATGTATATTCACCATAGATGGTGGTAATGCCAATTGATAAGCCACATTTCCAACCTTCTTCAAGATCTCAAATGGTCCAATAAACCTTGGATTCAACTTTCCACGCCGACCAAATCTAAGCACCCCTTTTGTTGGAGAGACCTTAAGGAATACATGCTCTCCCACCTCAAATTCTAAATCCTTCCTTCTATTATCCGCATAGCTTTTCTTCCGGTCTTGAACTACCTTTAATCTTTGCTGAATTAGCTGAATCTTACTAGAAGTTTCTTTCATAATCTTAGGTCCGACCAAGTGTCTATCACTAGCTTCCTCCTAACACAAAGGAGATCTACAA
The DNA here is from genome assembly GCA_014218235.1 of Colocasia esculenta. Classification (NCBI taxonomy): domain Eukaryota; kingdom Viridiplantae; phylum Streptophyta; class Magnoliopsida; order Alismatales; family Araceae; genus Colocasia; species Colocasia esculenta. The sequence goes on from CM024758.1 coordinate 50,101,612, forward strand.
GGCCTTCCATACAAAGCCTCAAATGGAGCCATACCTATGCTTGCATGAAAACTATTATTATAGGCAAACTCCACAAAAGGTAAATATTTCTCCCAATCACCCTTCCAATCTAGAGCACATGCTCTCAACATGTTCAAGAGTCTAGATTGTCCATCCGTTTGGGGGTGAAAAGCTGAGCTAAGCTTCACTTGAGAACCAAGAGCAACTTGCAATCCTTGCCACAATCTTGAAGTAAATCTTGGGTCTCTATCCAAAATAATGGATTTTGCAACCCCATGCAATCTAACAATATTGTCAACTTAAAGCTTGGCCAACTCTGAACAGATTGCTTCTTCTTCATAGGTAAGAAATGTGCGGTCTTGGAGAATCTATCCACAATCACCCAAATAGAGTCATTGCCCTTCAAAGACCTAGGCAAACAGAGAAAAAGTCCATAGTAAATTCTTTCCATTTCCATAATGTAATATCAATCTTTTGCAATAAATCTGATGGCCTCTGCCTTCACCTGTTGTCATGTCAAACATCTAGCCACATAGTCAGCCACATCTCTTTTCATGCCTTGCCACCAAAAAGTCCTTTTCAGATCATGATACATTTTGCTACTACCTGGATGTATAGTAAACTTGGACCTGTGAGCCTCATCTAAAATTTAGTTTCTAACATCAGTAATGTCTGGCACACATACTCTTTGCTGAAATCAGATAACACCCTCCTCATCACGAGCAATGCCTGCCTTCCCTATCATCTCTTCCAGTCTAGGATCATCCTTTTGACCTTCTACCACACTATCTAGAAGAGAAGACCTAATAGTCAACTGTGCCACAAAAGCTTGGCACAATTGTGACTCAACCTCTACAAAAGCACAAGTTGCATCTTCTATCATCTTCCAATCCTTCTGCATTGCTGTCCTCTTCCTGCTAAGCACGTCGGCTACCACATTAGCCTTGCCTGGGTGATATTGCAACTCAAAATCATAATCCTTTAAGAACTCAATCCATCTCCTCTGCCTCAGATTTAGCTCCTTATGCGAGATTAAGTACTTAAGACTTTAGTGATCAGTGAATACCTTAAACTTGACACCATACAGATAATGTCGCCAAATCTTCAAAGCATGCACTACCACTGCCAACTCTAGATAATGGGTGGGGTAGTTACGCTCATGCTCCTTTAGTTGACGAGAAGCATAGGCAACCACTATCTCATCCATCATAAGCACACAGCCGAGCCCAATATGAGAAGCATCAGTATAGATCGTGAAGCCATCTGCCCCACGAGGTAGAACTAGCATAGGTGCAGAAGTCAATCTACTCCTCAATTCTCTGAAAGTCTTCTCACATTCTTCTGACCATACAAACTTCACTCCCTTCCTTGTAAGCTTGGTCAATGGTGCTGCAATGGATGCAAAACTCTCTATGAAGCGGCGGTAATATCTAGCTAAACCCAAGAAACTCCGTATCTCAGATGGTGATCTTGGAGTCTCCCATTCTAGCACTGCCTTTACCTTAGAAGGATCCATAGCTATGCCATCTCCTAAAATCACATGCCCAAGGAAATGAACTTCCTTCATCCAGAAGTTACACTTGCTAAACTTGGCGAATAACTTGTTCTCCCTTAAGACTTCCAGCACGATCTTTAAATGCTCCATGTGAGACGCTTCATCTGGAGAATAAATCAAAACATCAACTATGAAAACCACTACAAAACTATTCAGATACGGCCTGAAGGCTCGATTCATCATGTCCATAAATGCTTTTGGAGCATTCGTCAAGCCAAAAGGTAAAACCAAGAACTCATAATGACCATACCGAGTCCGGAAAGCCATCTTAGACGTGTCATCAGCCTTTATTCGGAGTTTGTGGTAACCCGAATGATGATCTATCTTAGAAAATATTGAAGCTCCCTGCAATTGATCAAATACGTCATCAACATAGGATAGAGGATATCTGTTCTTGATCGTTACTTTTTTAAGCTTCCGATAGTCTATGCAAAGCCTCATCGAACCATCCTTCTTCTTAACAAAGGGACTGGAGCTCCCCATGGTGAAGAACTTGGACGAATGAAGCCCTTGTCCAACAAGACCTGCAATTGCTTCCTGAGCTCTGCCAATTCTGCTGGGGCCATACAATAAGGTGCCTTGGAAATAGGAGTTGTACCCGACATCAACTCAATAGTGAACTCAATGTCTCTTTCCGGTGGCAAACCAGAAAGATCCTCAGGAAAGACATCCACATAATCACGAACAACCTCGATCTCCTCAATGCGTGGTGTATTAGTGTCCTTAGACACAACCACACTAGCCAAAAAGGCACTGCAACCACTGTTCAACATCTTGGCTGCCTTCAATGCTAACACCACAAACTTTCCAGCCATGTTCTTGGGCAAGGGATGTGAAAACTCATCCTCACCTGGAATGCAGAAAATAATCCTCTTCTTCTGACAATTTAACAAAGCATAATGCTCTTCCAACCAATCTAGACCCAAAATAGTGTCATAATCCTTCATCTTCAAAAGATAGAAGCATCCTGCCAAATCCCATTCTTCTATGCATATATAAAGTGAAGGGAAGTAGTTCTTAGTGATCATAGCTCCTACTGGGGCACAGACAACAGAATCTCGAAATCCACAACTTCTACGTCAGACTCCTTAAGCAACACCCTAGCAAACCTCTCAGATACGAATGTGTGTGTGGCACCGGTGACAAATAGAACTCTAGCATGAATACCCATAATTGGTATTGTACCTTCAGTCACATGCTCTGCCTGCTCTGCATCTTCCTTAGCCAATGCATACACTCGGGCTTGGGGCCAGGGTCTTCCCGCTGGTTTTGCTGCTGCTGGCACCGCTACTGCTGCTGTCTGCTGTGCGATCTTAGGGCAGTCCTTGATCTTGTGGTCCTTGTCTCCACAACAAAGACATCTCCCTGCACTCAACCAACATACCTGACCTCCATGCCTTTTGCCGCAATGAGTACATAACAGCTTGTCTTCCTGCTGAGGTGCCCTCTTCCCATAGTCTGGTACCTGCTGAGGTACATAAATAGCCTTCTTCTTCTTATCCTGCCTCAAAAATGGCGATGCTGGCCTCTTGGAAGTAGCTTCTTCTCCTCAAAATATTATTCCATTTCACTTTCTTGCCTGCAAGCCGCACTAAACGCTTCCTCCATGATACGATGATCAAATGCCACAAGCCTAGTACGCAGTGATGGTCTGAGCCCCATCACAAACTTCTTCACCTTTCTCCTCTCAACAGCTACAATGTGTGGTGCATACTTTGATAGCTCTGCAAATCTGGCTTCATATTCTAGAACAGTCGTGGCTCCCTGGGTCAACGAAAGAAATTTCTGCTCCATCTTATCCTGCACATGCTCAGGAATGAACTTACCCTTGAATAGGCGAGAAAACTCATCCCAAGTCACCTCCTGAACTCCATTCTCAAACCTAGTAGACAATGTGGAAGTCCACCACACATCAGCCCTCTCCTACAAATAGTACATCTACATTAGGCAAAACCAATCACACTAATATGCTTCATACATAGATATTGCCTTATGATTACCTGTAACATGTAAGTCCCCAAACTGACTTTATCTTCCTCAGCAGAACAAATAGCTCTAAATATCTTCTCATTCTCCCTGAGCCAACTCTCAACCAACAGTGGTTGACTCTCCCCCTTAAAAGAGGGTGGAGCCATCCTGCTAAACCTCTTCATCACCGAAGGGCCTCTATGCTCCAAATGCATAGCAGGTGGAGCCTGAGCCTGAAATGACACAAATCAGCATAGGATAGATACACTAAAGAGAACCAAAGCGAACAATTAACTACACCTAACCTGAGCTTGCACTTGGGCCTGCAAAGTTGTCTGAGTTTGGGACTGGGTTTGCATAGCCTGAACAAACCCTTGCATGAAAGTTCCATAGTCTATCAATGGTGGAGGAGGTGCCACAGGTGGTCCCTGAGGTGCTGGAACATGCTGCCCTGCACTAGCATTCTCCCTCTGGTCCTCCACACGAGCCTGGACATTAGCACGACGTCCACGACTAGCCATGGCCTGGCAAAACAATAAGCTAGTTAATATCTATAGTTCTAATTATCTAATACTTTATTTTAGACTTATGAACATGGATCACTTAAGTTGATGTTTACTTATGAATATCCTCAACCTACAAATGGCTCTGATACCATCTATGTAACACCCCACTTAGACCCAGTCAAGATATACCAACTCTTATCGAGTCTAAGGGACGTGTTACATGGGGAACACACCCCAACATATGTCAAATGTAGGTTGATTCAATCACAAATAAAGAATAATGCAGCAGAAATAAAGCACAACTCATCAACTTTAATAATCAAGTCCATAGTCCATCAAATCAGTCCACAATGCTATAAATAGTTCAATTACAATGTTTATAACATAATCAAATCCTCACATACAATTATCTATCAAACACACAATCTAAGTCAATCCTCTCGCTCCGAATCCGATCCTGCTATCAAAGCCTCGTGATCCGCTGCCTCATCTGAAATGTTAAGCAAGTATGAGTCTACAACGAAGACTTAGCAAGCAACCCAAAAATGGATTACCAATCTAACATATACCTAAAGGTTTCAAAACATGTTAATACATATAGAATTTATCAATCATACTACTTGTATTATGTACATTTATCCTTCACAATTAAAAACCACAAGTGAATGCAATTGCTACTAGAATCAAGCATGATTCCTAGACATGATCTTAAGTACACAATGTTTATTCTTACTAAAAGATTTCAGATCTGAACATGAGAATATGGATTCAAGATATAATGTGGTACAATTTTTGTACATGGTTTCAAGAAATTGCATATTAAGCATGACTTCATATCATTCACTCAAATGGAAATAAAACAAGTGTTACATGAAATCTTTATAGATCTGAAAATAACTTTGTTCATAGCATATGCATATGCACAAATTTTCTTTTGCCAAGACACAGCCCAAACCACCCATTAGAAGTTAGATACACATATGACATATACTCATCACCTAGGCAATTAGTGATGGAGTCTAGGTTATTGTGCAATATCGGGGGAAGCCCTCCCCACCTTAACCAGTGGTACTTGTCAACCTCCAGGATTTCTTCCCATGCCCTCGGGAATATATAACATATTGAACATTTCCATAGGGGCATTACTATGCTCTTGTTCCATATTACTTCTATGGTAGCAGTGTCTTATTGGCCATATACACTTTCATATACGAATTTCTTCAATTTCAAATACAACATACCATGTTGCCAAATCATATATATATGATCAGATACTGACAAAGGCTGATTTCATATTTATCACATGCTGTAATTTTGAACATTTTCCAACAATTTATTTCAAAAGAACACAATTCTCATAGTAATAATAAGACATAAATAGTTACAGTCATCTAAAATTCTTAGAATTTTTCCAGAATGTGCCTCTACTGTCATAAATCAAATCAAGAATTATTCATGATTTTTTGGCATATAATATAATTTCCACAGGCTTCACATCAGTGCTAAAAACATAGAAAATTCCATCATAATAAAACTATCTGTCAAACTTGTTTCATATTTGTATTGTGTATCATAACCATACAAACCACTGTTCAAAATATCATGATTTTTGGAATTCAGAAACTATTTATCAATTTAATACAGTACTACTGATCTATGTATTTCAATCATGAAATTTTCATAAATCAGTTAATTTTAGATTTAAAATCAAACACAATATGAGTACATCACTGTCATGTATTACTATATAGAAATCAAAATTTTATCACGAGTATGCATTACATATAAATTTCCCTATTAAATCTATGCTTAATTTCAAAATTCATAAAATTACCCTAAATCATGGTGACTACAGAATTTACCCCAATTTACAGTGTATAACTCTACTGAGCAGTACAACTTTTACAGAAAGTCCATTCGAAGTCTAGGCATGAAACTATAAATCCAAATATCAAAACAGGTTAAAATAGTGAACAAAAGAACTAGACGGCAAGCCTGTCGTCGCTAACCTCAGTAGACGACAACAAGGTTGACGTTAAGCTCATCCTTGATTTCTTAGAAGCTTGGAGAAGACACCCCCAAAACCGGTTCTAAGAGGTTAACCCTCCCTTTTCATAAAAGGGATGGCCTCTCCAAACCAAACCCTCGAGCTCAGATCTGTAACCGCCAAGGTTACCGTAAATCTAGCCCTTACCATAACTCTACCAGAGCTGGAATGTGACAATCTCGTTGTCAGTTCTAGAAGAAGTAGATGTCAAGGTTTACTGTCGTTTGTAGACACGCGAATTCGACTCCACCGCGAGCAAATTTCATATTGCGCCATAATGCCACAAATGGCCCTCATTTTGCCCCGTAAGAGTGTTTTCCCCATCATTTCGAATCTCACCCATCCTCCCTCGGTGCTTCCCCTCCATTTTCCAAGGTTCACCGGGGGTCTATATGCATTCATTTCAAGTCACGATGGGTCTAGGGGCTGCGTTCTTAAACGTGTCTGGAAAGGCGGACGCGATTCCAAGTCACGACGGGTCTGGTGGTCGCATTAGAAATGCGTCCGACATGTTCGACGTGATTCATAGTCACGCCATGCATGCGGGACGCGACAAGGCGAAATGGACCTTATCGTGGCGGCCGTCTACAACGCGACAAAGGAATTTACCTATTTTATTTATGGAAAATGCCCAATACCATAAACGCGTCTGCTATAGGTGCCGCAACTCCAATGTCGGTTTTGGGCATGCTTTTTATAAATAAAATTCATAAATTATAAATTATTATAGACCTCGGAGTCTCGCCCCGATGTAGGGCATTCGTCCTTCCTTTACCCTCCGAACTCTTATTATTAGAGTCCAAAAACACAAAAATCCATAAAAAGACGAATATCCAGCATTGCCATGCTATCACATCACTCCTGTTATGAGAACACCGAGCGAGGAGTCCAAAATTCCCTCCCGGGTCATTAAGGTTTGCCCTTAGCATGGGCACCTGCACACACTTCACGACGCCCTAAGCTGATTGCTCCCAGTAGACACCGTCACTGTCACAGCCACGCCTGAAAGGCACAAGATGTCTGTTTCTCCTCCTATTCAACCAAAGTATGGGTATTAGAGGTAGTCTGGGCAAGGAAACCAACCCAAAGCACTTCGTCATAAGAGGATGTCTCCAAAATGGGTAAATCAAATGACCAATAAAAATCAAAGTCAAAATTCATGTCAAGAGCGGCAAAGTCCCCCCAAAGATCCAAACGGACATGGTCGTGTGCATGCAAAAATCAAAATTAATCAATCAAGATAATAGGGCATGGCAAAGAGTGGCAAAGTCCCCGCGGAGAAATAAATGGATCTGGTCGTATGCATGTCCCTATAAATAAATGGTCATCAAATTAATTCCAAAAGCCCCAGTGCTTAAAAGAGACTGAATCTTCTGACGGCTGTACCAAGGAAGGAAGTCAAACCCAACTCCTCAATACTCATACCAAGCTTATCTCTATATTTTCTTCCCTTCTCCCCGCCAGACTCAGTCGCCTTTTCAGGCATGGCTTTGGCAGTAACACTGTCAACCCAGTGCAATCAGCCCGTGGGCGCCACGTTAAAATGCACGCCCTACTCTGGGCATTCCTTAATGAAACGGGAGTTAACAAGGACCCCTCGCCGGTCAATTTTCATAACCCTAATGCCGCCAAGGCATGGCAATGTCATCAAAATACCAAAAAAAAGGGATATTTTCAAAATCATAAAAAATTCAAATACCCTTTAAAATTTCATGAAATTTTTAATATTTCCCAAAACCAACAAAAAAACCAAATATTTTGAAAATCCAACAAAAAATTCAAATATTTCCATAAAAACTCCATAAAAAATTCAAAATTTCCAAAAATCCTAAAATTTCAAATATTTCTAAAAAAACTCCATAAAAATTAAAATATTATCAAAACCCACCAAATCAAATAATTTCAAAACCATAAAAATTTAAAAATTTCCAAAACCCCACAAAAAATCAAATATTTCTCAAAATCCACAAAAATACAAATACTTTAAATAAATAATCCAAAAAATTTGCGATGGTATTGCACATGGCAAGCAGATCCTGTCTGTGCTGGATTGCATCAATTCTTCCAATCATTGGTTCCCATCTTGCACTCCAAAGTCCCTTATCCAAGAACACTTATCCTCATGGTTAAAACAAACAAATTGAGTGTGCCACATCTGTTGTTGACTAATTTAGCATGCTCCTCGAATGAATGTTGTTTTTCCATGATATGTGTTTTATTTAGCTAACAAAGCTTTGAGTGCAGGATTCGAGTTACCTCATCCGACACAACTACAGGCGGCTGCTGCCCCCACCAGCAAGTTATCTATAAGTATACTCTTAGAGCACACCAAGGACCTTGTGGCTCTGAGGAATTTGGGATTTGAGTTCCCCTTTATCAAAAAGAATCATTATCCCAAAGGATCCTTAGCCGCACGGATAGGCCGTTACATTTGGCACGTGAGGACGACGAACCTATGCATACCCCCCGGTCCTGACTCAACACCATTGTAACAATATTATCCTTGGTTATTTCCAACTCCTTTTAACCTATTTTCTTTTAGCCCAGCATACATGCATGTTAAAATCACGGTGGAAAACCCACTCTTCCAATGCAATTTGAGGGCCATCCGTGCCCCAAATTCTAAAGCAATTTGAAATATTCCACTCCGGGTCAAGTACCCAACTCCCTTTGATGTTGCCTCCGGGCTGATTTCCTTAGAACCCCTTGTTTGGACTTATCCTTTTTTATTTTTTACTCCCAGAGATCCACCTGCGGTAGTGGCAGACGCCCCCAATGGTGAAACCTAACGGATTGTGTCCTTAGGTACTTCCCCGTCGCTGGAAGTTGGTCTCTCCTTCTGTCCCAAGATCCACCTGTGGCAGTGGCAGATGCCCCCAATGGTGAAACCTAATGGATTGTGTCCTTAGGTACTTCCCCGATGCTGAAATTGATATTTTCTTTCCTTTTGTGCCCCACGCGGCACCTTTCCTCTTTTCCTTCATACACCCTTATCCCTTTCCTTTGTCCAAAATTTTTTTTCCCTAGGTCTTCTTCCTAGTGATGACTTCCTTGGGTGTTGGTGAAAGACTCTTATCAGGTGGCAGTCACCCAATGATTATGCGTGTATTTTTCACCTTGGCGTCTACTTTTTAGTCCGCTCCCGCTTCACTCCACTTCGCAACACTTCATTTCTTTCATTCCATTTCATTCCACTCACTCCATTACACTCCACTTCGTGTCCCTTCACTTCGCTCCCTTGTAAAGCAGACGCCAAGGCGTGGCAGCTGTAGATACGCGAATTTGACTCCACCGCGGGCAAATTTCATATTGTGCCATAATGCCACAAATGGCCCTCATTTTGCCTCGCAAGAGTATTTTCCCCATCATTTCGAATCTCACCCATCCTCCCTCGGTGCTTCCCCTCCATTTTCCAAGGATCACCGGGGGTCTATAGGCATTCATTTCAAGTCACGACGGGTCTGGGGGGCGCATTCTTAAACGCGTCTGAAAAGGCGGATGCAATTCCAAGTCGTGACGGGTCTGGTGGTCACAGTAGAAACGTGTCCGGCATGTTCGACGCGATTCATAGTTGCGCCATGTATGCGGGACACGACAAGGCCAAATGGACCTTATCGCGGAGGCCGTCCACGACGCGATAAAGGAATTTACCTATTTTATTTATGGAAAATGCTCAATATCATAAACGCATCCGCTATAGGTGCCGCGACTCCAATGTCCATTTTGGGAAAGTTTTTTATAAATAAAATTCATAAATACCTTATCACATCCTGCAACCCCGACGCATTTCAAATCAAGACGCGTCGGCCTGAGCCGCCGCGATTAGGCCCTAGCCCCAAAAGTCGTCGCACTCAAGCGCCCGAACCTCGGAATCATGCGAAATCTCTGAATCGCATCTGACTAGGCCGACACGATTAGGTCCTAGGCCTAACACGCCAGACCCCAGAAGTCGTCGCATTTATGGCCCACGTGCCCAAAATGAAGTCACGGCGGGGTAGGCAGACGCGTTTCAAGAATGCGGCGGTCATCCCCGACGAGAATCTGAAGGTGGCCGCAGGCCGTAATAATCGTGCTTTATGTCAAATCAAGCGGCAAGTGCGGCACTTCCTAATCGCGGCAGCCATTGCGGACACGTTTCTTATCTCGTCGGCCGGGCGGACGGGATTCACTCTTATAGTCGCGTCTGCTGTAGCCGACGCGATTCAAGAGTCTGATGCCTATAAATAGACCCCCGAGAGTCATTTGTAGGGGGGGTCCACTCACTGCGGCGAAGCCCTGCCGGATTCTCGCGTCGACCTCCGAGCTAGGGGGGCCTTCTACTTCATGCCGATCCACGCCTTCCTCCTCGTAGTTAGGAGTCGACATCTTCCCATCCCCTTTCCCCTTCTCTCTTTATTTACCTTCTCCAAGCCCCATGTTGCTCCCTTTTACACACACACATGCATGCATACGCACCCACACATACCTATTTTTTAGGGGTTTAAAAGCCAACATACGGTAAGTCTCCCCCCATGTTCTTTATTCATTTCATTTCATTCTTTTGGATTCGGTATTACACATTATTTGGCTAATCCCCTTTTCCTTTCTTTGTCTTCTTCTTTATTTTCAGGGTAATCAAACGAGGAAAATGCCCTCTACCACGGTCGTCTGTGCTCGTAGAGGAAGAGGAACCCACATCCCCCACGCAGTCTCCCCACACTTAAATAGGTATGCTTCGCAATCACTTCTTCCACCCGCACCTTGTCGTGCATCCCTCCATTCGGCACAATCGTGTGCCTGGCGATCACCATCCACCCCACCCCGATCACATCCCTCTTTGTACACTTCGTCACCTCGCGGCGGTGTCTACACCATTTACACAGAGTAAACGTCAATTGATATGGACGTTTACCTCGAGTTGACAGTAAGGATGTTGCCGTTAACGGCAGTCGATGTTGCCATTAGAAACACAGGTCAACTTACATCCACTCGAGAACAGACCATTCTACCCTACAAGCCATAAAACCATATACATACATGCACAAAATTTTCTAAATGCTCAATAAAATAAATATCAAATGTAATTTAAAAGCTATTAAGAAATTTTAGGACATCACATTTTTTTCTTTTTGTCTGATTTTTTGTGTGTGTAGGTGTGCTCATGGTTCTGGAATGCTTCTGTTTGAGTCAATTGTACCAAGCGACAATCAACTTGGTCCCCTAAAATAACACAATGACAATGAGGTATGTCACTCAAAGTACACTGGCGACAACACTTGTTGTCGTACAAGTATTCCTAATGACAATATCGATTGCCAGTGGGAAGAGCAACCAGCAGACTATGACTAGTACTAAGCTAGTAATAATTGGTACGTTCAGATCGAAGTTTACCAGGTTTGGGGGCTAGTGTGTGGCCCATTGATTGAGTATGTGTGCGTGAATGTGTGTTTATAGGTCCTTGTAGTAGGTTGGAGGCTGGAGGGTTGGAAATTCTAGCCCAAATAGACCTCTGGCTAGTTCATTAAGAACATGACCAACATAGTTGCCGCGATTCTTACATGAACGCGACTACTTACTACATCGCGATTTTGAACCGCTTCTTCGTGAGCGCCGCTGCATGCGCCCCGCATGGCACTTGTAGGGTCGTCAGTGTTTAATCGCGACGGCTGGGTACGTCGTGTTTCTAAACGCGATGGCCCAATATGTCACAATTTAAACTCTATGTATTTTGGGCTTTTGTCCTAGGCCGAACAGTGCAGTTGCACTATTCAACTGAAGGGGACATTGCTACATGATTTGGAGGCAATTTTGGGCATTCGGTTGTCCGTTCGATGTGGTTCCGGCGTGAGGAGGAGCTTCGAAGCACGAGGAACCTCTAGATGGCATTGGTTTTGCATTTCATCCATTGGTAGGGGAACTCTTCACTGTTTTCTCTTGTGAGGGTTGTCTAGGTTGAGAATTGTGGATTTTAGTTTGGAAATCACATACACATGATAGAGAGAATGTCTAGGTATGAACAATTATTTCCTGCTTTAACAGTATGTACAGTTGTTTGGTGTGATTTCCAGAATTGGAGCTGTAGGTAGGTTTTTGTTGTCTGAAAGGCGACAGAACGGGTCGTTGCGTTTTGTGAACGCGACGGCTTGTCCAGTCGCGATTCAGGCCTTAAGGCTATTGGTTGGTCCGTCGCGATTCAAGCACCGATTGGTGACCACTGTGTTGGTCGCAATTTAGAATGTGGCCACCCAAGCACTGGGGTTTTGTTGCCAGTATGTCTAGTTTCTATTGCACATTACTTGTGCTGTGTTGGTTATGCAATGTAGGGTTTGTAAGGGTTGTGTTGGCTTATACCGTGGTTGATAACGATGGGTTTTTGCTTGGAACGTGTGCATAGCGAGTTGGGTTGTAACGTCTTCCGTGGTTACCTCTCCAGTCAATTACTTAGGCACCAGGTGCTCAGGTTTTGTCCCAGTATGGTGAGTACCATCAAGGTTTGTATCATCTTCCTGGACACCCTCATTCTTGAGTTTGAGTTGTACATCCAGCTGAGGGAAAGACGGCAAGGGCAGTGACTTGTGTTTGAGGGTGTGAGATCGCTTGTAGCGCGCTCGTGTTTGGGGGACGGACACCAGTAGACGTACTGGTTCCTAGCTAGTCCTATTTCCAGTGCCTCACTTTAGGGAGCTCACGTCGGAGTCCCTAAAGGTGCCAGGCTTGGGCCTACAGCTGTGCGGTATGCAGGAGTGGTGTTAGCTTGTCTCCACAATTCTTGACCCTGTTGAGGTGGAGCAGTAGCTGGACCTTTCGTTCGTGGCTGCGAGGCTTACAGGTAGACTTGTGTTGTTTGTCCAGGTCTGTGGGTGGTGTCGTGAACCAGTTCAGGTGACTTGTGTGCAGCGTGCCCTTCCTTGGCTTATATACGTGTGTGTGGTTTGTCGTTTACTTATTTACAATTGTAGCATTATGCATAGGCGGTGATATATTTTAATTGCTTACAACTTTGCTTACTTTACATGTGTACGTTGTTTTTTTCGACTTTTGGGGAGTTGCCCTACTGAGCCAATGACTTGTGAGGCTCACCCCTTCTTCTTCCAGGTGAAGGAGAGCAGGAGGGTTCCCGTCCCTCTTCTAGTTCCGGTCATCACCGTAGTGGAGTCAGGCCGACATCACCAGTAGAGTAATAATTCTTCTTGTTGTGCCTTGGGGGTTTGTCGCAGGCCGTTGTACTTCGTACTATGACTTTAGTATGGAACTGAGTATGTACATTTCATGTGAATATATGTGAGAAATGAAAACTTATATGTGTTCAGTGTGTTCTTTTATATTTGCACGGACATGTTGTGTTGATATCCCTTGCGAGGCTACGGCTCATTCACGGGAGATGGAGACGTGTTGGGCACATTATTGGGTTAACAGACCTTAACGGTGAGGACCATCACAATTGGTATCAGAGAAAGGTCCGTGTAAATATGAAGGAACATGAAATGTACATAGTTTGTTCCCTACTATAGTCTACTACTGGTAGTTGACCCTGTTTGTGTAATGATATGGTGGAGTATTTTAGTTGGGGGTTGAGGCCGGAATTGCAAGATGCAGTGATTCCACTTATGTGTAGTACGGTGGAGGAGGTTGCCCAGAGAGAAGCGATACTTGAAAGAACTATGCAAGCTAGGAAGTCTAGTGGATCATGATCGAGATCGGGCAGTTTCCGACTTCCACAGCAGTCTTCGAATGTTAGCAAAGGGAAGGCACCTTCGACAGGAGCATCTACATCAGGTTTCGCCAAGTGGGGAGATAAGTTAATGATGATATTTAGAGGCCGAGGAGATGGCAGGCAGTAGGGATTTCAGAAAAGTCGAGGCTATAAGTTGGAGACAAAGGAATCACAGCAAAGCACAGCTATGCAGCCCATAGAATTTATATGTTATAATTGTGATCAGTCGGGGCACTTGGCAAGAAATTGTCCATATCCCAAGAGAGGCAACTATGGTAGAGGGGCACCGCAGCAGTAGCAGCCACCAGTTGACCAAGGTAGAGGCACATCTTACCAGAGGGACGAGAACGAGTGATGGCAATCGCAAGGGCTCAAGCAGAGGCGTCAAATTTGATTGATGGTATTATACCACTCCTTGAATTTTCTACTAGAATGTTAATTGATCTAGGTGCATCACATTTCTTTCATTTCTGAATACTTTATGGATAGTATGGTACATTCTTTTGTAGAGAGGCAGTGTGAGCTTGTGGTAGAGGCACCTTTTGGTGATTTCATGCTTACTACTAGATATTTTGATGAGGTTCCCATTATGATACAAGGTAATCAGTTGCCAACCAGATTATATGCACTGTAGTTAAAGGAATATGATGTGATATTGCGCATGGATTGGTTGGAAGCATATGGGGCAGTAGTTGATTGTAGAAAGAAGAGAGTAAGGTTCAGCCATCTAGGAGGCAGTATGTTTGAATTCCAAGTGTGTTATTCTATACCCCTAAGTACATTATTTCTACTCTTAAGGCTAGGAAATTGTGTTGACAGCAAGCTAACCTAGAAGGGGGGGTGAATAGTTTTTTTCTGAAATTTAAAAAACAAACTTAAAACACAGAAAATTATCACTTGAAAGTTTGGTTAGTTGAGTGTGATAGAGAGTAGCAGTGCGGAAGCAATAAACAATCACACAGAGGACACAAGAAATTTATCCTGGTTTGGCCCTTCCCATATGGAAGTCCTACGTCCGGTCCCCAAGCAACCTCTTAGGATTTAACTAACCAAGGGTACAGTCCCCCTCCAGGACAATACAACACCCAGCACCCCAGCTGGTCTTCTTCTCTTTCCCGGGCAAGAAGGCAGCCCACTTCTATTACAGGTTAAGAAGCCAACCTCCTGGTACAAACCCAGTGCGGTTATGCTAGACACAAACCCCTAGCTAGGTTCTACAATGTATATAGTCCTACAGCTAGACAGAAGTCATTCATATAAAAGAAAGAACAAAGCTAAGAGTTGGAACTGATGAAAACCAACTAAAAGAATTCTCAGTGAAAAGACTCTCTCCCCAGATTACAAAGATGCACACAGAGAGAGTGAAGAGAGGAGAAGGAGCATGAATGCTTGAGTGCTTTAGTTGCTTGAACACTTCTTCTTGGCTCGAGCTCTGTCTCTCTTTTCCTTTGATTCTATGTGGCATTTAGGTTCTTCCTGGATCTACGCTCTTAAAAATTTTCAGGAAAGCTCTGTCTTCTTCTTCAGCCTTGCTTCATCTTTTATATGAGAGGCTTGAACAAATCCGTTAGAGTTCTAGCCCTTGCTTATCTTCTGATATTTGTGATCTACGAGGTCTGCAAGCATAGAAGAAAGTGTTTAGATAAATGAGTGTTTCTGTCAAAAAGGTTCATACATCTATGTTTCCTGTTGCCACCCAGAAGTAGTAAGTAACCCCTTTTTTGACTGACAGGAGTGAAGAGATCCTATGAGACAAAAGATCTTCTGTCAGAAAGATTGAAGATTACATAAACGAAATATATTTGACTTTTCATTAGGCACCAAAGTATTTGAAACATCAGAGTATAAAGGAAATCGATGTTTAAGTTGAAATCGTTGTTGGGCTCAAATCGATCTTTAAGTAGAGGCAAATCATTTGTTTGATCACATCGTTGTTTGAAAGCAAATCGTTGTTTGCCTTATGAAATCGTTGTTTAAGAGCAAATCGTTGTTTTCACTTACGAAATCGATATGAGCGATCAAATCATTGTTTACGATCAAATCGTTGTTCAAGTAAGAGCAAATCAATGTTTTGACTTATCGAATCGTTACAACAATCAAATCATTGTTTTCTTTTTGAAATCATTATAAGAGTTAAATTGTCATGCCCCTCCAATTTAGCAGTGGAATAAATCGAAGGGAAACGTGAGCAACGAGTATGGTAACGTAAAATTGCGCATACAGACGCAAACATTAGAGCATCTAATGAACAATAATTGAAATAAACTCTTGATTTCATTATAAATCACTAAGACCATTACAACTACTAATTCAGAGCCAATATATAGGGCTCAATGACATCATTACATTGAAAAGAAATCTAAAGCAATAACCACTCGACTCCAATTGTGCTAGGGTCATTTGACTCCAGGTCACTCATCACTCTGGTCCCGTCCCATTGGTGCGTATAACGTCATTGTCTGATTTACCTGAGACACAATAACAAATAACAAAGGGTGAGCGATAACGCTCAATAGAACTTAAATCTCAATAGTCAAGCAGGCTTTGAATGATTAATGCTTTAAATGGCAGAGTAACTAATGATAGAGCGAGTCATGTAAAGTCGAGAAAGTAATAACACAAGTAATATGGTTCTAATAGTAGATGAATCAAGTATAGCACGGTGATTAAAGTCAAGTCACGCAATAGCAAGTAACGTCATTGTCAAGAAATAGCAAGCGACATGTATAGCAAGAAGAGAGATAGTAGATAGTCATGTAAAGAGTAAATTGCACTTTGATTGATTCTCATCAATCAAAATAGTATAGCACTTTCGATTAACTTTCGTCAATCGAAATAGTAATGGCACTTTTGTTATCCGTAGATAGCCGAGAGAAAATATAGCACTTTTATTGTCAACAGACAATGAGAGAGTATAGAACTTTGAACACGATTATGTCACATTAGAACGCAACAACTCAAGATAGCAAGTATCATGTAGAGCAAGTAGAGAGTACAACAGTAGTCGCTCAATAACAAGACAGTAGCAGTTCAGTAACAGTCAGTGGCAGTACAGTAACAGTGCAGTACGTCTGAATCAATAGACTAATAGTAACAATGTAACAGTCAGACGTCTAGCTAATTCAGAACAATCAGTCAGAATCGGTGCAATACAGACACCGTCTATGGCCCCTGCAGGTATTTTCTTGTGGCTCTCTGCCCCCAGGACTAGATTGGAGCCCCTTGAACACTCTTCGTGCCCTGAACAGTACTCATTCAAGTCAGTAGAGTCACAAGACCCTTTTTAGCACTAGATAGTCATGAACAGTACAAAATAGTAGAAGCCACAACAGCTTAAGGGTACCAAGAGTGTCACGCCCCGACGCGGAATATCGGAACGTGAGGCAGTTGTAAGTAAACGGGTACAGAGCAAGTAGTAGACATCAAACCATTAGATAAGAATAAATACTAAAGCAAATTCATTTCATTAATAATCTTTCAAATATCTAGTTACAACCACTAATATCAGAGCCAATCTATAGAGACCAATTACATTGAAATAAGTAAAAGACTAAACTACAACTCGAACATAATGCTAGGACGCTAAGGTACTCATGACATCACTCCTGGTCGTTCCCGTCCTCTTGAGTGTATAGTGCATCCTCGGTCTCACCTGAGAACACACGACAAATAATGCAGGGTGAGCGATAACGCCCAATAGGACTTAAATCTCAATAGCCATGCAGGCTTTAAATGATTAATGTATTAAAAGGCAGAGTAACTAATGATAGCGAGAGAGTCATGTAACGTAAGAGATAACATGATAGCACGTGAATGTAATAGCACAAGTTTCCAAATATAGCACAAGCGTCGAGTATAGCACAAATAGCAAGATGGCCATAGCATAAATAGCACAAGTATATCAATAGCACAATGAGTATAGTATAGCACTTTCTTGTCAACAGACAACGAGAGAACATAGCACTTTTGTCAACGAGAGAATATAGAACTTTTGATTGTCATTTAGATAGTCGAGATAGATAGCACTCGAGTGTAATGACAAACACTTTGATCATTTAACTCCCATGGGCACTAGCACTTTCGGGCGCACATCCCAAGACCAGATCCGGCCCCTTATATATTGCCAGGCATTGGTTATATTGTTTATCTTTAGACAATCAGTCAATGGACAATATAGAGCACCAAGAAATAGATGAGAGTACTACATGAATAGGCGAGATAATAGAGTGAAGTGAATAGATGAACGAGTAGAGTATAGATGAGAGCTAGTGGACGTTGCACGTAACACGTCGAGTAAATGGGCGATAGTTACAGTTGCACAACACGCGCACTTGGTGTTGACAGTCAGGTGGAACTCACGACTCTTCCACTGGCCAAGTTAAGCGCAGGTCCAGAGGTCCGGCGTGATTCAAATAAGAGCAAACATCTAATAGCCATTTGGACCATATTGATCCCTAAAGGGTGTAATAGGTGTTAGGGTACAAACCAGCTCATCGACCATGTGGGAATCCATGGATAGAGAAGACTTACGGAGGCCTTGAACAAAGACTTACTAGTCCGGCAGAAGGAGCATTCGACGGAGAGTTCGACCAAGTCAAGAGAGAGTGTGTATAGAAACAAGTGCTCGACGTTCTCGAGGAATTCTAGAACAGTGGAGCGTCGATAACAATATTCCCAAACATCGCGAGAAAATGAAGACAAGTCTTATACAAGATATGACAATTTAATTACATAAATTACCAGATACATTATGAAATATTTTCATGCCATGTTAAGCCATATTGGATGGTTCAAGTGTGTGCATGTGTTAAGAGAAATTATAAATAGAGAAAGATCATGTGCATTTATTTTATCACACATAAATAGTTGATTTATGACAAGTGTAATTTTTTATGTATATGACTGTTAAAAGTGTACAAGCACTGTATAGAGTCAGAGCATCAAAATTTGGGGGTTTTATGCAAAAATGCAAATGAAGACGTACCCTAATGAAGGTTGTGACGGGGTCAACTGAGATCACGACGAGGTCTTGTACAGGTCGCGATGGGCTCATGGGTTCAGGCAGACAGATCGCGACGGGTCATTTGAAGGTCGCGACGGGCTTGTCAGATCAGGCAGCAGATAGCGACGACATGCCCTGTCACGATCAGATCACGACAGAAGGCTCTGTCGCGATAGCCTTGTGAACACGCCCTATCGGGCCGTCGCGTTCACAGGGTCTGCGCTCAAGTCCGATAGGGAAAGGACATTACATTCGATTGCGGGCCAGAACTTACCCTATTTAACATAGGGGGATTCAGAAAATCATAACTATTTACACAAGCAATGAAAAATCATGAAACTAGTTGCGAATTGATCTAGACTTTCATGGGTACTTATAGTAAATAGGAATTTGAAAACAAACAGGGTTTAGACATGCTTTAAACACGAGTATTCATTATGAACATGAAACAGTACATAGTTGAGATCAACGATTAAATTCGCAAGATAGGATGAATCAAAATTAGGGCTTTTAGGGGCAAAAGATGCCTAACATGCATCAGTTCCTACAGTAAAATCTCGTGGCATGGGGTTGAGTATACAAGGAGAACAAGAATTAAGATGAACGGTCAGGCTCATGCTAGTTGCAGAATATGAAAAATCGAGAAGAAAATATTTACTTGATGAAAATTATGAACCCAAAGGGCTTTTGTTCCTGAGGTTTAGATCAACCTATAGACGAATTTGATTTAGTTTTGCTTGTGAGAATGCCTACCTTTGACTCGTTTCGTCTTCTAGGGTTATGAACTTGAAGAACGAAGGAAGAAGCTTTGAGCAGCCTTTTCGCCACGAATTTCTCTCCTCCTTGGCCTCTTCCCACGTCCAGAAAACCCTTGGCACGAGCTAGGGCCGTCCATGAGTGTTTTAGAGAGTATTTATGTCTCTTGTATTTCAAATTCCTAATAGGACTCTAATTCCTATTTATTCCGAATTTCCTATTTCCCTCTCCCCTTTTTAGGCATGAGATCTCCTAATTTGGGTTAGGTTGGGACCCAAATTCGTGGCCAACCTATTAGGGTATGTTTAGGAATCCAAATCTAATTCAAATTAGCTTTTTAATGCATTAAATACCCCTTTCTATTTAGTAATAATTTAGTTACGAATTTAGGATATTTTCTTATTATTCCCCTTTTAAAAATCTCTATTTTGGCCCACTAATTTCTAATGGGTCCATTTAACAAAGTCCATTACTTCTTTTCATTTAATGGGTTTTATTTAATTCTCTTTTAATTGATTTTCTAATTAATTTATTTAGTTTTCTTTTTATATTATTAAATTTCTATTTTTTGAAAAATCCAGGTTGCTACAAAGAGAGTATGAGATAGATTAGATAGTAGAATGAACATGAATAGACGAGCGAGTAAAGTATACATGAGATCTTATGGTCATTGCACATGAAACGTCGAGTAACGAGCGATGGTAACAGTTGCTCAACACGCGCGTACGGTGTTGGCAGTCAAGTAGAATTCACTACATTTCCGTTGGCCATGTTACGCATAGGTCCAGAGGTCCAGCATGATTCAAGATAAGAGAGAGAACAATCTACGGCCGTACGGATCTTACTGATCCCTAGAGTGTATCATGGTGTTAGGGTACAACTAGCTCATCGACCATGAGAGAACCCATGGACAGAGGAGACTTACGGAGGTCTTGAACAAGGACTCACTAGTCCGACAGAAGGAGTATCCGACAGAGAGTTCGTCGAAGTCAAGAGAAAGTGTAAATATAGAAACAAGTGCCTTACGTTCTAAAGGATTTCTAGAATAGTGGAGCATCGATAACGGTATTCCCAAACATCGCGAGAAAACATAGACAAGTTCATTTAAAATAGGGCAATTAATATATATAATGGAAATAAATTGCTAGATGTACTGTGACAATTTTCATGCCAAGTTAAGCCATATTGGATGGTTCAAATTGAGTGCAAGTGTAAGAGAAAATCATGGACAAGATAGATCATGTGATTAACTTGAATTAATTAAAATATATTCAATAATAACAACTTCGTCTTTCTGTGTACAAGACAATTAATAGGACATGGGGTGACTGTATAACAAGAAGACTTGCAAAAAGGTGGGTTTTCATGCAAAAAGCCAGAACGCGACGCACCCTTGTAAGGATCGCGACTGGGTTCAGGCAGAACACGATAGGGCCTTGTAAGGATCGCGACGGGCTTGTCTGAACAGGCAGGCAGATTGCCACAGGGTCTTCTAAGGATCGCGACAAGTCTTATCAAGTTGGCGGCTAGAATGCGACGGGGTACCCTGTCGCGATACGATCACGACAGGTTCCTATGTCGCGACGGCCCTGAGAATGCGACCTATCGGGCCGTCGCGTTCTTAGGTTCTGAGCCTGAGTTCGAGCGGGAAAAGGATAGAGCCTCAGATTGTGGGCCAACTTTTTATCTTTTGTATAGTCAATGAAAAATCATGAAACAAGTTGCATATTGATCTAGACATAAGTGAGTACTTACGGTAAATAGGAATTTGAAAATAGATAGAGTTTCAACATGCTTTATTCAAGTCAAACATGAAGTACATGACACAGTAAGCAGTTGAGATGAGAGAATTAATTCACGAAGAAGGGTGGATAAAAATTAGGGCTTTTAGGGGCGAAAGATGTCTGACCTGCATCAGTATCTCCAATAAAAATTTGAGAGCATGGGATCGAGTATTCAAGGAGATATGAATTTAACATGAAGGTTCGGGGTCAAGAGAGTTGCAAGACTTCAAAATTCAAAAAGAAAATATTGGCTTGATGGAAAATTATGAAACTTGAGGGTTTTGTTCCTAGTACATGGAACAATCTACAGATGAAATCTTATGATTTTAGCTTGTGAGAATGCCTACCTTGACTCGATTTACTCTTCTAGGCCTAGAACTTTAAGAACTCGGATGAAGCTTGATGAAGCCTTCTCCCCATGAATTCTCCTCCTCCTTGGCCTCTCCTCCAGGTCCAGCAAGCCCCAGCAACGTGTTAGGGTCGGCCATGGGGAGATTGGACTCTAACTCCCATTAAATTCTGAATTTCCTCTTTCCTAACCTCCTTCCAAGCTTTCAATGTCCAATTTGGGTTAGGTTGGGATCCAAATTCGTGACCAACCTATTAGGGTAAGTTTAGGAATCTAATTCTAACACAAACTACTTATTTTAATACTTTAATACTCCTTTTCTTTTTAGGTAATAATTAAGTTGTGAATTTAGAGTATTTTCCTATTATTCTTCTTTTAAAAATCCTTATTTTGGCCCAATAAATCTTATATGGTCCCTTTATCAAAGCCCATTATTTATTAGGATTTATCTTATGAGATTTCCCTTTTTAATTAGGGAATAATAGAAATTTTGGATTTTATTATACTTTTCTTACTTAAGTTTATTCATTGCTAGGTGAGGTCCATTGGTCCAATTTCGATAATGGGTAATCATTTCATGATGCTGGGAGTCTCTCCGACATGTTCATTTAATTTATGGGTGCGTTATTTTTCCGTGTTAACGGTTTTCCGACTTAGTTTCCAAATTTGGATAATTAGTCACATTGTGGCATGCGCTTGGCCAATCAGATTTTTCGTTGCATGAATTTCTTCGTGGAACACTTAGGGATAGTATTTGGGGTTGATTTATAATTTTTACGAAAATTTAGATGTGTTCTTGCACATACGATAATGGTATGTATGTTTCTATTATTCTGTTTTTATAGAAATTTATTATTTTGAATATTTAAATACTGAATTTTCTGGGTTGCTCCATCCTCCCCCACTTAAAAGAATTTGGTCCCCAAATTCATACGATATGATACGACTATCAATTTTTTTTAAATATTTCAATCCATCATCTCCCCCACTTAGGGTTTTGCTATCGTGAAAATAATATGAACTTAACTAAGGGTTTAGTGATGATACCTTGTCCACCTTCATTGGCCTGTTTCATATCCACGAGGGCTTGAAATCGTCTTTGGCATGGAGTTTTAGTTCTTCTTTATTGGACAGTTGATGACTTGATGTTGTTGACTTCCACAACGCAAGCGTCTGCCTAATTTCTTCCAACAATTATCAATCTGATGCCCTAGTTTTTTACAAAATTTATAGAATTCCTTCCTCTTCACTTCCCCTTTCATTCTCTTGCCATCTACTATATTTCTTCCTTTGTTATCATTGGAATGGGTAGCACGTTTCCTTTTCAACACCTTCTTGTGGATCTTTTCAAGAAGTTCCATGGTGTCCTCTACTAATTGAGCTCTCAATACTATGACTGAATATACTTCGATGTCTAGTGGAGCCAACTTTTCCCAGAACACAGGTCTTAACCCTTCTAAAAATCTCTTGGCCTTCATCTTCTCCGTACTCACCAAATGTGGTGCATACTGTGCTGGTCTTTCGAATTGTGCTTCATATTCTACGACCGACATCATTCATTGTTTCAAAGTGGCGAATTCATTTGCCTTCTTCTCACGAATCCTCTCAGAAAAATATTTGGTGTTGAAGAATTCTAAAAATTTATCCCACTCTATGTTGATGTTGGGTAATTGTCGACTGGCAGCTTCCCACCAAGCTCTAGCATCGCAGTCCAGCTGGAAGGTTGCAAGAAGGACTTTCTCCTGCTCCGAGCATTGCATAACTCTAAAGATTCATTTCATCGCCTTCACCCAATTTTCAATTTCATCGGGATCCGAAGTTCTATTAAACCTAGGGTGATTTATTCATTGAAAGTTCCCATATAAGTCTCCTGCCCCATTTCTTGCTTCTGTTTGAGTTAACCCCTGTATGGTCTGTTGTAATTCCTGCATTTGTGGATGCTCGCTAGCCATCTTCTCTAGTTCCTGCGAGCAATAATACTTATTAATTTCCTTCTTAAACTTAGGGTGTTTATACATATAGTTAAGCGCCTAGTCGTAACCCAAGCTTTATCTCAATCTCTCACATAGGTATGGTGGTTGATATAGACATAGTCATGGCAGTTCACCTAGAACATCCCTAGACTTAAAATATCCTAATAAGGACATCCTAGGCTCTGATACCAACTGTCATGCCCCTCCAATTTAGCAGCGGAATAAATCGGAAGGAAACGTGAGCAACGAGTATGGTAACGTAAAATTATGCATACAGACACAAACATCAGAGAATCTAATGAACAATAATTGAAATAAACTCTTGATTTTATTACAAAATCACTAAGACCATTACAACCACTAATTCGGAGCCAATATATAGAGCTCAATGATATCATTACATTGAAAAGAAATCTAAAGCAATAACTACTAGACTCCAATTGTGCTAGGGTCATTTGACTCCAGGTCATTCATCACTCTGGTCCCATCCCATTGGTGCGTGTAACGTCATTATCTGACCTACCTGAGACACAATAACAAATAACGAAGGTGAGCGATAATGCCCAGTAGGACTTAAATCTCAATAGTCAAGCAGGCTTTAAATGATTAATGCTTTAAATGACAGAGTAACTAATGATAGAGCGAGTCATGTAAAGTCGAGAAAGTAATAGCATAAGTAATATGGTTCAAATAGCAAATGAATCAAGTATAGCACGATGATTAAAGTCAAGTCACGCAATAGCAAGTTACGTCATTGTCAAGAATAGCAAGCGACATGTATAGCAAGAAGAGAGATAGTAGATAGTCATGTAAAGAGTAAATTGCACTTTGATTGATTCTCATCAATCGAAATAGTATAGCACTTTTGATTAACTTTCGTCAATCGAAATAGTAATGGCACTTTGGTTATACGTAGATAGCCGAGAAAAAATATAGAACTTTTATTGTCAATAGACAATGAGAGAGTATAACACTTTGAACATGATTATGTCACGTTAGAATGCAACAACTCAAGATAGCAAGTATCAAGTAGAGCAAGTAGAGAGTACGACAGTCGTCGCTCAATAACAAGACAGTAGCAGTTCAGTAACAGTCAGTGGCAGTACAGTAACAGTGCAGTACGTCTGAATCAACAGACTAACAGTAATAGTGTAACAGTCAGATGTCTAGCTAATTCAGAACAGTTAGTCAGAATCGATGCAATGCAGACACCATCTATAGCCTCTGTAGGTATTTTCGGGTGGCTCTCTGTCCGCAGGACTAGATTGGAGCCCCTCAGACACTCTTCGTGCCCTGAACAGTATGCATTCAAGTCAGTAGAGTTACAAGACCCTTTTTAGCGCTAGACAGTCATGAACATACAAAATAGTAAAACCACAACAGCTCAAGGGTACCAGAGAGTATGAGATAGACGAGATAGTAGACTGAACATGAATAGACGAGCGAGTAAAGTATAGATGAGATCTTATGTTCATTGCACATGAAACGTCGAGTAACGAGCGATAGTAACAGTTGCTCAACACGCTCATACGGTGTTGGCAGTCAGGTGGAATTCACTACCTTTCTACTGGCCATGTTACGCATAGGTCCAGAGGTCCGCGTGATTCAAGATAAGAGAGAGAACAATCTAAGGCCGTACAGATCTTACTGATCCCTAGAGTGTATCATAGGTGTTAGGGTACAACCAGCTCATCGACCATGTGGGAACCCATGGACAGAGGAGACTTACGGAGGCCTTGAACAAAGACTCACTAGTCCGGCAGAAGGAGTATCTGACGAAGAGTTCGTCCAAGTCAAGAGAAAGTGTAAATATAGAAACAAGTGCTCGACGTTCTAGAGGATTTCTAGAACATGGAGAGTCAATAATGGTATTCCCAAACATCGCGAGAAAACATAGACAAGTTCATTTAAAATAGGGCAATTAATATATATAATGGAAATAATTGCTAGATGTACATGTGACAATTTTCATGCCAAGTTAAGCCATATTGGATGGTTCAATGTGAGTGCAAGTGTAAGAGAAAATCATGGACAAGATAGATCATGTGATTACTTGAATTAATTAAAATATATTCAATAATTACAACTTCGTCTTTCTATGTACAAGACAATTAATAGGACATGGGGTGACTGTATAACAAGAAGGCTTGCAAAAAGGTGGGTTTTCATGCAAAAAGCTAGAACGCGATGCACCCTTATAAGGGTCGCGACGGGGTTCAGGCAGAACGCGACACGGCTTGTAAGGATCACGACGGGCTTGTCTGAATAGGTAGACAGATCGCGACAGGGTCTTCTGAGGATCGCGACAAGTCTTATCAGGTCAGTGACCAGAATGCGTTGGGGTACCCTGTCGCGATAAGATCGTGACAGGTTTCTATGTCGCGACGGCCCTGTGAACGCGACCTATCGGGTCGTCCTGTTCTCAGGTTCTAAGCCTGAGTTCGAGCGGGAAAAAGGACAGAGCCTCGGATTGTGGGCCAACTTTCTATCTTTTGACATAGGGTCGTTCAGAAAATCATAACTAATTATATAGTCGATGAAAAATCATGAAATAAGTTGCATATTGATCTAGACATACGTGAGTACTTACGATAAATAGGAATTTGAAAATAGATAGATTTTCGACATGCTATATTCAATTCAAACATGGAGAACATGACACATTGAGCAGTTGAGATGAGAGAATTAATTCACGAAGTAGGGTGGATAAAATTAGGGCTTTTAGGGGCGAAAGATGCCTAAAATGCATCAGTATCTCGAATAAAAATTTGAGAGCATGGGATCAAGTATTCAATGAGATATGAATTTAACATTAAGGTTTGGGGTCAAGAGAGTTGTAGGACTTCAAAATTCAAGAAGAAAATATTGGCTCAATGGAAATTATGAAACTTGAGAGTTTTGTTCCTAGTACATGGAACAATCTACAGACGAAAGCTTATGATTTTAGCTTGTGATAATGCCTACTTTGACTTGATTTTCTCTTCTAGGGCTAGAACTTGAAGAACTTGGGATGAAGCTTGATGAAGCCTTCTCCCCATGAATTCTCCTCCTCCTTGGCCTCTCCTCTAGGGCTAGCAAGCCCCAGCAACGTCTTAGGGTCGGCCATGGAGAGATTGGAGAGTATTTATGCTTGTTGGGTTGTTATTTCCTAATAGGACTCTAACTCCCATTAATTCCGAATTTCCTCTTTCCTAACCTCCTCCAAGCTTTCCATGTCCAATTTGGGTTAGGTTGGGATCCAAATTCGTGGCCAACCTATTAGGGTAGGTTTAGGAATCTAATTCCAACACAAACTACTTATTTTAATAATTTAATACCCCTTTTCTATTTAGGTAATAATTAAGTTGTGAATTTAGAGTATTTTATTATTATTCTTCTTTTAAAAATCCTTATTTTGGCCCAATAAATCTTATATGGTCTATTTATCAAAGCCCATTATTTATTGGGATTTATCTTATGGGATTTCCCTTTTTAATTAGGGAATAATAGAAATTTTAGATTTTATTATACTTTTCTTACTTTAGTTTATTCATGGCTAGGTGAGGTCCATTGGTCCAATTTCGATAATGGGTAATCATTTCATGATGTTGGGAGTCTATCCAACATGTTCGTTTAATTTATGGATGCGTTATTTTTCCTTGTTAACGGTTTTCTGACTTAGTTTCTAAATTTGGATAATTAGTCACGTTGTGAGGTGCGCTTGGCCAATCAGATTTTTTGTTGCACAAATTTCTTCATGAAACACTTAGGGATAGTATTTGGGGTTGAGTTATAATTTTTACAAAAATTTTAGATGTGTTCTTGCACATATGATAATGGTATGTATGTTTCTATTATTCAGTTTTTATGGAAATTTATTATTTCAAATTTTCAAATACTGAATTTCTTGGTTGCTACACAAATCGTTTGTTTGATCAAATCGTTGTTTGAAAGCAAATCGTTGTTTATCTTAACAATCGTTGCAGCGACCAAATCATTATTTCACTTACGAAATCGTTACACGATCAAATCGTTGTGTAACTTATCGAATCGTTACATGATCAAATCGGTGTGAGTGCGAAATCGATGTTTCACTTACGAATCATTGTGAGAGTGAAATCGATGTGAAACCGAAATCAATTTGGCACTGTGAACAAAAATCGATGAATATTGAATAGACATCGATTTATCTTTTTAGTGCAACTCACACAGCGATAGTACAATAAATTTATATTTATTAGGAAAACATGAAATTAAATATATTCAATACTATTAATTAATCATAAATTTTGTTATCACCAAAATAAGGGTAAATATAAGAGTGGTTCAACAATCTCTCCCTTTTTGGTGACAATAAAATTTATGAGAATTTTATGACAAAAATACTTAAAGCATAAAAATATAGAAATTCATTGATAATGCATACTCTCCCCCCTTTTGTCACTAACTAAAAGGAAAGATCTTTCCATGCATTCTCTCCCCTTTGAGAAAAATTTCTTACCATTGAGGGGTTCAACAATGATTGACATTAATGAATAACTCCCCCTTAGTCTGTGCTCCCCCTGAGCATAATGCTCCCCCTGAGAAAGAGGGTCCTCACAACGTAACTACTCCCTCTTTCACTTGTATGTCGACAGATGTTTCTTGGTGTGTCGACCGGTTGATCTCTTGAGTCGTCTTGTGGACTAGTTGTTTGTCAAGTCTTCAAGACTTTTATCTACATAGATCTTAGGAAAAGTTTGCAAACATTGTTAGTAGTAATACAAAATTCAATATTTGTGACTACTCCCTCTTCAGATAAGAGTTCGATGAAGAATTGGTAGTCACCAATGCCTTGAGCATCCTTTGTTCCTGATGCTCTAAGGCTATCCTGCAAATAACTTATTAGAAGTAGGTACCCAAATCCTTTTGGGTCCTTGATAATTAGATGCATAAAAACAACCTTTAGGAATCCAAACTATGTGCCTTATTGTGCAGGTGTTTAATGTGTGTCCTAATTTATTACAGTGAGAGCAGCAATGAATATAATTTGATTTACAGTTCTTATTTTATTTGTAATGTCTATCTAGAACACAATTTTTGGAAACATTTTCTTTTCCAAATTTTGGTAATGGATATTTTTCAAGAATTATGGCTTATTTTATTTTTTTCTAAGGTATGTAACCAAGCCCTTATTTGTTATTTCCAGATTTTGATCCTTTTAAGCATAAGGCTAAAGATGTTTTCCCTTTAGTTAATTTTCTAATTGATTCTTTTAAATACAAATTTTCTTCAATTAGAGTTTATAATTTTTCTTCTAACTCTAACTTCTCATTATTCTTGCTTTTCAAATCTTCATTTAAAAGATAATTATTATCTTTACATTCTTTTATTGTTCTTCTAATTTTACCATTTTTGATTTAATATCAGAATTAATGTTTTCCAAATAGGTTGTTCTTGATATTTTTCAATTCTTTTACAACAACCTTGTGTTTATCATAAAGTTCATTAAAAACTTGTTCTAAATATTCAGAGTCTGATTCTGAATCTGTGCAAGAATCAAAAGATGAGTTAGAATGTACCTCATCTAGTCCTACCATGAGAGCTAGACTTACCTGCTCATTTTCGGGATCAGAGCTTGATGATTCTAAAGTTGTGGCTTCATCATTTTCCTAAGCAGCCGCCATGGCTTTTCTTTTGAATTTCTTGTGCTTCTTTTTGGACTTTTCTGGCTGACCAGTCTTTTTGAGTCTTGGACAATCTGGTCTCAGATGTCCAGGTTTTCTGTGTTCGTAGCAGACTGGTTCTTTTTCCTTTTTCTCTTTCTTTTGAATCCTTCTTGATCTATTTTTCTACTTCTTTAGAATCTTCTGAAGCTTGGACAGAACTTCATCTACGTCACTGTCTTCAGATCCTGCATTTGTTTAGCTAGAAGAAGAAGAAGTGGAAGGAGCAGCTGCAGCTTTAAGAGCATTAGTGCATTTCTTCTTTGATGAGCTTTCAGATAGTCACTCCATATTAATTTCATGTGCCATGAGGGAACCTATTAAGTTATCAATATAAAATTTGGTTAAGTCATGGGCCTCTTCAATAGCAGTTACTTTAGGAGTCCATGAAAGAGTTAAAGAATTTTACCAAGAGAATTTAAACCTACTACTATGCTTGAAATCTATTATACATAGTAGTAATGTTTTCGTTTGGAAGCATTTTAAATTGTTCGTGTTGTGAAACAAGAATATCTATCCTAGATTGTTTCACTTTATCTGTTCCTTCATAAGTTATCTGCAGTTTATCCCATATTTCTTTAGCAGATTTACATGCAGATACTCTACTGAATTCTCTTTTAGATTAAGTGCAACATAGAAAGTTCTTAGCCTTAAAGTTTAAGGATAATTTATTTTATCTGCTACTGTAATAGAAGTAGTGCTTCAAGAATCATCACAGGAGCCGGATCGTGGAGGTTCAGGAGGCTTCTTGGCACAGGCCGAGGAGAGCTTCTTCGACCCAAATCTCCATCTGTAGAATTTTTCAAAGGCAGGTAACCCATACCCATTGTCCATACATGCATCTAGTAGGTCCTAGATATTTTTCTGAAATTTATTCGTGTCCTGGAACCCCCGTTCTCCCTTATTTTTGTGAGATCTGTCTGCATTTCTGTAGACAGGAGCTTAACGACATCCACTGCTGCCATTAAGATCTGAGGTTAGCAGCATCCTTTGTTGTCGTCTACTTGATTGGCGACCACCAGTGCGCTGTTGAGTTCATCAGGCAGTGACAGTGTGCTTGTTTGCCCTATAAAATATATTTTTCGGATGTTTTTGAACATGAGGATATATGTTAAAAGTATTATACTGTTAAATATCTCCAGAGGATCTTGTGATGTAATTATGGTGATTTTTTTCATTGTGTTATTTATTTAAATTTACTGAAATGTTGTGTTGAGCATGTTTTAATCTTATAAATTACTGTTGGTGTGGTTCATTGCTTAATTGGGATGTCAGAAATTTTCTGTAAGAAGTACATAGGTATCAGGTCATGCCGTAAAATTTAGGCAATTTATGAATTCCATGTGAATAATTAGAATATTTGGATTATAGAACAGTGAGCATGTATTATCTCTTTTAAATCTCAAATAAATTGTATGATGCAAGTTAAAATACAAAAAAAAAATCTAGGTGACATCATGGCTGCTAGATGCAAGTTGTAGAATGGTTAAATGCATCTGTAACACTGTGAATCATGCTTGATTGAATTCTTAATAATTGTGCAGAAAATTTGTTCTAATTTTCATAAATAGTGTGTATTTCCGAAAAATATGAGGATTTGTGTGTATGATGGTTAATATTGAGTGATTCATGGTAAAATTTCCATATTGATTAGATAACAATATGTATTAGTTTTGATTTCATGTTAGGAAATGACCAATTAATGCATGTTTAATGTAATCGTTGATAATTTAGTAAATTGCAGTATGATTAGGGTTAGCTGTGGCCTATTTAACATTGTAAACAGTAGTATCATGCTAGGTAAACTAAACCATATGCACACATGTGAAATTGGATATTATTGTGTTAAACGGTGTACAAACAATGTGTGATTAATAAGATTTATGTAAAACTTGTGCCATGGGTGACACTGCTACCTTAGATGGCTGTGGAACTGTACTGTAGTAAAATCCCTATGGGAAGGTTCATGTGTGTGAAATCCTATGGGCAATTAAGATGAAATCCTGGAGGTGGACATGTACCACTGGTTAGGGTGGAGAGTGCTTCTCCCGGTTCTGCGCAGTTAACCAAGATCTATCACTATATTGCCTAGGTGATAGGTATGTGAATGTGATGTGTGTGTCCTTCTAGAGGTGGTTCGAACTATGTGTCACTGCAATTAAGTGAAAATAATGTGATTGTGTATAAGTGAAATGTGAAATTGTATAATGTGCAAATGAACATGTGAATATGTGAAAGCAATGTGATAGCATGTGAAATTGTAAACCATTACATGAATGTGCTAAATCCATGTCAAAACAGCAAGCTAATCATGTTTATAATTGTGTAAATTACATAGAAAATGTACATAGAATCCATGCTAGGAGTATTGCTTCCATTATGTGTAATCCCATGTTTAAGTTGCATACATATTATATCATGAATGGAATGAGTTTTAATTTGATTTAGCATGTTAAAGAAATGTGTAGAGAGCATGTGATAGGCTTTAGTGGTGAAAAGAAACATAAAGCATGTATCATGTACCATAATGTTGTGGAAGTTTCATGCATAGAATTTAAGAATTGTTCAAACCATGCTACATGTCTTGATTGTTTCTAATTGAAAGTAAGATGTGCATATGATGTGTGTATGTGTAATGTGCATGGATTATTTACTGAGGCTTTTAGACTCACTCTTGCTTCGGCGTACAGGTGCAGGTGTCTCCACTTCTTCCGAGGAGATAACTAGGAGTGACTCAGAGTGAGAGTAGGAGATTGTTGTGGAGATATAGCGTTGTATTTTCTTTTCATAAGTATGTAGTCAATAATGTTATGTAATTCAAATGTGGACAATGTAATTTGATTAGAATTTCAATTATGTGAATTTTAGTTTATTTCTATATGGACTGTGGATAGAATGTGGATGATGGAATAAAAGTTTACATTGAGTTCTTTTAATTCCGTTGTTCTATGTTTATATTTGTGTACATCTCAGCTTAATGTATTTGTTGGGTCAATGTCCCACTGTAGCGATGCTCATTATACCGACGTGGGTTGGTGTAACCATACCGGTATAAGGAGGGTCGTTACACTTCTTCTTCAGCCTTGCTTCATCTTTTATATGAGAGGCTGAACAAATCCGTTGGAGTTCCAGCCATTGCTCTTCTTCTGATATTTTGTGGTCTACGAGGTCTGCAAACATAGAAGAAAGTGTTTAGATAAAAATGTGTTTCTATCAAAAAGGTTCATACCTCTATGTTTTCTGTTGCCACCCAGAACTAGTAAGTAACCCCCTTTTTGACTGACAGGAGTGAAGAGATCCGATGAGACAAAAAGATCTACTGTCGGAAAGACAAAAAGATCTTCTGTCGGAAATATATTTGACTTTTCATTAGGCGCCAAAGTATTTGCTCATATATTTGACTCTTCTGTCAGAAATCGTTGTTTAAGAGCAAATCATTGTTTTCACTTACGAAATCAATATGAGCGATCAAATCATTGTTTTTGATCAAATCATTGTTCAAGTAAAAGCAAATCGATGTTTTCACTTATCGAATCATTACGACAATCAAATCGTTGTTTTCTCTTATGAAATCGTTATAAGAGTCAAATCGTTTGTTTGATCAAATTGTTGTTTGAAAGCAAATCGTTGTTTATCTTAACAAATGGTTGCAGCGATCAAATCGTTGTTTCACTTACGAAATCGTTACACGATCAAATCGTTGCGTAACTTATCGATCGTTACACGATCAAATCAGTATGAGTGCGAAATTGATGTTTCACTTACGAAATCGTTGTGAGAGTGAAATCGATGTGAAACTGAAATTGATATGGCACTATGAACAGAAATCGATGTATATTGAATAGACATCGATTTATCTTTATAGTGCAACTCACACAGTGATAATACAATAAATTTATATTTATTAGGAAAACATGATATTAAATATATTTAATACTATTTAATTAATCATAAATTTTGTTATCACCTAAATATAAGGGTAAAAATATAAGAGTGGTTCAACAAATTGATCAATGTAGGGTGTGTAGCTTATTTGGCATCAGTTAGTTCAGTTGAAGCAGAAAAGACAGTAGATATGGTACCCATAGTTAAAGAGTTTGTGGTCGTATTCCTGGATGAGTTACCAGGTTTGCACCACATAGAGAGGTGGACTTCAAAGTGGAGTTGCAGTCGGGTAGTATGCCCATTTCCAAAGCATCATACAGGATGGCACTTGCAGAATTGAAAGAGTTGAAGAAACAGTTGTAAGAATTGCTACATAAGGGTTTCATTCGGCCTAGTCACTCACCATGGGGAGCACCGGTCTTATTTGTTAGGAAGAAAGATGGCAGCTTGAGAATGTGTATTGATGACCGCCAGTTGAATTAGGTTACAATAAAGAACAGGTATCCACTTCCACGGATTGATGACTTGTTTGATCAATTGCAATCAGCAAAGGTGTTCTCCAAGATTTGTTTGATCAATTGCAATCATCAAAGGTGTTCTCCAAGATAGATTTGAGATCGGGGTACCATCAGCTGAGAATTCGACAAGAAGACATTGCTAAGACAACATTTAGAACCATGTATGAACATTATGAGTTTGTGGTTATGCCATTTGTGCTAACCAATGCACCGACGCATTTATGAATTTGATGAACCAGATTTTCCATCCATATTTAGATTAGTTTATTGTGGTGTTCTTTGATGATATGTTATTGCACTCAGCTTGTGAAGAGGAACATGCAGCTCACTTGAGGATTACATTGCAGACATTGAGGGAGCACCAGTTATATGCTAAATTCAGTAAGTGTGAGTTTTTGCTTAGAGAGATACAGTTTCTGTGGCATGTGATTTTAGGTGAAGGTGTTGTAGTTGATCCAGCTAAGGTGGAAGTCGTTATGAAATGGGAGGAACCACAGACATTGCTAGAGATCAGGAGTGTCCTTGGTTTGGCAAGTTACTACAAGCGGTTTATTCAAGACTTCTCAAGGATTGCAGCACCAATGACAAGGCTTACTAGGAAAGGAGTACCATTTGTACGGTCATCTGATTGTCGGCGTAGTTTTATGGAATTGAAGAAGCGGCTTACTTCAGCACCAATAATAGAAATACCATCAAGTCGAGGTGGTTTTGTATTGTATACAAATGCATCTAGAAGAGGATTTGGGGTAGTACTTATGCAGCATGGAAAAGTGGTGGCCTATGCATCTAGGCAATTGAAGCAGCATGAGGAGAATTATCCCGACATGACCTAGAGTTGGTAGCAGTTATGTTTGCATTGAAGATATGGCAGCATTATTTGTATGGTTGAAAGATTTGAGATTTTTACGGACCACAAGAGCTTGAAGTACATCTTTTTTCACAGAAGGATTTGAATTTGAGGTAGAGTATATGGATGGAGTATCTAAAAGATTATGATTTCAGTTTAGCGTATCATCTAGACAAAGCAAATGTGGTTGTGGATGCTTTGAGCAGGAAGGCCGTTATGAGCCATATGATGATGAGAGAATGTAAGTTGTATAAAGATGTGGCAGAAAATTCTTTGATTGTTCCAAGTAGCCAGCGAAGAGCAGTGTTAGCCAGCAGCATAGTAGAGCCATCTTTGTATTGGCAGATATAGAAGTACAAAAGGTAGATGAGAACTTGGTTGATATTGTAAAGATGGAATATGTTACCATAGATGATGATTGTGTGGTCTGGTTCAAACACAGGTATATGTCCCAAGTGAAGCTAGTGTGAAGCAGAAAGTATTAGAGGAAGCACATTGGTCCAGTACACTATACACCCGGGAAGCACAAAGATGTACCAAGATTTGATGAAATATTTCTGGTGGCCAAGCATGAAGAAAGAGATAGCGGAATTCATAGCAAGGTGTTTATTGTGCCAACAAGTTAAAGCAGAGCATCAAAGGCCAGGAGTTTTGTTGCAACTGTTACCTATACCGCAGTGGAAGTGGGATGACATAGCAATGGATTTTGTTGTAGGTTAGCCCAGGACAGTGATAGGTCATAATGGTATGGGTTTTTGTTGACAGGTTGACAAAGGTGTGCAGATTGTTAGCAGTAAGTATGTCTTGGACAGTGAACAGATTGGCGAGGTTGTATATAGATAGAATGTGCCATTGCATGGAATACCAGTCACTACTGTTTTTTAACATCTCCGACTTTTCGGCTTTCAATTTGTGTGTGATGACTGGCCACTAACACGTCTAGCCTTAGCGATGCGTTAGTGTCGCGACGGAGCTAGCCGCCGCGACAATCATCCAGGTCGCGACCAGTTGTTGCATCACGTTCTTGTCACGCCTAGTCAATGGGTTGCGACTGCTTTCCGCTTTTTGGTCGTCTGACACTTGTCAGAGTGGCAGGCGTGGCAGACTGACCTGTCGGATTGTCGCGGCACCCCGGATGGGCGCATTCTGATCGCGTTGTGGGCGGCCGTCATGTTACGGTTGGTAACGCGATGCCCCGCCCCGCCACGTTCTGGGGGCCGGAGGCTAAATGCCTTGGCCGGTTTCCCCCTTTGCCCCTTTTGGTTCCTTTCTGTTGGGTTGAATGTAATTTCATATCTTTTTCCCTCCTATTTTGATGATGACAAATGTGATTTGAATGCAAATTATTTGAAACATGATAAATACATTTCACCTGAAATTCATATTCAAAAAACATGTCTCAAAGCACACTTATCATTTGCACTCATAATAAAATTTTACTAATGATATATGTGTTTAATTTTCAGGTACAAACACTTTTTGCAAAAGAAGTGTCGACACACTCCACAATGGTGTCGACACAATAACCTAAATTCAAAGGCAAAAAGATGAACAAATGTTGAGACTGTGTCGACACATATCAAAGTGTGTCGACACGAGTTGCAGATTCCGGAAATCAGACTACTCAGGTCGACGCACTCTCAGGGCAGGTCGACACTGGATCCTGCTCCCAGAACAGCGGTTTTCAGAATTGGGGATAGCAGGTCGACGCAACACCAGAGCAGGTCGACACTGGATCCTGCTCCCAGAACAGCTGTTTTCAGAACCAGGATAGCAGGTCGACACAATAACAAAGCAGGTCGACACTGGATCAGTTCCCAAAATAGCCTGTTTCAAGATTTGGGCAGTGTGTCGACACCACCACCAGGGCAGGTCGACACACTACGGAAAGTTTGCAACTTAAATTGGATGTTTGCCACGTGTCAGCCTAGGGCGATGGGGTATCAACCTAGGATCGTGTGCCCTTGTACCTAAAGGGTATCCTTGGAATCTTTTGGGTATAAAAGGCCCCCAATTGGCCGTCCATCAAGAGAAGAGACCCAACTAACTCTTAGAGACTCCAAAAAGTTTCCTGGCGGCTACAAGAGGTCGTCTCCCTCCTCTGCTCTCCGTGTGCTTCCAGAAGACCAATTCTCACCAATTCAAGTGTGAGAATTGGAGTGTGATCCCTGTAGAAACCTCTGAAGCATCCCAAGGAAGCAGATCCAATAGAAGCCTTCGTTGGAGAAGAATTCAAGGAAGATCCAACAATTCCAAAGTGCAGAGCATCGGTTTTGGACTTCAAGATTGCAAGCCTCTTCCCAATCCAAACTTCTACAAGGGAGTACACTTGAAGAACGAAGTTATTTAATATAATTCATTGTACTTCTGTTCTTCTGAGATATCTTTTGAGATTATGCAAGTGCTTCTGCATAGCTCTCATTAGTGCTCTCATTTTCGACTAGATCTGTTGCTAGAAGGTCTATGTCTTGAGTTGGTGTCTAGCAAGTCTTATGTGAGCATTGTGCTCAAGTTGTGTGAGCATTGTGCTCAGGTTGTTGTGAGCCGTTGTGCTCAGTTTGAGTTGTCTAACTCAAGGTTGTGTTGAGCAGTCTTGCTCAGTTGTTCTAGAGTAGTCTTACTCTAGAAGTTGTGTGAGTTGTAAGCTCTCAAGTGTTGGAGTTGTCAGGCTCCAGTGGGTGTGTTACCCAGTTGTTTTAGTGAATCCTCACGGGGTGTGAGGGGTGGTTGTAGGAATCACTTGGGTGATTTCCGAACCACCTAAAAATCCTTGTGCATTTGTCTAATTGTGGTTTGATCATTTCATCCGTTAGATGCTTGCATAAGATCGGTTAATATTCACTTAATCAACTTGTTTCACATCTATTTTACCAACTCACTCAAATCTCATCAGATCTGTGGTTTTTCACTGATAAAATTGCCTCTGATTCAAAAGTGTTTTTAAATTGTATAAGCTTCCGCAAAAAGTGGCGAAGATCTATTCATCCCCCCCTTCTAGATCTATTCCTCACCTTCACTTCGATCCTTCACTTTCCTTCCTTCCCTCCTCTCCGAGGGGCAAAGCTTTCCCCTCCTCTTCGAGGGGGAAAGCATTCCCCTCTCTAGTGGTTCGTGCGTGGTGGCTTCGGCGGCTCGTGGCGGAGTAGACGCGGCGTCGAGGAGCGAGGAGGTGGCGGCCGTGGCTTCGTGAAGGCCCCTTTGGGGTTTCGGTTCTTCAAAGGTAGGGATTCTTGTGCCCTTTCCAATCTGAGTGATTGAAAGTCCCTTTGTGTGTTTGCATGCTTTAAATGCTTTCCCTATGCTCCCCTCCCCATGGTGGTAGTGTTTGTAGTGTGTGGGGGACCCGGGAATGTAGCATTCCGGCGATCTACCTTCCAGCTAATGTCGCGAACGCCGAGCGCGTCGCGACATCAGAGAAGGCGTCGCCCTAGTCAGACGCGACCTCATCACGGTGCAGGTGGCCGTCACAATAAGGGTCGCATCGCAACCTGGTTCCCCATCGCAACAAGGTTCTTGTCGAGACACGCCTTCCCGTCACGACTCAGAGCTTGTCGTGGTGGCCCTACCCGTCGTGTTCTTAACGCGACGGCCTTGAAGGTCGGGGCAGCATCTATGTCGTCGTGGGTGTTTCTGTGGCCCGGTTGGCGTGTCGGATTGTGCCTCAGGGCAGGGTTGCTCTTCAGACCTTCTGGTAGGGAATGCGGCAGGTTGGCGCTGCGTTCAATGACCGAAGGGGACACCTTCGTGGTCGTGTCCTAGCGGTGTTGCTAGGAGGCTCGCGTCTGTCTAATAATCGATGGTCTGGCTACCAATCGATTATTAGAAGAGCATTGGTTTCTGTGTTGCGTGGTGGTGTTTCGGTTTCTCGAGCCGTGTCGTGTGTGCCGACGTTGGCCGACAGCCCTTTCTCGGGGTTTCCGGAAGGGGTGTCGTGCGTGCCTATGCCTACTGGGCTTGTCTTGGTTATAAGCCAGTTGTGCCATTTTCTGTGGTGGTTGCCCCGCCAGTTCTCTTTAGCTCGGTGCTCGGCACCTGAGGGCTTGTCCGTGAGACAGGTTGTTACTGTTACTTGGGACCCCCAGCCCAGCGTGTCTGTGTCAGAGGGTGTTGCTCTGGGCAGCGGGCGTGCTCAAGTCTCGGATTTGGAGCAGAAGGGGAAAATGGTGGGGGCAGCGGCATGAGCCATTTATAGAGCTCTCTTAGCTGGTCTGGGTCACCGAGGTGGTTTAGGTGCTCTTCCGGTGTGGATCAGCTGGTCCTTCTCACTACTTCGCTCTGCGTTGGTTCAGGAGCCGCGTAGGGAGGCCAGGCGTGGGGCCGCAGTTCGGTCGGACTGCAGTGTTTGTGGTTGTGTTCTTTGCTGTGACTCACTAGCCTCACTCTACCGGGGAGGTTGTAGGCAGGAGTTAGCAGCTGGCGAGTGAGAGGGGTGGACTATGTGTCCTTCTCTTAGATGCCTGTGACGTTGCTTCACACCCTGTTTCCGAGCTTGTGTTTCCATTGCCCTGGGTTACACGGTGGTTGTAGCCTAGCCGTGTCTCGCTTCCTTGGGTTTAGTTGGTTTGGCCTTGTGGGCCATGCTCAGTGGTTTCCGCTCTGCAGTTTCTCTCAGGGTGCCTGGTGCAGACACTCGACTGCTATTTCGGTAACCCGTTCCTTGGTGCCATCCGTGGTGGCACTGTAGGGTGTAGTCCCCTGACCTTGTGGCGTGTCCGAGGTGCAGGGTGGTTCTTCTTGTAGGCCCTCGACCTTGTGGAGGTCTGAGGTGGCCATGCCTGTGGTGAGACGGTGCTTCTCACGTGGTTGCTCGGTGTCTCTCGTGGTGACACCTGGTTGTTCCTTCCCCACCTCGTGGAGGTCCGGGATGTTGGTGCTTGTGTCGTTAGACTTTGATCTCACGTGGTTGCTCTGGTGTTCCATGAGCTCCTTTGTCTCAGCGGGTGTGTGCCGAGGTGTTGCTTCTGCATTGTGTTTGACTCCACTGGTTCGGCGGCAGTTGTCTTTGGCCTGACCTGGGTTGTGGTCGAGGCGTTTCTCTATTCCGCTGCTTTGTAGTACTCTGTGGTAGGCGTTTCTCGCTTTACTTCTTTCTAGAGTAGTTTGCTTCCGCTTTTGTTGGAGTTCCTGTTGCTCTGGCTGGTAAGGGACTGGTTATCCCTACTGAGCCTTGTTCGCGAGGCTCACCCCCCTACTCTCTTCTGGTAGAGACTCGTTGTCGCAGGAGTTCGTTGCCGGACGGTCGTGGTGGCAGCTTGTTCATCGTGCGTTGCCAGTAGTGTGAGTTATGAGCGTGAGAGCTCTTTGTACCGTGAGTTGAGAGTGGATTTTTTTGCAAGTCCTCGGGTATGCCCCTTAAGGACTGCACCTTTCTCTCTGTACTTGTACTTTTATTTAGGACATGTTGTACATAATTTCTTTATTAATGTACGAACTTTTTGGTTATAGTTATTTGAATTCATTGCTTATCTCACTGGACTAAATTCTAACCCTTCTAGGTCTTCGGATCTGTGGGTGGCGGCGCGACCTTCGGGGTCCCTGGTGGGGGTCCGGGTGGTCCGGTCGTTACAGTGATATCAGAGCTCAGCGGTCCAATGAGATTTGTAATGAGTGAATAACTATGGCTATCCCAAAGAAAGGTACTAGTACACTGCTGACCCGTCCGTGTAGAGTGTTGTTAGGTGAGCTGTTACAGGTGGCTAGCTTTCCAGTAGGGTCCTAGTGTGAGCTGTAGAAGAGTGTTTGCTGCTGTTGCTGGGTGCGCATGCTGCGAGCGTGGTTGCTGTTTTCGCTCGTGCTGCGGTTGGGTTTGTCCTTGGCCTGCGCGTCCATGTGGGTGTGTCACAAAAGCTGAGAGAGCCTACATGTGGTGTGGCCTTCACTGGTGCAGGGTTGTGGTCTGCGGAACTGGTAGAAGGTGTCCTTGCCTTGTTGGCTGTACCCTTCTTGTGGGGTGTGTCCTTGTTGGATGTCCCCTTGTTGTTAGGGTGTGTGTTGTGTTGGATGTGTGTTTGGCCTTGTGTGTCTGTGCAGCATTGGGCATTGTGCTCTGCTCAGTCGGTGTCTTTGCTCGAGCTAAGCAGATGCTTTGTGTGCCGTGTTGCACTACTGGTTGAGCGCTATGACCCCTGTCTGTGGTTGTTGTCGGCCTTGTGTTAACTG
Organism: Colocasia esculenta; assembly: GCA_014218235.1. Taxonomy (NCBI): domain Eukaryota; kingdom Viridiplantae; phylum Streptophyta; class Magnoliopsida; order Alismatales; family Araceae; genus Colocasia; species Colocasia esculenta. Next base: position 50,142,338 of record CM024758.1, read on the forward strand.
GTTATGAACTCTGGTGAGGTGCTCCCGGAGTCCTTCTCTACTGGTTCTGGTGGAAGTGAGGTTTCCCCAGAACTGTGTTGTGCTCGTTTCTAGTTGTTGCGGCGTTGCCCTCTGGGTTGAGGTGCATCACTTGGCTGCGGTGTTCTTGTGGTGTTTCCTAGAACTATTTGTTGTTGTCCTAGTGAGAGTTCCTCTCCCTCTGGGACTGCTTCTGTACTCGTTAAAGTCTTCCGCTGTGTTACCTCCTTGGTTTGAGGTCTCTGTTGTCTAGTTAGTTGCTGTTGCGTTGGTCTCATGTTTGAGGTGCATCGCTGGGCTGTTTTGGTTCTGGTGTGGTTTTCATGAACTGTTGGTCATTGTCCTGGTGAGGTTCGCTCTCAGGACTATTCCGGGCTTGCTTCATCTGGTTGTTGTGCTATCTCAGGGTTGAGGTATGCTGATGTTGTGTTGGTCGTTGCGTTCTGGTGGGTTTTCCCAGAATGACGCCTTGGTGTTATGGTGGAAGTTCTCCCAGAACCAGTTTATGTTGCTTCCACTGTCTGCTATGTTCTCTCTGTTGGCCGTGTGTTTTGGTCGTTTCTTTGGGCTGCGTTCTGGTGATGTTTTCCCATAATGGCTCTTGGCGCTTTGGGTAGAGGTCCTCCCCAAGCTGCCTTGTGTTCATTTTGTTTGTCGCTGCTCTCACTCTGTAGAGATGACCTGTTGACGTTGCCAGTGGGACTGTCCCTGTTACAGTCAGCCTGGGTGTTGTCGGTCAAGGTGTGGTGCCTTTGACCATGTGTCTAGCCGTAGTGCTGGCTAGATTGTCTTCCTGATCATTTTTCAGGTTTTCCTACTACGCTGGCGGGACTTCGTGTGTCCCCAGGGTCGGGAGGTTGGCTTCATTTTTCGCATCCTGTGGGCTCTGCCAGATGGTAGTCTTGTGAGTGCCATGGGTGTCTGGCTAGTTGTGCTTCTGTGGAAGTGCCAGTCTCGTTTAGTGTTTTCCCTTTGCGTGTGGAAGAGACTCGTTGTGAGAGTTCTCCTCCCTTGTTTTCCATTGTTTGCTCAGGGTGATGATGCTCCACTGTGGTGTTGTGTCGCCAAGGTGAGCATTGTTGCGACCTTCTGGTGGAGTCATCTTCCCTTGGGTGGACTGTTGCGTGCAGTCTACTCGTCTACTTTTGGTAAAGGTGGTGGACTTTGACCCTGTGTGTGGCCTTGTGTTTGGCCAGTTCATCGTGGTTGTTCGGCTAGCTGTGTCTCCTATGGGAGTGCTAGCCTTGCATTGTTCTTTCCTCTTTCGTGTGAGGAGGAGGCCTGTTGTGTGCCTTCTTCCTCTGCTTTCCGTGGGTTGCTCGGGGTGGTGGTGCTTTCACATGGCATTTGGTGCCATGTCGCGCACCGTGGCGACCTTTGTGGCAAAGGTCCCTCCCCTGTGCTATCTTGAGGATGAGCTGATTGCTCCCCTCGTGCGCGTGGTTTCCTTGTGGTGCGATAGGTTGGGGTGACCTATTGTCCAGTCTCTTGCTGTTCTGGTTTCTTGTCGCCTGACTGGACGATGTAGGGCAGCGTGCCCTGTGTTCAGTGTGAGGCGGCATCGGGTGTTCTTCTATTTGGCTTGCTTGTGTAGGCATCGTTCCGGTGCGTGTTTTTCTTGTGCCTCAGCTGTGCTTTGGAGGCACTTGTCGCTGTTGGGCATGTGGCCCTCCCCACCTATGGTGGTAGGAGCGGTGCCCTGTGTTTGCTCACTTCTAAGAGCCAATATGGTTGATGTGCTCTTGAAGCTATCAGTTTTTCCACGCGTTTCTCTTGTGGGTCTCTAGTGGAGAGTCCCTTTCTGTTGGCCTTGAGTCATTTTAGGCCGCTGGTGCGGTTGTGTACTGCACCTAGAGCGTGTTTCTTTTTCGATGTTTTGTGTCCTTGTGCCTTGAGGGTTCGTGGCCGGTGTGGCCTGTTCTACCCTTTTTGGCTTACAGTTTCTTGTGGGTGGCTATAGCAGGTCTCTTGTGGAGAGTCCTTCCTGTTAGTCATGTTGTTTCGACCGTTGGTGCAACTGTGTTGCATCATGCCGAGTTTTAGTGCTTGTGGTAGCACCCTGTGCTCATGCTCGAGTGGTTTGTTTTATGCCGTCTGGAGCCTTGGTGCATTGTGTTGCACTTTGGGTAGCTCCTGGTGCTTGTATTAGCACTGTGTGTTGTGTCGTGTGCTCTATTCGTGAGCTTGGTGCGTCGTTTCGCGAGTTTGTACGGTGTTCGAGGCGTTGAGCTTTCCGCCTCTGGGACACTTCGTGTTGGCTGTGCCTTGTGGCTGTACCATTACCGTTGTGGGGTGGCTGCTTTGCCTTGTCTAGGTAGCCCTATCGGTGGTACGCCAGGTCTTGGCCGCGACCTGTGTCTGGGTTTCCCCTCTTGCTTTGTGGAGCAAGTGTGTTCGGTTGGGGTACCCTGCTTCGGTTTGGGTCCCTCTGAGGTCAACGTGCTGTCTTCGACCTCTGCAATTGTTTCGTTTCCCGTGCAGTTTGCCGACGTCTTGAGTTGTCTGGCCTTGCCAACATCAGACGTCTTCCTTGGTTTTGCCTCTATGCCTGTGCCTGTGGAGCGGGTGTTTTAGCTTTCTATGGCTCCATAGTCGTTGTGTGTCCTGGTCGGACCACGAGGATGATCTGGGTGAGATCTAGTGGTGCCGGTGGACACAATCTTACTCGCCGTGGGTTCTCCACGTGCGTGTTTTTGGATTGGTTTTGGGTCACTATTAAGAAGCTCTCATTTGGCCTTGCCGTAAGTGCTAGCTATTGCTAAGTTGTGCAGAGCCATTCAGCGGAGTCTTGTGGATGACCTCTTGGCATTTCCTCGATTGTCGTCAGTAGCTGGGACCTCTGTCTAGTCATTGGTGATAGAGTGAGTTACTAACCGGTTGGTCTCAACAGCATGGCCTGTTGAAGGCTCAGTCGTGTGGTTTTCGACTGGCAGTTTCAATTATTTTCTGGTCAGCTTGGTGCGCACCGTGCTTGTGGAGTTGTCGACATCTGCTTGTGTGCTCTGCGCCGTTGTTGTGCGCCCTGTGAGCTGTGGGATGTCTAGTTTGGCACTCCCTTTGTGGCAGGGTCGTGGTGGCAACCACCGAGAAGTCGCGGTGTGACTTAGTGGTCCCTTTGCACCTGTTGTGTTCTCAGACCGGGTTTTGTTGGGTTTACATTTGATATGTTTTTTTGATGATGAGGAATTTATGAACAACCAAATTGATGTGATGTGATTGTGTGAATCATGCTAAAATTGACAAACTCAAGAAGTGCTAATCAAGTAAAACATGTCTTCATTAATCATTTTTATGCTCATACTATCTTACTAATAATGTTCTTAAATGTAGGAGAGATTGCGTGCAAGACAATGTACCAAAATAAGATAAAAAATATTAAGAAGAGCACTAAAAGCAAGTGCATGTCGACAGCCCTAGAGAAGCCTGTCAACAGCCCAGCATAGACAGAACAGATGGGTTCTTGGAAAGGTTCACTTGTCGACAGAACCAAGTCATCTGTTGACAGATCAACACAGGAAACTGTCTCTTGGGAAGCCCAGTCTTCTACCTTTTGCAAGTCTGTCTCCATCTGTAGTAGATGCATATCTTGCTGTCGACAGACGAAGAGAAAATCTCAATACGAGATCTCCATATGTTTCCGACTTGGGTGTTTCCTTTTACCACGACTCTCCATACTTGAACACCCATATAAAAGGAACTCTTTGGGGTTATTTTCGTACAGAAGCAGCCACCATACAATACCCTAAGGAAATCCAAGAGAAAAAGTTTCTCTCTACAACTCTGCTTCAACCTGCCGTCCTTCCAAACGGAGGTGAAGCCACTTCGTCTGTGATTCAAGCTTCTCCATCAACTTATACTTGTCAAGACGAAGTTTGAAGTTCATCTAGACGACATCTTGAAGAGTTCTACATTAGGATTTGATTCTTCAACTCAGAACTCTTCAATATCTCTGTTTCCCATACCTTGTGTGTGTGTTTGTAGATCAAGTGTCTCTTGTGCTTGATCTACGTGGTTTGTGTTGTTCTGATCGTAGTTTTACATCAGACAATGTGAGTGTGTGTGTTGTAGAGTGGACTCGCTAATAAGCAGTGGTTTTTGCATGTGTGTGTGGACGGTGGACGTAGGATACACAAGTTGTGTACTCCGAACCACCTTAAATCATCGTGTTTGTGGTTTGAACGTTTCACGCTAGATGTTTGGTAGGCACGTTGATCTTTCACACACTAGATAAATTGCTACTCTATCTACTTACAATTAACACACATCTTTTTTTTTTTTGGCAAAAGTGGTCAGGGGTCAGCACCGGTCGAATGCATACCATCTCAAGGAGACGGTATGTTATCACTCCCACAGGCGACACCTGCACCACAAAAATTTATTTATAAAGAAATGATGTACAAGAACATCGGGGCATACCCTGAGAAGAACAAACAGACCCCAATGAGTACGGGCATATCTCTAGAATCCCAACAAGAATAACCAAAGTTAGCAAAGTCTGAAACTAACCAGACCCAACCGATCTCCAATAATAGTAGGAAAGCAAGACTTGGGTAGATTTGAAGAAGAGCTAAACGACCTATTACAGCGGACATTACATGCAAAATTGGCCAAGGCATCGGCAACTTGGTTAGCTTCCCTATACACATGCTTGACTTCAACGTTATGCTGCTGCACAAACTCATGAATCAACCGCCACCATCTAACACACTCCCAGATGGAGGAGTCCCAGTTGGAGGGAGTTAACCAACACCAAAGAATCCGTAGAGATTAGAGTTATAGGAACACCTTTCTCCAAAGCCATTTGAACACCATCACACATAGCACGACATTCTGCTAGCAGACTGGTCCCCGCGCCATAGAATGAGCAAAGGCGAAAAGAACAGTGCCATTAGTTATTCGAACTAACCTCCCCCACAGGACCAGGGTTCCCTTTAGAAGCACCATCAACTTTCATGATGAGACCATGTAAGGGGGGTATCCATCTGACCATTCTGACCATCTTGATAGGGGGCATATAAGAAAATCCAAATTCCTTAATCAGCGCCATCTGTGGAGGAGTAGCATACTATTTGACCAAGTTTTCCAGAGCCACATTGACCATGTAGTGAATATGATTGCAGATGGCAGAAGAGGAGCAAGCAACCTGCTCAAACATCATTTTGCATCTGATCTTCCAAATTTCCCAAAGAATGAGCATATATGAATAAATGGTGATGAAACCATGCGGGTTACTAATGTTACATTAACTAATAATCTCCCAAAGGTGAATTGAAATGTTCGTAGTGATGCCCACAACATCTGGAAGAAAAGGAGAGATCCATAACCAATGGTCCTTGGCTAGATCACTAAGGATGAAAAGACGGTTTAAATCCTCAACCTGAGGTGACTTGCAACAGCAGCAGCGGGAAGGGAGAGGAACGCCACATTCTGCAATACGGTCATCCACAGGGACCGCCCTATGAAGGATACTCCAAGAAAAAATAGAAGCCCTCCTGCTAAAAGTATGGTGCCAAATTTGTAACAAAGGAGATCTTCTAACACCTTCAGATCGCACTTAATCATAAGCAGTTTTGAGAGTGAATTTCCTGACCTATGCGGAGCCCAAACACAGATATCCTTATGAGAGGTAAGTTGATCATTATCCAATCCCATGGGAATGAGGTGACGCAAAGGATGAGACATATCAGTGAAAACCTCCTTAACAGTTGGTGAATTCTCCTGTAATTCATAAGAAACAGATGCCCGGATAGTCTTATCCCAACCAGACATCATCTAAAAACTTAGTTGATTTAAACTCTGTTTGAAATATCAAAAGTCTGTGTTTCCATCTAAAAGAAGGTCGTAGTATATTTAATTGATAGTAATCTATTCAACCCCCCTTCTAGATTACCATATTGGATAATTCCACACATCTTTCAATTGGTATCAGAGCGAGGTTTCTCCGATTTACTGTCTTAATTGGTTGATCTCACCATCAGGAGATTCTCAATCTCATGGAATCTAACAAGGGTATATGGCCGAGGACATTCAGTGACCAGGCCACCCTTCTTTGATGGCACTGATTATCCTTACTAGAAAAATCGTATGCAGGTGTTTCTGAGAGTTCAAAATTTTGAGCTATGGACGATTGACAGCAAAGGAGCCTACACCCTTCCCGAGGATGAAGATACTTGGACAAAGGACCAGATTGCAAAGGGAACTCTCAACTGGAGTGCCCTGAACATGATGTAGTGCACAGTGCATCCCAAGGAGTATTCAAGAGTCTCCACATGCACCTCAGTGAAGGAGATGTGGGACAAGCTTGAACTCATATATGAAGGTACGTCTGAGGCAAGGGAATCCAAAGCCAGCATGTTAACATCTAAATATGAAATGTTTAAAATGAAACATGATGAAACCATATCAGATATGTTTGCTAGATTCATGTTAATAATCAATGGTCTGAAAGGTCTTAAGAAAGAATACTCAGAAAGTGACTTGTTAGGAAGATACTTCGGTCTCTTCCATCCTCGTGGAACACTAAGGCCACTACCATTGAGGATTCTAAAAATCTTTCAAAAATGAAATTGGATGAATTAATTGGCTCCCTGATGACATATGAAATAAATGTGAAGAGAAAGAAATTGAAGAAACCCAAAAAAATCAATTACTTTAAGAACTTCCAACAAAATTCTTCAAGTTCCAAAAAGGATGCTCAACAGGAAAGTGATGAAGATCAAACTTCTAGTGAGAGTGAGAACGATGAAATGGCAATGCTCACTAGACAGTTCAAAAAATTCCTTAAATTCAAAAGGAAAGGCTCAGGTAACTCCAAATCCTTCCAGAAGAAAATTTTTCAAATAAATTTGAGTCTAACAAAAAATCTGACATTGTATGCTATGAGTGCAAGAAACAAGGGCATATGAGAGGAGAATGCTTGGAACTCAAGAAGAAATTGAAGAAAGAGAAATCCATCTTCAAGAAAGCCAAGGCAATGTTGGCAACTTAGAGTGATGAAGAAGAAGATGAGGACGCACAAGCAACCTCTGGAGATGAAGAAATTCAATGCTTAATGGCAAGAAGTGACGACTCCAATGAGGTAAACTCTTCCTTTGAAAGCTATTCTATTCATGAATAAAGAAATACACTATCTTATTTGAAAAATTCTGTGAATTTAAATTTGAAACAAGGCATTGCAAAAGAAAATCAATTCTATTGTTCATAGCACAAACAATAATGAACAAATTGCATCCTTAAATAAAGAAATTGAGATGATGAAAATCGATGAGGAAGTTCACAGTGAGGAAATGGATTGCTTGAAAATAAAATTGCAAGAAATTCAAAAGGAAAAGGAAAGTCTAACCAACTCTCTTGAATGTCTTCAAAATGAACATCAAGAAACTAATAAAAAGTTGGAACAGGCTGAAAAAGATCTAAAGAAAAATCTGAAGATCTTACAAGGTTCGTTAAGGGAAAGCAGAATCTTGATGCAATTTTGGGATCAAATATCTTTGTTGCAAAATATGGAATTGGGTATCACCTGCAAAACAAAAGATAATGGGAGAGACATTGATAACTTCTTTGTTGATCCTAGCCCAAGCACAAGCAACCAATCCCTCCAAAGAACAAGAAAAATCAAATCAAGGGTAAGCAACACCAATCCAAACAAAAGTCTTCAATTGTTCAGAAGAACAAGCCACCTGTCGATAGGCTCAATGAAAGCTTTCGACAAGCATGGAGACTGTTGCCAAGGGACAGTCATCCAGGCAATTTATGGGTAAAAAGAAAACAAATGTTCTGAGAAAAACCTCATCATGCAATATTTGCAAGAAAATTGGTCATAAAGAAATCAATGCTGGAATAATTCAAATAAACTGAAATGCAAGCAATATGGATTCCAAAGTATTACTTCTTGGCATGAATGATACACTGGACCCAAAGTAATTTGGGTACCAAAACCTCTTGTCTGATCCACATATGCAGGAATGCCTAGCAGCCCAAAATCAAACAAATGCCACTTGATAGTGGCTGTTCGAGGCACATGAAGGCGTCAAAGACAAATTTTGTTTGCTGGTTGAAAAAGATGGAGGTCAAGTTGTCTTTGGAGGTAACAATAAAGGCCAGATCATTGCACAGTAAAGTTGGTAAGTATGCCTCTAACTCATAGACAATGTTCTGTTGGTTGATGGTCTTAATCACAATCTGCTTAGTATAAGCCAACTGTGTGATAAGGTCATATAGTTGTGTTTGAATCAAACTCATGTCAAATTGTTGAAAAGGAAACAGGAAGTATTAAATTTTCTGGAAAAATGGTGAATAACATTTATTTGGTTGATTTAGATGATCCAGAAAACGAGAATTTGTGTCTTGTTGCAAATAAACAGGATGAGCTTACTTTGTGGCATGTAGGCTTGGCCATGCAAGTTACAATGTCTTGCCAAGATTATGAAGCTAAAATTGGTAAGTGGACTTCCTGAAATCTCTTTCAACAAGAATGAAAGTTTCTGTGATGCATATGCACAGGGAAAGCAAATCCGGAAATCCTTCAAATCAAAAGCACCGGTAAGCACCTCTAAACCATATGAACTACTGCACATGGACCTATTTGGACCTACTAGAACTCTAAGTCTCAATGGCAACGCTTTGGTTTTGTCATTGTAGATTATTTCTTAAGGTTCACTTGGGTAAAATTCTTAGCACACAAAAATGAAGCACTGAAACTCTTTGAAGATTTCTTTAATAAAATTGAGCATGGGAATGTCAATAAGATATGCTCAATCCGCACTGATCATGGGGGAGTTTGATAACAACTCATTTTTTTATTTTTGCAGGCACCATAGAATCGACCACATGTTCTCCTCTCCACAGACTCCGGAACAAAATGGAGAGTGGAGAGAAAGAACAGAACATTGGTGGAAATGGCTCGCACCCTTCTCATCGAAAGTCAACTTGCAAGGACCTTTTGGGCAGAAGCGGTGAACACCTCATGTTACATTCTCAACAGAGCCATGGTAAGACCGGTGATGAAGAAAACTCCCTATGAATTGCTAAAAGGTAAGAAACCCAGTATTGGGTACTTCAGGGTTTTTGGCTCAAAAGTGTTTATACATAACAATGATAAAGTTGATTTAGACAAGTTTGAAGTCAAAAGTGATCAAGTATTTTTCTTGGATACTTAGAACACTCTAGAGCATATAGGGTGTTTAACAATAAGAATAAAACCGTGGAAGAAACTCCACATGTTGTCTTTGATGAGTATCATGCAAAAACTAACAATTCAGATTTTCACAGGACTCAAGATGAAGATGATGGAACAATACTTGAAGACCAACCTCAAGAAAAGGCAAAAATAGGTTTTCAATCAGCACCAAGAACTAAAAGTGGATATTCTCGCAGGTACAATGAGGATGATGATGAAATATTTTTCAAAAACCAAGATAAAGAACCTGAAGAAGATCGACAAGAGGAAGAGCCTCAAGATGAAACTCCAAAGCACACCCTCCTCAAGAACAACCTGCACAACATAACCTTCCTCAAGTCCAAGATCAACCGGTCCTTCAACAATCACAAATGTGAGGTATTCTAAAGCTCATCCACTTGATAACGTAATAGGAAATATAAATGATAAAGTTCAAACTAGGTCTCAGGTAAGACAAATAGTTGAACAAGATCTTAAGTGAAACATAAAAATGTTGAAGAGGCCCTAAAAGAAAATTCATGGATTGATGCTATGCATGAGGAACTTGGTTAGTTTTAAAGAAACAATGTCTGGAGTTTAGTTCCTAAAACCCCTGAGATTTATGTCATAGGTACAAGATGGGTATTTAGGAATAAGCTAAATGAAGAGGGTAAAGTGGTGAGAAATAAGGCTAGACTGGTAGCAAAAGGATACAATCAAGAATTTGGTATAGACTTTGAAGAGTCCTTTGCACCTGTAGGTAGACTTGAAGCAGTTAGAATCTTGTTGGCGTATACATGCTCACACAAGTTCAAACTTTTTCAAATGGATGTTAAAACTGTCTTCCTGAATGACTGCATCAAAAAGGAAGTCTATGTTTCTCAACCACCTAGTTTTGAAAATTCTGAAATGCCTAACCATGTTTACAAGTTGCAGAAAGCTCTTTACGGTTTGAAGCAGGCACCTCGAGCTTGGTATGACAGGTTAAGCAACTTCTTGGTGAGTAAAAACTACACAAGAGGTAAGGTCGATCAAACACTCTTTACTAAGAAAGTTCGCAATCATATAGTTGTCATTCAAGTTTTTGTGGATGACATCATCTTTGGTTCCACTAACCTATCACTTGTGTGAAGAATTTTCAAAACACATGCACAGCGAATTTGAGATGAGTTTAATGGGGGAGCTTCAATTTTTCCTTGGTTTGCAGGTTAAACAACATGAAGATGGCTTCTTCATCAACCAAGAAAAATATGTTAAGGAGCTTCTAAAAAGATTTCAGTTTGAACAAGCTAAGTATGCTTCAACACCAATGAGCATGAGCATAAAACTGGAAAATGATGAGAAGGTAAACTGGTAGATCTAAAGCATTTTTGAGGTATGATTGGCTCACTCCTTTATCTTACTACAAGTAGACCGGATATACAATTCAGTGTTTGCCTTTGTGCTAGATATCAATCTAGTCGAAAGGAAAGCCATTTGGTTGCAGTTAAGCGAATATTCAGATATCTCTCAGGTACGCATGATTTGGGTTTTTGGTATCCAGCAGGAAGTAGCTTTGATTTGATATCATATTCTGATGCTGACTATGCTGGATGTAAAATTGACAGAAAAAGCACTAGTGGGTACTGCCAATTTCTTGGCGATTGCATGGTTTCGTGGGCATCCAAGATGCAACACTCGGTTGCACTCTCCACTGCAGAGGCAGAATATGTTGCTGCAGGGAGTTGTGCGGCTCAAGTGTTGTGGATCAAAGTCAAATTTGTGACTACAACATTGACATTGGATGCACACCTATTCTATGTGACAACACTAGTGCCATCAACCTATCAAGAACCCAGTCCAACACTCTAGGACAAAACACATAGAGATTAGACATCACTTCTTGAGAGATGAAGTAGCCAACAAATCCTTGGAGCTTAGGTTCATACCCACTGACCAGCAATTAGCTGATATTTTCACAAAACCATTGGCAGAGGATAGATTCACTACATTGAGAAGAGAATTGGGATTGTGCAAAATGCAATGAAACTCATATCCAATCTTGGAGTACATGCTCTTTGTGTGTAATGACTATGAGGTATATCAAATGGTGAAATGTGGAAAAACAAGTCATGCTTGTTTGGAAACTATCATTATGCGTGAGAAAACATTCTCCGCCACGTATCCATGGTTAATTTGCATATAAAGGTCACTTACTTCAAATGAGGTATATGGTTTCTCTACAATTTGCCCATTTACTCTTGCAATCATTTGGATCCTTGTGATGATATGCTCTCTTTTCATGAATTCTTGTGCAAATGCTTGTTATACATGCAAAAACTTGAATTGAATTGCTTGACTCTTGGGTATTCATATGCACACACTATGGGGGAGTGAGGTCAGGTTAGATGAGTGAATTATTGAGGGAAAATCTTTTGTTATATACTTAAATCTCCCTTGCATGAAGTTCTGCTCATATCTCTCATCTTAGCCTTCAAGCTGAATTGTACAAGCTCCTGTCGACAGATCAAAACCTTCCTGTCGACAGCCAGGCCTCCACAGAACTCAAATTGTGAACCCTGTGTCCATCTGTCGACAGGCTGAATTCCATCTGTCGACAGCCTGGCACAGTTTGGCATCTCCCCGAACTCCAGAACATCTGTCTGTGTTCATCTGTCGATAACTACACCCCATCTGTCGACTACTGATCAGTCTGAACTGCACATATTTCAGCTGTGTATGTCTGTCGACAGGCTCCATCTGGCTGTCGACAGATACACATTCTTCAAGCAATTCCTCATTCCTTTGAATATTTTGTATGAGCCTGTTCATCCCCTTAATGTCAGGTGCAATTTGGGTATCTACCCATGTTTTAATCTTTCATCTCCACAAAATATTAAAGCTATTATCTCTATCACAATGATTTTGACATACTTTTCATGTGTGAGTCTAGGTTGCATCATTCGGAGAACATTGGACGAATCTAATGGGTCTAACCTAACTCACTTGAATAACTCCCTTGTGGAAAAACATTCTCTCAAGTGACTTGATAAGTCCTATGGTTTTTGAACATTATGTCTTGCAATGTGTGTTAACCATCAATTCTCTTCGACCTTGATTTTCAACTCAAAAAAAAAAATGGAAAAAGCTACCTATTTCTATCCATAAAAATAAGTACCATAAATCACAGGAAAAAGACAGAGCAATGCTGTGTTGTGATGAGTAACCGGGGACATAGGCATCAAAATGTCTGTCTTCGCGTCAAAATCTTAATATCTCTATAAAATGGTCTGAAGGGCACTTCCACTGAGTAATTGGGGGTACGAGCATTCATCATGTCTATCCTCACGTCAAAAGGTGTCAGTGATCCTAATTACCACTTTTTCAATTCATTTCCCACTCAAAACATTCAAAGATGAAATAGAGTGAAGCCTCCAAATGTTGATTAATCACGGGCTTGTTGATGTTTATGGTTACTTGCACTTGTAGACATCTTTTGCATAAACCATTTGATCATCACACACTAGGAACTATGTCTTTCTACAATGGTTTATATTCAACGGGGTTTCTTACTTACATCAACTTTGGTACAATGTCATCTTTATGTTCCAACCTGAGTCTCCTAGAGAATATGTTTTAAACCATTGAGATTTTTAATTGTCTTAATATTAGTGGATATGGTAGTTTTAAAATGTGTGTCTACCTATTTTACACCTTATCTACAGATTGGCCGCTCATTGTCCGAAAAATTTCTGTCCAAATCTCATTCTGGCACATTTTGTTTGTGCCTGTCGACAGATGACAGGGCATCTGTCGACAGCCGGCGGCAAGGTCTCTTTGGAAGCCCATCGGGCGCCTCTTCCGGGATGGATTTGTGGGTCCCTTTCCGTTTCAAACACTTCCCTAACTTCTTTAAAAGGGAACCCACACTCCTTTCCTTCTTTCTCCCTCCAAAAATCCCTCCTCCTTCCTTCTCCACGAAACCCTTCTTCCTCTTGGGCGCCAGAGCAAAGTCTATCTCTCCTAGTATTTCCTTCTTCTCGTGTCTCCTTCTTCTTTTCAAGTTCTTCTGCACTCTGACATCCTTCTTCCTGATGGCTCCCAAGAGCAAGAAGCTTGCTTCCCGTCGCCATCCTCGTTCTCCTCAAGCCGGCGAGGGTTCCAGGGCTCATACCGAGCGTCAAACAAAGCATCGGGATGATCGTTTGCCGGAGCTCATCGTTCCTCCGAATATGGAGTTTCTTCCTGTCCATGGCACCTTCACCAAGTTTGTTCAACCTAGATACGTCAACTTCGTGTCACTAGAAAATGTTTCCAAGGTTGCAGCCACTATTTGACACCTAGGGCTGGTCTCCCTTCTGCTATTCTCACAAGCGGTACTCTTCAGCTGCTGTGACGGAGTTCTACATCAACCTCCGGGAAACTGATCTCGGTGATCTTGATACCAAGGTGAAGGGAACTTCGTTTCAGATCACTCCTAATCTTCTTTCCGTTGCACTTCAACTTCCAAATATTGGCATTGACATCATGCAACATCACCCATTGGCATCTGAATACTACCCACTCATCACTCTGCAGCCATATGATTCATCTACAGATCATGTGCACATGAATGCCAACTCCTTCCCTCCTCTTCATCGTCTAATCCACCACATCTTTACCACAATCATTGTCCAAAGGATGGTAGTCGGGAACTTGTGACTGCCGTTCAGAAATCCCTTTTTCACGCATTTCTTAACTGTGAACAAGTCAACCTACCACTCCTTATGGTGTCTCTCATCTAGCTATGTCTTCGCACTTCCAAGAGGTCTATGCCTTATGCATGCCCACTCACATCTCTTTTCTTATTCATTGATATTCATATTTCCAAGGAAGAGATGACTGTTCTCAAATCTCGCAGTGCCTTTGATCTTACTGCTGCTCATCGGATGGGCTATAAGATGCTTGATGGGGTTGTTACAAGGGACCTCAAGGGTAAGGGACAGGCAGATGATGAAGATGAATTTAATGAAGATGATGCTGGTGATGACTCACAGTCTGAGCCAATAGATGCTCCGGGAGGTGAAGATGAAGATGTTGCTGATGAACAAGCGCCTGCTGAGCTCTCTCTTCGAGATTTCATCACTGCTCAAATGGCACAAATGCAGCTTCAAATGACCACTGGCTTCGACCATCTCAATGCTCGATTGGATAATGTTGATAGCAGCTTGGATGCAATGGCTGACACCCAAGTCCAGTTACAGATACGGCTTACCAGGCTCTCCACAGAGCTTCATGGTCTCCGTCAGGCCTCTGCACCACCGGGGAATGACGATGTCTAGAGAGTCTAGGCGTCTGTTATGTGGTCTTTACTTTGCTTTGGTCAGGGTCTTGTCACTGTTCTCGTCATTTGCTATCACACTAATGTTGTTTCCTTCCCTTGCACTTCTTTTGTCATGTTCTCACTCCATTTTGTAACTGTGTGTACTGAATGTCACTTCAATGAAATCACAGTTCTTTGCTTTTGTACTTTTCATGTGTGCATGTCGTGCCTTTCTGCTTGTGTCTTTTTGGATGTTGCCAAAAGGGGAAGAACATAATCAAATCAATCATGCATCAATTGAAAATTTTGTCATCATCAAAAAGGGGGAGAATGTTGGGTTTACAGTTGATAGTTTCTTTTGATGATGAGGAATTTATGAACAACCAAATTGATGTGATGTGATTGTGTGAATCATGCTAAAATTGACAAACTCAAGAAGTGCTAATCAAGTAAAAACATGTCTTCATTAATCATTTATATGCTCATACTATCTCACTAATAATGTTCTTAAATGTAGGAGAGATTGCGTGCAAGACAATGTACCAAAACAAGATCAAAAAGATCAAGAATAGCACTAAAAGCAAGTGTCTATCGACAGCCCCAGAGAAGCCTGTCGACAGCCCAGCACAGACAGAAATAATGGGTTCCTGGAAAGGTTCACCTGTCGACAGAACCAAGTCATCTGTCGACAGATCAACACAGGAAACTATCTCCCGGGAAGCCCAGTCTTCTGCCTTTTGCAAGTCTGTCTGCATCTGTCGACAGATGCATATCTTGCTGTCGACAACGAAGAGAAACCTCAATTCGAGATCTCCATATGTTTCTGACTTGGGTGTTTCCTTTTACCACGACTCTCCATACTTGAACACCCATATAAAAGGAACTCTTTGGAGTTATTTTCGTACAGAAGCAGCCACCATACAATACCTAAGGAAATCCAAGAGAAAAGTTTCTCTCTGCTGCTCTACTTCAACCTGCCGTCCAGGGAAGGAAGGAAGATCCTTCCAAACCAAACGGTGGTGAAGCAGTTCATCTATGATTCAAGCTTCTCCATCAACTTATACTTGTCAAGATGAAGTTTGAAGTTCATCTAGACGACATCTTGAAGAGTTCACATCAGGATTTGATTCTTCAACTCAGAACTCTTCTATATCTCTCTTTTTCATACCTTGTGTGTGTGGTTGTGGATCAAGTGTCTCTTGTGCTTGATCTACGTGGTTTGTGTTGTTCTAATCATAGTTTTACATCAGACAACATGAGTGTGTGTGTTGTAGAGTGGACTCGCTAATAAGCAGTTATTTCTGCATGTTGTGTGGACGGTGGACGTAGGATACACAAGTTGTGTACTCCAAACCACCTAAATCATCGTGTTTGTGGTTGAACATTTCACGCTAGATATTTGATAGGCACGTTGATTTTTCACACGCTAGATATATTGCTACTCTATCTACTTACAATAAACACACATCTTAGTTTGATTTAAACTCTGTTTGAAATATCAAAAGTCTGTGTTTCCATCGAAAAGAAGGTCATAGTATATTTAATTGATAGTAATCTATTCAACCCCCCTTCTAGATTACCATATTGGATAATTCCGCACATCTTTCAAGTTTCACCCTTAATTTCGAGGACGACATTATTTTTTTGTTGGATGTATTGTAACATCTCGGGCTTTTCGGCTTTCCGCTTTATGTGGGATGACTATCCACTAACACGTCTGGCCTTAGCGTCACGTTAGTGTCGCGACGGAGTTGGCCGTCACGACAGTCATCCAGGTCGCAACCATTGTTGCGTTGCGTTCTTGTCGCACCGGTCAACGGCTCGCGACTGCTTTCCACTTTTTTGTCATCTGACGCCTGTCAGAGTGGCAGGCATGGCTACTAACCTGTCGGTTTGTCGCGGCACCCCGAATGGGCGCGTTCTGTCGCGGTTTGGGCGGCCGTCGCATTACGGTTGGTAATGCGACGCCCTGCCCCGTCGCGTTCTGGGGGCCAGAGGTTAAAAGCCTTTGCCGGTTTCCCCCTTTCCCCTTTTGGTTCCTTTCCTCCTTTCCCTCCTCTCCAAGGGGGAAAGCTTTCCCCCTCTCCGGTGGTTCGTCCGTGGTGGCGCCGGCAGCTCGTGGCGGAGTAGGCTCAGCGGTGAGGAGCGAGGAGGTGGCGGCCGTGGCTTCGTGAAGGCCCCTTTGGGGGTTTCGGTTCTTCAAAGGTAGGGATTCTTGTGCCCTTTCCAATCCGAGTGATTGGAAGTCCCTTTGTGTGTTTGCATGCTTTAAATACTTTCCTCATGCTCCCCTCCCCATGGTGGTAGTGTTTGTAGCGTGTGGGGGACCCCGGAATGTAGCATTCCGGTGGTCTACCTTTCAGCTGATGTCGCGACCGCCGAGCGCGTCACCACATCAGAGAAGGCGTCGCCCCGGTCGGACGCGACCTTATCGCGGCGCAGGTGGCCAACGCGATAAGGGTCGCGTCGCGACCCGGTTCCCCTCGTGACTCAGAGCTTGTCACAGTGGCCCTGCCCGTCGCGTTCTTATCGCGACGGCCTTGTCTGTCGTGACAACATCTGTGTCGCTGTGGGTGTTTCCGTGGCCTGGTTGGCATGTCGGCTTGTGCCCCAGGGCAGGGTTGCCTTTTGGACCTTCTGGTTGGGAACGCGACAGGTTGGCTTACTGCGTTCAGTGACCGAAGGTGACACCATCATGGTCGTGTCCTAGCGGTGTCGCTAGGAGGCTCATGTCTATCTAATAATCGATGGTCTGGCTACAAATCGATTATTAGAAGAGCATTGGTTTCTGTGCTGCGTGGTGGCGTTTCCGATTTCTCGAGCCATGTCGTGTGTGTCGACGTTGGTCGACGACCGTTTCTCTTTTCGGGGTTTCCGGAAGGGGTGTCCGTGCATGCCTATGCCTGCTGGGCTTGTCTTGGTTACAGCCAGCTGTGACGTTTTCTGTGGTGGTTGCCCGCCAGTTCTCTTTCGCCCAGTGCTTGGCACTTGAGGCTTGTCCGTGAGACAGGTTGTTTACCGTTACCTGGGACCCCCAGCCCCACGCGTATATGTTAGAGGGTGTTGCTCCGAGCGGCGGGCGTGCTCAAGTCTCAGACTTGGAGTAGAAGGGGAAAATGGTGAGGGCAGCGGCGTGAGACGTTTGTAGAGCTCTCTTAGCTGGTCTGGGTCTCTGACGTGGTTTAGGTTCTCTTCCGGTGCGGACTAGCTAGTCCTTCTCACTGCCTCGCTTTGCGTTGGTTCCAGAGCCGCGTAGGAGGTCAGGTGTGGGGCCGCAGTTCGGCCAGACCAGTGTTTGTGGTTGTTTTCTTTGCTGTGACTCGCTAGCCTCACTCTACTGGAAGTTGTAGGCAGGAGTCAGCGGCTGGCGAGCGAGAGGGGTGGACTATGTGTCCCTCTCTTAGCTGCCTGTGGCGGTGGCTTAGTTGTTCTTGTTGTGACGTTGCTTCACACGTTGTTTTCGAGCTTGTGTTTCCATTGCCCTGGGATACACGGTTGGTTGTAGCCTAGTCGTGTCTCGCTTCCTTGGTTTGGTTGGTTTGGCCTCGTGGGTCATGCTCAGCGGTTTTCCCTCTGCGGTTTCTCTCAGGGTGCCTGGTGCAGACACCCGACTGCTGTTTTGGTAACCCATTCCTTGTTGCCGTCCGTGGTGGCACTGTAGGGTGTAGTTCCCTGACCTCGTGGTGTGTCCGAGGTGCAGGGTGGTTCTGCTTTTGGGCCCTCGACCTTGTGGAGGTCTGAGGTGGCCATGCCTGTGGTGAGACGGTACTTCTCAAGTGGTTGCTCGGTGTCTCTCGTGGTGACACCTGGTTGTTCCTTCCCGACCTCGTGGAGGTCCGGGATGTTGGTGCTTGTGTCGTGAGACTCTGGTCTCACGTGGTTTCTCCGGTGTTCTGTGAGCTCCTTTGTCTAGTGGGTGTGTGCCGTGGTGTTGCTTTTGCATTGTGTTTGACTCTGCTGGTTTGGCGGGAGTCGTCTTTGGCCTGACCTGGGTTGTGGTCGAGGCGTTTCTCTATTTTGCTGCTTTGTAGTACTCTATGGTAGGCGTTTCTCATTTTACTACTTTCTAGAGTACTTTGCTTCCACTTTTGTTGAAGTTTCTGCTGCTCTGGCTGGTAAGGGACTGGTTATCATTACTGAGCCTTGTTCGCGAGGCTCACCCCCCTAACTCTCTTCAGGTAGGGACTCGCTGTCACAAGAGTTCATTGTCAGACGGTCATGGTGGTGGCTTGTTCGCCGTGCGTTGCCAGCAGTGTGAGTTGTGAGCGTGAGAGCTCTTTGTACCATGATTGAGAGTAGCTTTTTTTGCAAGTCCTCGGGGTATGCCCCTTAAGGACTGCACCTTTCTTTCTGTACCTGTACTTTTATTTGGGACATGTTGTACATAATTTCATTATTAATTTACGAACTTTTTGGTTATAGTTTTTTGAAATCATTGCTTATCTCATTGGACTAAATTCTAACCCTTCCGGTCTTTGGATCCGTGGGTGGCGGCGCGACCTTCGGGGTTCCTGGCAGGGGTCTGGGAGGTCGGGTCATTACAGTTTTAGATAGGGATCCTAGGTTTACATCTAGTTTTTAGAGGAGTTTACAGAAAGTTGTTGGTACATAGTTGAGATATAGTTCAGCATAACATCCCCAAACAGATGGGCCGACGGAGGGGACATTCAGACTATTGAAGATATGTTACGAGCTTGTTATTTAGTTTGGGGAGGCGGATGGGAGCAACACTTAGGTATGGTTGAATTTGCCTACAACAACAGTTATCACACAAGCATCGGCATGGCACCATATGAAGCACTTTATGGAAGACTTTGCAGAACATCGTTGAATTGGCATGAAGTGGGTGAAAGGCAAGTAATGGGACCGAAATCCTTCTCAGATTGTCAGCTACACATGGAATGATTTGAAACCGGATATATCCATGACAGAGTATCCAATGATGATTACAGGCCATCAAACACAAATATTGAGGAATAAGAACATTGAGCTGGTAAAGATTAGATGGGAGAACAGGCAAGGTGGAGAAGACACTTGGGAGTTGGCTGATGAGATGTACAAGACGTATCCATACTTGTTTGAGTAAGCGTTAAATTCTTTAGATGATAGTCATATAAGTGTTGCATTATTAATTGCATTTACTTCTTTAATTTCGAGGATGAAATTTATTTTAGGTGATAGTAATATAATAATCGGTACGTTCGGGATCGAAGTTTACCGAGTTTGGGGGCTAGTGTGTGGCCCATTGGTTGAGTATGTGTGTGTGAATGTGTGTTTACAGGTCCTTGTAGTAGGTTGGGAGGCTGGAGGATTGGAAATTCGAGCCCAAACAGACCTATGGCAGGTTCATTAAGAACGCGACAAACATACTCGTCGCGATTCTTACATGAACGCGACCACTTACTACGTCGCGATTTGGAACCGCTTCTGCGCGAGCGCCATTGCATGCAGGCCACGTGGGGCATGCAAGGTCGTCAGTGTTTAATCACGATGGCAGGGTACGTCACGTTTCTAAATGCGACGGCCCGATATGCCGTGATTTAAACTCTGTGTATTTTGGGTTCTGCCCTAGGACGAACAGTGCAGTTGCATTGTTCAGCTAAAGGGGAGACAGCTGCAGGATTTGGAGGCATTTCGGGCGTTTAAATATCCATTTGGCGTGGTACTAGCGAGAGGAGGAGCTTCAGAGCACGGGGAACCTCTGGACGGCCTTGGTTTTGTGTTTCATCCATTGGTAGGGGAACTTTTCATTGTTTTCTCTTGTGAGGGCTGTCTTGGTTATGATTTGTGGATTTTAGTTTGGAAATCACTTACACATGATAAAAGCATGTCTAGGTTTCATATAAACAGTTATTTCCTGCTTTAACAGCATGTACAATGGTTTCGTGTGATTTTTCAGAATTGGATTTGAAGGTAGGTTTATACTATCTAAAAGGCGACGGAACCAGTCATCATGTTTTGTGAACATGACAGCTTGTCCGGTCGCGATTCAAGCCTTAAGGCGATGGGTTGGTCCGTCATGATTCAAGCTCCGATTGGTGACCACTGTGTTGGTCACGATTTAGAATGTCGCCACTCGAGCTCTGGGGTTCTGTGGCCAGTCTGTCTGGATTCTGTTGCACATTGCTTGGGCTGTGTTGGCTATGCAATGTAGGGTTTGTAAGGGTTGTTTCAGCTTATACCATGGTTGATAACAATGGGTTTTTGCTTGGAATGTGTCCATAGCGTGTTGGGTTGTAACGCCTTCCGTGGTAACCTCTCCAATCGGTTACATAGACACCGGGTGCTTGGGTTGTGTCCCAGTATAGAGAGTACCATCAAGGTTTGTGTCATCTTCCTGGACACCCTCACTCCTGAGTTTGAGTTATACGTCCGACTAAGGGAAAGACGACAGGGGTAGCGACTCATGTTTATGGGTGTGCGATCGCTTCTAGCACGCTCGTGGTCAGGGGACGGACACCAATAGACATGCTGGTCCCCAGCTAGTCCTGTTTCTAGTGCCTCACTTTAGGGAGCTCGGGCTGGAGTCCCTAAAGGTGTCAGGCTTTGGCCTACAGTTGTGTAGTTTGGACGAGTGGTGTTAGATTGTCTCCACATTTCATGACCTTGTTGAGGTGGAGCAGTAGCTGAACCGTTCGTCCGTGGCTATGAGGCTGAGATGTAGACTTGTGTTGTTTGATCAGCTCTGTGGCTAGTGTTGCGAACCAGTTCAAGTGACTCGTGTGTGACCTGGCCTTCCTTGGCTTATACACGTGTGCTTGGTTGGTCGTTTATTTATTTACAGTTGTAGCATCATGCATAGGTGGTGATATATTTTAATTGCTTACAACTTTGCTTACTTTACCTATGTACATTGTTCTTTCGGCTTTTGGGGAGTTGCAATACTGAGCCAGTGACTTGTGAGGCTCACCCTTTCTTCTTCCAGGTGAAGGAGAGCATGCAACACCCCAGAAATTTAGCAATTTAAAAATTTTGGAAATATAGAGAGATAAAAATAAATAATCGTATTGGAGACTTCCAACACCATGTAATTATGAACCATCAACAAGAATGGGCCTATAGAACACATTTGGCCCAAGGATGTGAATGAACTGGACAGGGAATTACCCAGTAATTCGTGTAGGTAATTATGCCATAATGAGGAAGGGCAATTTAGGGTTAAAAGATGGTTGATTAGTCATGTAAGATAAGCCAAAACCGAACTCAATCTCAATTAGTGGTTTCCTAAACCTTGGCTACCTCTTTTGGGTAAGGAATCCCAGATTTTCTGGAAACTAGGAAATAGAGCTCGTAGCCCCTTTCCTAGCATCATTAGGACTCTTAACAACATCCTAAAACTATAAGAACTCGTCCCTAAACTCTTGGGAAGGTTTAACAATGAAGTTGGAGTCGTTTGGAGGCAAGCAAGAACTTCTGAGGAGCAGGAGAAAGGCTGGGAGTTCGTAGCTTCATCCCCTGCATCTTCTGTTGCAATCCAGAACATCAACGGGTTTTAGATCTTCCTAAAGGTAGGTGTTCTCGGGCCAAGATTAAAGAAAACCAACACCATCATGTAATTCTCTGAGTCTAGGATCATTTGCATTTGGTTTGACTCAATTTCATGGAGTATACGTTGTGTATTCGTCGGTTTTCTGAAGTCTTGCACAGTTAGGGCTTTTCTCGTTCGTCATATTGTGCACACAATTCAAGACCGAATTTGGCTAAACTTTCTTCATGAAAGTTCTTCCTATTGAAGTCACGATCATCTTCTATGTTGGACATTTTGTCCAAAGATCCTTCGTTAGAAAGTTAGGAGCATGACATGAGAGCCTCTGCAGAATACTGCGATTTCGGGCTACACTTAACTCTTTGTTCCTCATATGTTTTCTTGGGATTCTAGACCGAATTAGATCAAACTCTCAACATCAAAGTTCTTCTACTAGTTGTACTCTTCATCTTTCATGTTGAATGTTTTATCTAAATGTCACTTGTTAGAGAGTTATAAGAGGTGGAAGTGGATCGCTGCACTGCAGTCATGTGTTTTTGTCTGGAAGAGGCACTCGTGTCGACCTGACCTGAACCCGTGTCGACCTGACCTGAACTCGTGTCGACCTGCTGTCCCAAAACAGCCCAGAAAGTGTTCTGGGAAGCCCTCTAGTGTCGACACAACCCATCCCGTGTCGACACACTCCCCCAGTTTGACCCAGAAAGTGCTGGGAAGCTGATCTAGTGTCGACACCACCTGTGCTAGTGTCGACACACTGTCCCATATTAGTTAGGGGTTTTCTGGAAGCTGTCTTCTAGTGTCGACACTACTTGATCTCGTGTCGACACGACTTGACCTTTTTGCCTTATTTTTGATGCACTGTGTCGACACCACCTAAACTAGTGTCGACACTACCTGACCAGTTTTGCATGATTTTGTCTTGTGTTTGAAGCATTGTGTCGACACCACTTGATCTAGTGTCGACACTACCCTTACAAGATTTTTGTATAATTTGGGTCTAATCATTCATGATGTCTTCAAGCATGTACATGGTGTTATAAGGTATGCATGGACTTAAAATAAATCAAACCATTAAAGGAAATGGTAATGATATGAATATGATTCTAATGTGTAAATTTTGATTGTTCTTATGATCCTTGGATTATCTTGTGATCTTGCTTATTGTCAATTGATAAGATAATAATATGATATGAATGTGGGGATGAATACATGATTAGTATGGACATATTAGTGGTGTAAATGTTATGATTTGCATATAAGTTTCATGTTTCATGTTTTCCGGTGTTTAATTGATTATTGTCATATGCATACATGCTAGGAAATTACATGTTCTACATATGATCTGTCTTTAGAAACACCATCTTGTCAAGACATTAATGAATTATGAAATATAAGATACGATGTTATCATGCCTTATTCTTTTGAGCGGTTTGTCATTTCTTGACTCTATGAATGATCATGTCCTTTTTACTATGAGCTTGTTATTGAAACTCTGTGGCCATAATATGAATCTGTTTGTTTGGCATAACGTGGGACCTCGGTCCATTTGACCAATGCCTGTGCAATAAGGGCCATGTCTGGTCCTGGGGAGGAGCATCCCAATGTACTTTTTAACCGCGGGAGTATGGACTTGTGGTGCGTGGCATGGCACTGATACGATATGCAAGATTTGTGTGAATGTGCCTTCGTTTGATATGATAAGTTTGATTTGATCTGATATGATAAGATTTGATATGATACGTCTGTTCACGTGAATACGTGATATCTGTGAATATGGCCAATCTCTTTTGATATGATTCTACTCTTGAAATATTGTCCATTGTATATGCAGTTCGATATTTGATTGATCTGTCCTCCGTTCTATTCCTCTGTTCAATCTGTTAGAAAAGCATGCATTGTCATCATATTCATGTGCATATCTGCCTATTTAAAATGTTAATCATGTATACTAGTGCCCGCACAATATTGAGATGTAAATCCTACTGAGCTAGTTCGCTCACCCCTATCATCCTGCCCTTTTCAGGTAGTGATGAAGAACCCGTGGAGTCAGATGGGACCGGGCAAGAGTGACGAGCACCCGTCCTAGAATAGATGACAGTTTAGAAATAGAAATTTAGTAGTCTATGTAATAGTGAAACTTTTCTGGAAGTTATTTGAATAATGGACCCTTTGGTTAATTCTTTCTTGTAAGGTTGTATCTAGTTGAATGAAATGAATAAAGAGTAACTTTGAGGATATTATTATGATTTGAAAAGTGTTAGTATATTCAATTGTGACTCTGCGCTATTCAACTGTGATACGTTTGTTTGTATCGTTCACGTCCCCCGGTATTTATTCCGCTGCTAAATATCGGGGCGTGACAGTTGGTATCAGAGCCTGAACTTTAGGGTCCAAGGGATTAGGAATATGGAATGAAACTAGATTACACGAGTCAAAACCTGTCGTACCTAATGTGAGCTTGGGTAGAGCCATGGGAATAAAGTCACATGTGATATATTTAGATGACTAACTTACATTATTATCTTGAAGGTGATTATTACCTCAATGGCCTCTGAACGTGCCTAGGCTAGGGACATGCAACGAACTATACAGAACTTGACTCAGGCTATCTTACAAGCCACCCAAGGTGGAGGTAACCGCGGAGCCGGTGAGCTCCATCGGAATTTCCGGAACATGGATCCACCTAGGTTTGAGGGGAGTACTAACCCAGACATGTGCTGAACACTGGGTTAAGGAGATCGAAAGGATATTCAGGGTCATGCAATGCACAGACCAGAACAAAGTACTACTGGCGACTTTCCAATTGGAAAAGGATGCCAGAGCATGGTGGGAGTCGGTAGAAGCAACCCTAAATGGACAACAACCAACATGGGCTCAGTTCATTGAGCGTTTCAACGCCAAGTACTTTTCTGAGAGGGTCCAAGAACGGAAAGCAGCCGAATTTGCGGCTTTGAAGCAGAGAGGACTCGATGTGGCTGAATATGAGGCCCAATTCTCTCGGCTGTCCCGATACGTTGTTCACTTAATTGGGACAGAAAGGATGAAGGCGAAACGCTTTCTGAATGGCTTGAGGCCCCAGTTCATCACCCAACTGGCGCCAATGGACATTCAAACTTATGCTGAAATGGATAAGAAGGCTCAGCTATGGAAGATGCCATGGAGACTGCTGAAAGGATTAAGGGAAAATCCGTGAAACGAGAACAAGTGTCTTCTGCTGGGAGGTATCAGCCGACTATTAGGAAGAAAAGGCCCAGTGGCGGGGTAAATGAACCAGCGGATAAAAAGCCGAAGGAGTTAGGTAAGCAAGTAATGGTGACAACGGGAGAAAGGTGTAAACATTGTGACAGGGTGGTCATCGGACTGAAGAATGCTGGAGAGCGCAAGGGAGATGCCTTCACTGTGGAAGTCGTGACCATAGGATTTCGGACTGCCCAATGCTGAAAGAACAAGCCCCTCAGGACAAACGTCCGAATGGACAGAAGAGGCAAGGCCGACTGCAAGCTGTCCAGGAACCAGAAACTGCTGAAGAAGGAGGTATCGTGGAAGGTACACTTACTATTCTTTCCCGACCCGCATATGTTCTCTTTGATACGGGAGCTACGCATTCCTTCATATCTCAAACATTTGTTGATACCCTACCTGTGAAACCCGCCCCAATGGAATCCGGAATAGTTGTGTCAACCCCGATTGGTCCGGGTACCAATCTTACAAACCATTTACCATCCAGTGAGGTGTTGATTGAAACCCAAAACCTACCAGCAAATTTAATATGTATGGACATGGCGGGTATGATGTGATACTGGGAGCAGACTGGATGTCTGAACATGGGGCTAGTATCAATTGCAGGAGAAGTCGGGTAACTTTTAGCCAGTACCCAAAACTAGTGTTCACCGGAGATAGAAACCGCAGGAGATTGTCACTTATCTCTGCACTACAAGCCAAAAGGATGATGAGGAAAGGTTGTATGGCCTTTCTTGCTGCTGTAGTCATTGCAAAGAAGGAAGTCAAGGTAGAGGATATCCATGTTGTCAGCGAATACGCTGATGTTTTTCCCGAAGACTTGCCAGGAATTCCTCCTGAGCGAGAGGTCGATTTCACCATCGACTTGGTCCCTGGAGCAGCACCAGTATCTAGGGCACCATATAGAATGTCCCCCGCAGAACTGAAAGAATTAAAAGAGCAACTTATGGAACTGTTAGAGAAGGGTTTCATCCGACCAAGCACATCGCCATGGGGTGCACCTGTCCTCTTCGTCAAGAAGAAAGATGGGTCGATGAGGCTATGCATAGATTACAGACAATTGAATCAGTTAACCATCAAGAACAAATACCCCCTGCCGAGAATTGATGAGTTGTTTGATCAATTATCTGGAGCTAGATACTTCTCAAAAATAGATCTCCGATCTGGTTATCATCAATTGAGGATCAAAGGAGAAGACATTCACAAGACTGCCTTCCGAAGCAGGTATGGGCATTATGAATTTATTGTTATGCCTTTTGGACTAACAAATGCCCCTGCAGTTTTCATGCAGTTGATGAATAGCATTTATCGCCCATATCTTGATAAGTTTGTGGTGGTATTCATCGATGATATATTGATTTATTCCAAGACAAAGGAAGAGCATGAGGAGCATTTGAGGATTGCATTGCAGATTTTAAGGGAGAACAAACTATATGCCAAGTTAAGTAAATGTGAATTCTGGCTTGAGGAGGTATCCTTTCTAGGGCATGTGGTAACCAAAGATGGTATCGCTGTTGATCCATCGAAGGTTGAGGCTGTGTTGAAATGGGAAAAACCGACAAGCGTCACAGAGATCCGGAGTTTTCTGGGATTAGCTGGGTATTATCGAAGGTTTATAAAGGATTTCTCAAAGATTGCAGTGCCATTTACCAAGCTGACCCGGAAGGAAAATCCGTTTGTGTGGACCAATGAATGTGAGGAAAGTTTCAACAACTTGAAGAAGTGTCTGACTACTGCTCCTGTCCTCGCCTTACCCACTGAAGAGGGAGGATTTGAAATTTATTCAGATGCTTCTGGTACTGGACTGGGATGTGTCTTAATGCAACAAGGGAAGGTAATAGCTTATGCTTCCAGACAGTTGAAGGTCCACGAAGTGAACTATCCAGTTCATGACCTGGAGTTGGCAGTGTAGTATTCGCCTTGAAAATTTGGAGGCATTATATCTATGGTGAGCAATTTAAGGTCTTTTCTGACCACAAGAGTTTGAAATATTTGTTCTCACAGAAGGAGTTGAACATGAGACAAAGAAGGTGGTTAGAATACCTTAAGGACTTTGACTTTTCCATTCAGTATCACCCTGGGAAAGCCAATGTAGTGGCAGACGCTCTAAGTAGACAACCAGGAGCTATGCTAGCTAGTTTGATGCTGGGTGAATGGAAGTTACTGGAGCAATTTGCAAGTCTGAACATAGACGTGGAAAAGAAGGAAAAACAAGTAATGATTTCAAACCTCCAAATACAATCTGACCTACTGACTGAAATCAAGGAGAAACAAGAAGATGATCCATTCTTAGTTTAGATCAGGAGAAGCTAGAACAAAGACCTGACTTTACTCTATCAACAGAAGGAAGATTATTATTCCGAGGTAGAACATGTGTCCCTGATCATGGAGAACTCAAGAAGAGGTTACTAAATGAAGCTCATCAGTCCAAGTACACGATTCACCCTGGATCAACAAAGATGTACCAAGATTTAAAAAGATCATATTGGTGGCCAAACATGAAGAGGGATGTGGCCGATCATGTGGCATACTGTTTAACATGCATGAAAGTCAAATCCAAGCATTTTCGTACAGCTGGTGGACTGCTACCACTAGAAATTCCAGAGTGGAAGTGGGATAGTATCGGTATGGACTTTATCATGGGATTGCCCAAGACTCGAGGTGGTATGGATGCCATCTGGGTAATAGTTGATCGATTGACTAAGTCGGCACATTTCTTGCCGATTAAGAGTACATGGTCAGTGGATGTATTGGCTGCATTATATGTTAAGGAAGTAGTTAGATTGCATGGGGTTCCATCTAGCATAATCTCTGATCGGGACCCTAGATTTACTTCACACTTCTGGAAGGGATTGCAGGCAGCAATGGGTACCAAACTGAACTTTAGTACTGCCTTCCATCCTCAGACTGATGGACAAACTGAAAGGACCAATCAAATTGTGGAGGATATGCTTCGTGCTCTGGTGCTGGATTTTAAGGGTCGATGGGATGATCAGTTGTACTTGATGGAGTTTGCTTACAACAACAGCTATCAGGCTAGTATCAAAATGGCTCCATTTGAAGCCTTATATGGCAGGAGTTGCAGATCACCCCTTTGTTGGGAAGAGGTTGGGGAGAACCAATGGGTTGGACCCGACTTGATTGAGGCAACTGTCCGGAAGGTTCAGATTGTCAGGGAACGTCTGAAGATAGCACAATCCAGGCAGAAAAGTTATGCAGATAAGAGAAGGAGGAACTGGAATTTCAGGTTGGCGAACATGTGTTCTTGAAGGTCTCACCTTCAAGGGGAATACAACGATTTGGGATCAAAGGAAAACTAAGTCCCAGATTCATAGGGCCATTTGAAATTCTGGAAAGAATTGGTCAGGTGGCGTATAGACTTGCACTACCTCCGCAACTGGCAAACGTGCATAATGTGTTCCACATATCCATGCTGCGGAAGTACCTATTCAATGCTGACCATGTAATTGACCACGAGGACTTGGAGATTTGGGAGGACCTGACTTATGAAGAGAAGCCGATCAAACTGTTGGATCGGAAGATTCAGCGACTCAGGAATCGTACCATACCTATGGTGAAGGTTCAATGGAGTCGAAACGGAGTTACTAATGCTACCTGGGAAGCAGAGGAGAGAATGAAGAAAAATCACCCGGAGCTATTCTCAGGTACGATCTACACCATTATGCGTAAATTTAGGGACCAAATTTCTTAAGTGGGGGAGGATGTAACACCCCAGAAATTTAGCAATTTAAAAATTTTGGAAATATAGAGAGATAAAAATAAATAATCGTATTGGAGACTTCCAACACCATGTAATTATGAACCATCAACAAGAATGGGCCTATAGAACACATTTGGCCCAAGGATGTGAATGAACTGGACAGGGAATTACCCAGTAATTCGTGTAGGTAATTATGCCATAATGAGGAAGGGCAATTTAGGGTTAAAATATGGTTGATTAGTCATGTAAGGTAAGCCAAAACCGAACTCAATCTCAATTAGTGGTTTCCTAAACCTTGGCTACCTCTTTTGGGTAAAGGAATCCCAGATTTTCTGGAAACTAGGAAACAGAGCTCGTAGCCCCTTTCCTAGCATCATTAGGACTCTTAACAACATCCTAAAACTATAAGAACTCGTCCCTAAACTCTTGGGGAAAGTTTAACAACGAAGTTGGAGTCGTTTGGAGGCAAGCAAGAACTTCTGAGGAGCAAGAGAAAGGCTGGGAGTCCGTAGCTTCATCCCCTGCATCTTCTGTTGCAATCCAGAACATCAACGGGTTTTAGATCTTCCTAAAGGTAGGTGTTCTCGAGCCAAGATTAAAGAAAACCAACACCATCATGTAATTCTCTGAGTCTAGGATCATTTGCATTTGGTTTGACTCAATTTCATGGAGTATACGTTGTGTATTCGTCGGTTTTCTGAAGTCTTGCACAGTTAGGGCTTTTCTCGTTCGTCATATTGTGCACATGATTCAAGACCGAATTTGGCTAAACTTTCTTCATGAAAGTTCTTCCTATTTAAGTCACAATCATCTTCTATGTTTGACGTTTTGTCCAAAGAGCCTTCGTTAGAAAGTTATGAGCATGACAAGAGAGCCTCTGCAGAATACTGCGATTTCGGGCTACACTTAACTCTTTGTTCCTCATATGTTTTCTTAGGATTAGAGACCGAATTAGATCAAACTCTAACATCAAAGTTCTTCTAATAGTTGTTCTCTTAATCTTTCATGTTGAACGTTTTGTCTAAATGTCACTCATTAGAGAGTTATAAGAGGTGGAAGTGGATCGCTGCACTGCAGTCATGTGTTTTTGTCTGGAAGAGGCACTCGTGTCGACCTGACCTGAACCCGTGTCGACCTGACCCGAACTCGTGTCGAACTTCTGTCCCAAAACAGCCCAGAAAGTGTTCTGGGAAGCCCTCTAGTGTCGACACAACCCCATCCCGTGTCGACACACTCCCCCAGTTTGACCCAGAAAGTGCTGGGAAGCTGATCTAGTGTCGACACCACCTGTGCTAGTGTCGACACACTGTCCCATATTAGTTCAGGGGTTTTCTGGAAGCTGTTTCTAGTGTCGACACTACTTGATCTCGTGTCGACACGACTTGACCTTTTTGCCTTATTTTTGATGCACTGTGTCGACACCACCTAAACTAGTGTCGACACTACCTGACCAGTTTTGCATGATTTTGTCTTGTGTTTGAAGCATTGTGTCGACACCACTTGATCTAGTGTCGACACTACCCTTACAAGATTTTTGTATAATTTGGGACTAATCATTTCATGATGTCTTCAAGCATGTACATGGTGTTATAAGGTATGCATGGACTTAAAATAAATCAAACCATTAAAGGAAATGGTAATGATATGAATATGATTCTAATGTGTAAATTTTGATTGTTCTTATGATCCTTGGATTATCTTGTGATCTTGCTTATTGTCAATTGATAAGATAATAATATGATATGAATGTGGGGATGAATACATGATTAGTATGGACATATTAGTGGTGTAAATGTTATGATTTGCATATAAGTTTCATGGTTTCATGTTTTCCGGTGTTTAATTGATTATTGTCATATGCATACATGCTAGGAAATTACATGTTCTACATATGATCTGTCTTTAGAAACACCATCTTGTCAAGACATTAATGAATTATGAAATATAAGATACGATGTTATCATGCCTTGTTCTTTTGAGCGGTTTGTCATTTCTTGACTCTATGAATGATCATGTCCTTTTTACTATGAGCTTGTTATTGAAACTCTGTGGCCATAATATGAATCTGTTTGTTTGGCACAACGTGGGACCTCGGTCCATTTGACCAATGCCTGTGCAATAAGGGCCCTGTCTGGTCCTGGGGAGGAGCACCCCAACGTACTTTTTAACCGCGGGAGTATGGACTTGTGGTGCGTGGCATGGCACTGATACGATATGCAAGATTTGTGTGAATGTGCCTTCGTTTGATATGATAAGTTTGATTTGATCTGATATGATAAGATTTGATATGATACGTCTGTTCACGTGAATACGTGATATCTGTGAATATGGCCAATCTCTTTTGATATGATTCTACTCTTGAAATATATGTCCATTGTATATGCAGTTCGATATTTGATTGATCTGTCCTCCGTTCTATTCCTCTATTCAATCTGTTAGAAAAGCATGCATTGCCATCATATTCATGTGCATATCTGCCTATTTAAAATGTTAATCATGTATACTAGTGCCCGCACAATATTGAGATGTAAATCCTACTGAGCTAGTTCGCTCACCCCTATCATCCAGCCCTTTTCAGGTAGTGATGAAGAACCCGTAGAGTCAGATGGGACCGGGCAAGAGTGACGAGCACCCGTCCTAGAATAGATGACAGTTTAGAAATAGAAATTTAGTAGTCTATGTAATAGTGAAACTTTTCTGGAAGTTATTTGAATAATGGACCCTTTGGTTAATTCTTTCTTGTAAGGTTGTATCTAGTTGAATGAAATGAATTAAAGAGTAACTTTGAGGATATTATTATGATTTGAAAAGTGTTAGTATATTCAATTGTGACTCTGCGCTATTCAACTGTGATACGTTTTTTGTATCGTTCACGTCCCCCGGTATTTATTCCGCTGCTAAATATCGGGGCGTGACAGAGCAGGAGGTTCCCGTCCCTCTTCTAGTTCCGGTTAGCACCATAGTGGAGTGGAGTCGAGCCAACATCACTAGCAGAGTAATACTTCTTGTTGTGCCTCGGGGGTTTGTCCCAAGCCGTTGTACTTCGTACTATGACTTTGGTATGGAACTGAGTATGTACATTTCATGTGAATATATGTGAGAAATGAAAAGTTATATGTGTTCAGTATGTTCATTTATATTTCTACGGACATGTTGTGTTGATATCCCTTGCGAGGCTACGGCTCGTTCATGAGAGACGGAGTCGTATCGGGCACGTTATTGGGTTAACGGGCATCAACGGCAAGGACCGTCACAGTTGGTATCAGAGCAATGTCCACATAAATATGAAGTAACATGAAATGTACATAGTTTGTTCCCTACTATAGTCTACTTCTGGTAGTTGGCTCTATTTGTGTAATGATATGTTTGTGTGTTGTGTGGATTGGAATGTTGTATGTGCAGCTTTATAAATGGCTGATAGGAGAGATTGGGGAGGTGGAAGTGATGAGCCTGAGGAGACCACACATCAGATGATAGAGAGATTATGGGAAAGTATTATACAGATTCGGACACGGTTGGACCAGCAGCCCCCGATTCAGCCAGCGGTTACAGCACCACCAGTGGAGGAGGAGACAATATCGGTACCGCTAGTACCACCCTTTAGAGTTGAGGTACTACCTACAGTACCTTTATCTCTGGTTGTGCCAGTGTGGCCAGCTAGTGTGGAAGAGTCCACGGTGCTATTGGAGAGGTTCCTACGTTTGCAGCCACCTACATACTCGGGAGGTCCAAATCCAGATACAGTTGAACATTGGGTGCATGAGATAGAAAGAGTATTTGTTACAATGATATGTCCATAGGCTGATAGAGTGATTTTGGCTACTTACCAGTTGAGGGGATTTGCACAAGAATGTTGGAGACTCAAGATGCAAACCGTGTTTGCAGGTAAAGCAAAAAATACAATCACTTGGCCGGAGTTCTTTGAAGTATTAAACAACACATTCTTTCCAGTATAAATTCAGCAATCCAAGAGGGAGCAATTTAGAACACTACAGTAAGGAAATTTGTCAGTGCTGGAATATCAAATGATGTTCATGGCCTTGAGCAGGTATGCACCTTACATGGTAACCAATAGTGCAATGATGGTGGAATATTTTATTCGGGGGTTGAGGCCGGAATTGCAAGATGAAGTGATTCCACTTATGTGTATTACGGTGGAGGAGGCGGCCTAGAGAGCAGTGACACTTGAAAGAATTGTGCAAGCTAGGCAGTCCAGCGGATCAGGATCGAGATCGGGCAGTTTCTGACTTCCACAGTAGACTTTGAGTGTTAGCAAAGGCAAGGCACCTTCGGGAGGAGTGTCTACATCGGGTTTTAGCAAGTGGCGAAACAAGTTAAAGAAGATAATTAGAGGCCGAGGATGCCATGCCCCGACATTTAGCAGTGGAAATAAACGTCGAGAGCGTAAACGATACAAGTATGAGTATCACAGTCGAGTAATTCAGAGTGACAACTAAATATAACACAAGGTTTAAGACATTAATATTGCCAGCCAAATAATCTTTATTTCATTTCCATCAAATTAACTCAAAACCATACATAGTCAGAGCCAAACATAGGGCCCAATATTGCATCTCAAAGTACATATGATATCAAAGGAAATAAACCTATCAATTACAAAGTCTTTAAATCTAATCCTCTTGGATGACACACTAGGTAGACGGACACATTGAGGAATCTCATCACTCATCCCCAGTCCCTTCACTCACTAGTTCCTCATAATCATTACCTGAAAATATTAAGGATAGCAGGTGTGAGCGTACTAGCGCCCAATAGGATTTACATCTTACGGTGCGGGCATGCTTTACGTAATTAACATGTTAATAGGTAAGGTACTAACATGCAATACTCATGACAATAACGATAGTGACAAATCCAAGTTATAACATGTACGAGGATGGTACAGTAAAAAATTCCATAACAATTCTCATGTGGGACGGAACGATTAACAATTAGAAGGATGATAGTATGATCAATTATCATTGGAAGAGATTCAATAACATGTAGCATATACAATAGATATCTAAAGATGAATTCCATAGAATTCCAGTGGACAATTCCATATTGGGTTCAATAACGATGACATGTACGATAGATTTGGCCATTTTACATATAACAATTCAATCAATCGATCAATCATTCAATCATTTGATAACAGTGTGGAAATTACCCAGATCAATCTTGCAGTCAATTAGGTGATTGCCAGACACCTCAATGGATCATATACTCTCGCGATTTATAAGTATTTTGGGTGCTTCTCCCAAGACCAGACTGGCCCTATTTGCATAGGCATAGTTGTGAACCGAAGTTCCAATAGTATATGGTAATTCCATTCATTCATTTATGGCCAATGTGATTTCCAAGCAATAGACAGTATGTACTAAAGATCAGGCCAGTGATGATAGAGAACAAGGCAAGGGAACATGATCCAAATTAATTTCGGCAGCATAACGGCTTAATCTCATTAGTTCAATCTTTACATTTAATGGCTTGGTTTCAATGTTATCAAATCAGTCTCACGAGAAGTAGATAAGAATAGAAGTGTATAATGTCACGCCCCGATATTTAGCAGCGGAATAAATACCGGGGGACGTGAACGATACAAATAGGCGTATCACAGTTGAATAACGCAGAGTCACAATTGAATATAATAACACTTTTCAAATCATAATAACATCATCAAAGGTACTCTTTATTTCATTTCATTCAACTAGATACAACCTTACATATGAAAGAACCATCTAAAGGTCCATTATTCAAATAAATCTTCCAGAAAAGTTAACTAATACATAGACTACTCAATTGTCTATTGCTAAACTATCATCGACTCATATGGAGGGTGCTCTTCACTCTTGCCCTATCCCATCGGACTCCACTGGTTCTTCATCGCTCCCTGAAAAAAGGGTAGGATGATAGGGTGAGCGAACTAGCTCAGTAGGATTTACATCTTAATATGGTGCGGGCACTAATATACGTGATTAGCATTTTAATCAGGCAAGATATGAACATGTATATGATGACAATGCTTGCAATACTACCAGATCGAATAATAGAGTAGAACGGATATCATTTCAGATCAAATGTCGAGTTGCATATGTACCATGGATAGATATTTCGAGAATAGAATCGTATCAAAAGATTGGCCATATTCAGACAGATATCATGCGTTCACATGATCAGACGTATCATATCAAATCATATCATATTAGATCACATCAGACTTATCATATCAAACAAAGGCACATTCACACAAATCTTGCATATCGTATCAGTGCCATGCAACGCACCACAAGTCCATACTCCCGCGGTTAAAAAGTACGTTGGGGTGCTCCTCCCCAAGACCAGACAGGGCCCTTATTGCACAGGCATTAGTCAAATTTGGACCGGAGTCCCACGTTGTGCCGAACAAACATATTCATATTATGGCCACATAGTTTCAATGACAAGCTCATAGTAAAAAGAAACATGATCATTCATAGAGTCAAGGTATGACCAATAGCTCAAGAGAACAAGGCAGGATAACGACGTATCTTATGTTTCATAATTCATTAATGTCTTGACATGAGGGTGTTTCAAAAGACAAATCATATGAAGAACATGTGCTCTCAATTTCCCAAGAAGGGTGTGCCTATTCGTGCAAAAGTGTAAGTATTGGAACTCATATGCAAATCATGATCATAACACCACTAACAAGTCCATACTAACATGTATTCATCCCCACATTCATATCATATTCTTATCTTATCAATTGACAATAAGCAGGATCACAAGATAATCCAATGAACATAAGGACAATCAAAATTACACATTAGAATCATATTCGTATCATTACCATTTTCTTCAATGGGTTGATTTATTTTAGGTCCATGCATACTATATAACATCATGCACATGCTTGTAGATATCATGAAATGATCAGACCCAAAAATATGCAAAAATCTTGTAAGGGTAGTGTCGACACACCCCTGACTGGTGTCGACACAATGCTTCAAACACAAGACAAAATAATGCAAAACTAGTCAAGTAGTGTCGACACTAGTCCAGGTAGTGTCGACACAGTGCCTCAAATACAAGGCAAAAAGGTCAAGTAGTGTCGACACTAGTTCAGGTAGTGTCGACACTAGAGATAACTCCCAGAATACCTTCTGGCCAATCTGGGACAGTGTGTCGACACTAGCCCAAGTAGTGTCGACACTAGAGGCCTTCCCAGAACACCTTCTGGGCTGTTTTGGGATAGTGTGTCGACACTAGCCCAAGTAGTGTCGACACTAGTGCCCTTCCAGAACAAAACTTATAAGTCATGTGGAACCCGAAAACACATCTCATGCAGCGATTTACTTCCAACTCTTATAACTCTCTAACGAATGACATATGAACAAAACATTCAACACGAAAGATGAAGAGGACAACTAGTGGAAGAACTTTTATGTTGAGGGTTTGATCTAAATGTCTTGATCTTTAAGTTCTTCCAGATGTAGTATGTAGAGGTTCTTTTCTCTGCTGGCTTCGAAGACAATTGCACCATCCTTGATGATTAAACACTTAGATTCTGGAAACTTGATCTGGTGACCCTTAGGTTTATTACAATTAAAGCGAATGAGATCATTTCTTACCTGGTACTTACCTTGGCATGTATGCATTTGCTGGACTCTCCTTTTCATGTGAGGAGGCTTACCATGAGGAGAAGGAGGTACCTTTTGGTGGCTTTTGGCATGATGTGAATATTGAACTTTCTTTGGAGCTTTTTGGACTGATGGAGGAAGTAGATGAATCTTATTGACAGTAGCATTTTTCTTTTTCATTGTCTGTTTCTGAACAAGAACTTTCATAAGTTTTTCATTAGAATTAGCAGAGTTCTTGTTCGCAGCAGCTTTAACAAATGTTAATTTTGATTTATTTCATTTTCTTATCTCTCACAGAAACAAGACTTCTGTATTTAGTATTCTTCAATTCATGTTGAAACTTCTATTTTTCTGCTTTTAATGCAACAACTTCTTTTTCTGAGATTTGAAGTTTATTTAGCATAACATCCAAACCAATTTTCATCTTGTTCTTTTCATTTTCAAATTGAGCAATT
Source organism: Colocasia esculenta (assembly GCA_014218235.1). Lineage (NCBI taxonomy): Eukaryota > Viridiplantae > Streptophyta > Magnoliopsida > Alismatales > Araceae > Colocasia > Colocasia esculenta. The sequence continues at coordinate 50,179,318 of CM024758.1, forward strand.
TTTTTTTCCAAATCAGCAATTTTATTACTCAAATTGCTACAATCATTGTCCAATGGTTTGTCATGCAACAAGCATTCAATCTTCCTTTTTAGATGACTATTTTCTTCAACAAGTTGTTTGCATCTTTCATTTATTTGATGAACATGAGCCATGTTAGAAATCTGTTTGTTTAATTTATCATTATCAAATTTGAAGTTTTCATTGAGATCAATCAATTTTTCTTTTTCATCTTTCAAATCAAGATTTTCATATTCCAACTTATCATGATTTTCTTTCAACTTGGACAACTTGTTTTCACAAATTTTGATTTTATCTTTCAAACTTTCTTTTTCAGAATTCAGTTTCTGAACTTCAATTTTCAAATTCTCATTTTCTTGTGAAGGATGTTTATCATTGTTCTGGAGCAATTCAAGTGTATTTTTCAATTTTTCACTATCTTTGTGGCAATGTTTTAAAGTCTTTTTCAAATCTTTATTTTTAGTGTTCAGCTTTGCATTAAGATTTTGCATCTTTTCACGGAATTCAATCAATTCAACATAAGGCATGTCTTCATCTGCATCAGAATCAGAATTAGAATACATAAATGGGTCTGGAATTGATTTACCTGACCTTGTAGACCCATTGGAACTCTTGTGTTCTGAAGAGAATGAAGAATGCTCTGAACTCATGGAATGTGCTGTTAGAGCCAAAGTCTTTTGAATTGTTGATTTTCTGGATTCATTGAAGCTCTTCTTTGCCATTAAGTACTTGTGAATTTCTTTTGCTCCTTTTCTTTGTGAATCCTTTCCATCACTGTTGTTGGCCATAAAGCATAACTCCTCACTTACTGAACTTGTGGAGTTCTCTTCTTCATCCTCACTTTGGTCTTCATCTGACCAAGTTGCCATCATAGCTTTTGGCTTCTTCAATTTGTTGTTCTTCTTGTATTTGTCCTTTTTCATCTCAGGACACTCACCCTTCATGTGTCCTGCCTTGTTGCACCTGTAGCAAATAATACCTTCATCAGTTTTTTGATTTCTACCAGCATTAAAATTTGAAGAAGAAGCATTCCTTTTATTAGAGGAATATTTGTTCTTTCCATTGAATTTCCTTTTCTTGATTTTAGAAATGTTCTGAATTGAATTGCCTAGTTATGAGGGCAAGTTCATCCTCATTGGACTCAGACTCTTCAGAACTTGATTTCTCTTGACTTTTATCTTTGTTACTTGATGAGGCTTTAAGTGCAACTGGTTTGGTTTTAAGCATATGGTCTTCATTTCTTTTCAAATTTATTTCATATGTCATTAAAGATCCTATAAGTTCATCCAAAGATATTTTGGACATATCCTTAGAATCTTCAATCACAGTGGCCTTAGTGTGCCAGATAGATGAGAGAGAGCGCAAAATCTTTCTTACCAAATCAGCATCAGTGTACTCTTTACCTAGTGCCTTCAGTCCATTGACAATTGTCATAAACCTAGCAAACATTTCAGAAATTGATTCATCAGATTTCATCATGAACAATTCATATTCAGAAACAAGTATGTTTGCTTTAGTTTCCCTAACTTGAGATGTTCCCTCATACATTAATTCAAGTTTATCCCACATCTCTTTAGCAGATTTACACATGGATATTCTTGAATATTCTTTAGGGTGGACTGCACACGGAAGCATGTTCATGGCATTGTAGTTAAGAGTGGCCCTCCTAATCTGTTCTCTAGTCCAATTCTCCTCATCTTCATGATTTTCATAAGGACCCACTTCAACTATCCTCCAGATTTCATAGTTTTGAGCCCTAAGAAAACTTGCATGCGATTTTTCCAGTATGAATAATCAGACCCATTAAAATATGGTGGTCTATTAATGGAATGGCCTTCAGCTACAAATCCTCAAGAATCCATCAATTAAAATGAGATAGTGAAAGAGCAGGCAAACAATTCAAGCAATTAACACAGAGATCAAACAGAAGCAATCAAATCAGATCAGAAACAGATATTAACCTTCTTTGATACCAATTGTAGGATCGAATGGGTGGATGGATCAGATCTAAAAGGGGGGGTTGAATAGATCTAACACCAATTAATGCGGAAGCTCAAGCAATTTAAAAATTACTTCAAATCAGAGATCAATTCACCCAAACAATTTACTGATCTGAAGTGTGAGTGTGTGTAGATGATGCGTTAAGCAATACAGCAAATAGTGTGAGTGCGAAATCCTATGCAAGCATCTAGCGCAGACAAGAAGATCAAACCATTGCATAGAGGATTTTTAGGTGGTTCGGAAATCACACCGGTGATTCCTACATCCACCCCTCACACAGTGAGGCTCCACTACCCAAAAGAGTACAACTCACACTGGAGCATGACGACTCCAAACACCCTTGAGCACGATGGCTCAACACAACCTTGAGTTCAACGACTCACAAATTGAGCACGACGGCTCAAACCACACAGTGAATGTGACGACTCACAAACCAGAGCTCAACGGCTCACAATACAAAAGCTAGATCAAGCACAAAAGAGATCAGATCCTCTAGCAATGATCTGATTCAAGACAGATTCGTACACAGAGATCTGTGCAGAACTTCATGCACAAATATCATAGACGAAATAAGGAAGAACAAACTCAGAAGTGAGAGAAATGAATGTAGAATGAGTGTTCTTCGATGAAGAGGCCTTGCAGACACTTGAATTGAGGAGCCTTGATGGAAATCGATGGAGATTCACCTCAATTGGCGAAGCTCTGCTTTGATGGCATTTGAAATGCCAGAAATCCTTCTTCTCCTACTCCTCTTCAGTTGGATCTGCTCCCTTTCCTAGCACAGCAACCTTCTCTCCAGAGATTCCCCTTGATTCCCACGTCCTTCCTCTTGAAAGGATGGCCTGCAACTTCTGGAGATGGAGCAAGATCTGGAAAGCCCATTTTTGCCGCCAAAAAGCTTCTTCTGGAAGTGTATGGGCTCTCTCTCGTAGGTTCTCCTTTGGAGTACAAGGATTGGGGGTATTTATAGCCCCATATGTCCATAAGGTGCCTTGGGGTGCGTGGGCATAAAAACCTAGGCAGATTCCCTTGATCCCAAGCAGCCACATGTCTAGAAAAATCATAAGTTGAAATTTCAGCCGGAGTGTGTCGACACTACCACTGAGTGTGTCGACACATTGTCCCAATTGCGCAAAAAGGGTCTTCTGGATGCTGGGTCTAGTGTCGACACGACCACTGACTGTGTCGACACACTGTCCCAGTCAGACAAATGGATCTCCTGGAAGCTGGGTCTAGGGTCGACACGACCATGGACTGTGTCGACACACTTAACCCTGTCTTCATGAAAAAGCTTCAAGGACTATGACTCAGTGTCGACACCATCAATGGGTGTGTCGACACTACCATGATAAAACCTGTATATCCCTGAGAATTTAACACATAAGACATTAGTACAAGGTATTATCATCAAAGTATGAGGTGTTAAGTATTTGAAACATGCTTTTTGAGCATTGTTATTACATAAATGATGTATGTAACATGTTCCACCCATTAAGCATTAAAAACACAACATGTCATCATCAAAACTATGAGGAGAAATACATCAAAAACATGTTGTTTAAGCATTGTTGTGATATGTATAAAATGTATAACATGTTCAATATGTCATCATTAAAATATGTACAAAATGTCATCATCAAAATCAAGTTATGAGTGATGTTCATTATTCATCATTAAAATACAACTTTAGGAAATTCCAAAACACACTCAACCCAACAGCGGATCCGCGAGTCAGACATCGCCAGATCAGATTTTCGCACCCGCTATGGCCACTTCGAGTTTGTCGTGATGCCTTTTGGGCTCACGAATGCACCTGCAGCATTTATGGAGCTAATGCACAGTGTTTTTTGAGAGTACCTGGACCGTTTTGTGGTGGTGTTCGTCGACGACATCCTGGTGTACTCAGCGACAGAGGAGGAGCACGAGGTTCACCTGAGGTTGGTGTTGCAGGCATTGAGGAGTCACCAACTTTATGCCAAATTCAGAAAGTGTGAATTTTGGCTAAAGAAGGTGCACTTTCTGGGTCACGTTGTTTCTGGTGCAGGTGTGGCGGTTGATCCCGCCAAGGTTGAGGCCGTGGTTTCTTGGGGCCAGCCCACTACAGTTGCAGAGGTTCGCAATTTTCTGGGGCTGACAGGCTACTACAGAAGTTTGTGCAGGACTTCGCCAGAGTTGCAGAGCCTTTGACCAGGTTGACCAGGCGGGAGACTCGGTTTGTGTGGACAGTAGAGTGCGAGCACAGTTTTTAGGAGCTGAAGAGCCGGCTGACTTCAGCTCTGATCCTTATGGTACCTTCTGGCAGCGACGGCTTTGTTGTCTTCATAGACGCGTCAGGCACTTGTTTGGGTGCTGTGTTGATGCAGCATGGTTGAGTAGTTGCTTATGCTTCTCGTCAGCTGAAGAAGCATGAGTAGCACTACCCGACACACGACCTAGAGCTTGTAGCAGTCGTGTTTGCCCTGAGGTTGTGGAGGCACTACTTGTATGGTGAGGTGTTCGAGGTTTTCACAGATCACTGTAGCTTACAGTATGTCTTCACGCAGAGAGATCTCAACCTCAGGCAGCGCAGGTGGCTTGAGTACTTGAAGGACTACGACTTTACCCTTTCCTATCACCCGGGAAAGGCTAATGTCGTAGCTGACGCTTTGAGTAGGAGAGCCCACTTGAGTTCTTTGTTGGTTAGACACTGAAGACTTCTGGAGGACACCACTCAGGGTGTGTTCACACCGTCTAGCCTCCGGGAGAGAGCAGTGTTGGCCTGCATGATAGCTCGCCTGTCGACCTATCAGCAGGTGCTTGAGGCGCAGAGTGCAGACACAGACTTGGCAGACGTGTTGTTGTTGCCTGAGGTGGTGCTTGATGAGGACAGCGAGGTTTGGTTCTGGGATAGACCCTACGTTCCAGAGGACGTCAGGGAGGAGGTACTTGCTGAGGCACACCGGTCGCGATACTCTATTCATCCTGGTTCCACCAAGGTGTACCATGACTTGAGGGTACTCTTTTGGTGGCATGGGATGAAGAGAGATATCACTGAGTTTGTTTCGCACTACCTTACCTATCAGCATATAAAGGCAGAGCACCAGCATCTTGGTGGTGAGTTGCAGTCGCTTCCCATTCCCTTGTGGAAGTGGGAGCACATTACCATGGACTTTGTTTTTGGTTTACCTCGCACTTCTCAGGGGCACGACAGTGTTTGGGTCATCGTCGATAGGCTGACGAAGACCGCTCGCTTCCTTCTAGTCAGAGCAGCATGGTTAGTAGACAGACTGGCTCGGTTGTTTGTGGACAGGGTAGTACCTTTGCACAGAGCCCCGTCTCTATTGTCTCGGATAGAGATCCGAGGTTCACTTCTCGTTTCTGGCGCAGCTTTCACCGGGCACTTGGCACTGAGCTGAGGTTGAGTACAGCCTACCACCCACAGATAGATAGGCAGTCGAAGCGGACTATTCAGACCCTCGAGGACTTGTTGAGAGTGTGTTGCCTAGACTGGGGTGGCACGTGGGAGTCGCACCTTCCCATGGTGGAGTTTTCGTATAATAACAGCTTTCACTCCAGCATTGGGATGGTGCCCTACGAGGCTCTGTATGGTCGACCGTGCAGGATACCGTTGCACTAGCACAAGGTTGGCGAGAGGTAGTTGCTGGGTCCAGAGTTGGTGCAGCAGTGCGCAGACATCGTGAGGCTGATCACACAGAGGTTGCAGACAGTGCAGAGCAGACAGAAGAGCTATGCCGACGTCCGCAGGAGGCCACTTGAGTTCGAGGTCGGCGATAGTGTGTTCCTTCAGATCTCACCCACCAAGGGCGTTCTCAGGTTTGGGAAGAGGGGCAAGATCAGCCCGAGGTTTGTTGGCCCCTTTCCCATCCTGGAGCAAGTGGGCGAGGTCGCTTACTGGTTAGCTCTTCCGTCCGAGTTGGCAGGTGTCCACAACATCTTCCACGTGTCGTAGCTGAGGAAGTACATGCTAGACCTGTCGCATGTACTCGACTACTCACAGCTAGAGGTCACCCCCGACCTGTCCGTGCCGGAGTACCCAGTCAGCATGGTGGACCGCAGGGTGCAGCAGCTTCGCAGGAGGCATATCCCGCTTGTCAAGGTGGTTTGGGAGCACCGCTCCAGTGGCGAGGCCACTTGGGAGCATGAGAACGAGATGCGGGAGCAGTTTCCCTACTTGTTCGAGTGACAGGTACTTTGTTTGCCCCTTGTTCCCTAGTTTCGCCCTTAATTTCGAGGACGAAATTGTTTTTTTGTTGGTTAGATTGTAACATCCCTGTTACCTTGTGGGTCAGGAGCTCTCGGTTGGGGTCGCGACATGCAGGGTCGTCGCCTTCTTAAGGCAACGGAGGTAGCCATCACTTTCTGGATATGAACACGCCGGCCACCCATGTCACAATTTGGTTCTAACAGCAAACAGTTTCTCTTGTCGTCTTGCTGTCGGGGCGGTGGAGACACGTGTAGGCATGCATGCATGAACGCAACATACTAGCCCATCGCGATCAGGTGTCAGCGTTGCATGCATGCCATGTGTTGGCTTGGACCGTCAGGTGTCGCAGACGTTTACGATCGTGACGTAGGTGGGTGTCGCGTTAGTGTTACTAATGCGACGACCAGGCCCATCGCGTTCTTACTATCTGTGTTTAAGTGCTTTAGCCCGAGAGCAGAAACCCCATTTGGCCTTTTTGCTTGTGTTTTCCTCCTCTGTGGCGATTCCCCTGTGTGTTTAGCTCCGTGGTGAGCTTTGGAAGGGGAGATCCTTGTGGCTTGCTTGGTAAGTATGATGTGAATTGTAGTGTGGTTTGGATTTCTTGTGTTCCTTCCTTCTCCTCACTTCTTCTTCTCCTTCCTCTGTAGTATGCACCATGTGTCTCTCCATCGACTTGTAAAGGAGGAGGAGGACAAGCTCGGTTCGTGGGAGTCTCGTGGAGCATTGGAGCTCGGAGGTGGAGGGGTGCAATCCTACGAGAAGGCCCATCTAGGGTGGTTCTTCAAGTTGAGGTAGGGACCCCCAACCCATTCCCTAGTTCTACCATGCATAGGGCCAATCCCCTTCTTTCTAAGCCTAGGATCATGCTAAGGTGATTCATATGTTATTGTGTGGTTGAATGGAATGAGTTTTGTGGCTAGCATGTTGTGTGGATAATGGGGTGTGAAGGGTTGCATTTGGTTGTGTGAGGTTCATGTGAGTGTAGCCTTACCTTCTATGCATGCTTGGGGGTAAATTGGGTGGTTTGGACGTTAAATACCATGTTCCTATCGTTTGCATGTTTCCTCTTCCCCGTTTGTACTTTGTGGTTTAGTTTGGGGTGGGAAGGGTTGCTCTATCTGAGCACTTGGCTGTGGTCGTGATGGGTTTTCCAGTCAGGACCAGGTCGCGACGTATCGGGGCGTCGCGTTCTCTTGAACGCGCCCCGGGCCCACCGCGTCATGCCAACGCGACGGGTACGTGGCTGGCATTCAAGTGTTCAGGGTCTTCCCGATTGCGACCTCCATCTCCGTCGCGAAGGGGTACGTGTCGCAATCAGTCAACTCAAGCTTGTTGCGGTACTCTTAGCCGCCGCGACCTTATCACAACGCGCTTACGGGTCGCCTTATGTTTTCCTTGTCGCGACAGGCAGAACCATCGTGTTCTAGTCGCGACGGGTCAATACGTCGCCTCTCTGACTGAGAACTGACTGTCGACCTGTTGTGTTTCCGCTTCCGCTGCGACTCGATTTTCTTGGCACTTGTGTTGTTCCTAGTGCAGTGCTACTACTAGTCTCTCTTCGCCCAGTGCTAGACACTTAAGGGCTTGTCCACGAGACAGATTGTTACTTTTACCTGGGACCCCCGGTCCCCGCGCGCCTGTGTCAGAGGGTGTTGCTCCGGGCAGCAGGTTAGCTTGAGTCGTTGACTCTGGTAGCAGTAGGGGAAAACGGTGGGACAGCGGCGTGAGTCATTTGTATAGCTCTCTTAGATGAGTCTGGGACGCTGGTGGTTGGTAGCTCGTGCGGCACAGATCAGCTAGTCCTTTTCTTACTGCCTCACTCTACGTGGTTCCGGAACCATTTAGAGGGTCAAGCATGGGACCGTAGTCTGGCCAGACTACGGCAGTTGTGGTTGTGCTTGTTCCTCATCTCACTCCGACGGGAGGTGCTAGACATGGACTGTTGGTCGAGGGTAAGGCGTGTGGCGCACCTGACCGGCTGACTAGTGTAGTGTTCTGTAGCTAGTGTGTTTGTCTAGGCGGTGTCCACTGTCTGTGTTACAACTGGGTTCTTATGGTGCCTTGGTTTACACGGGTTTTCCGGTTCTGCTGTGTAGCCTAGACCGATGACCGTGTAGTTCTTTCACACTTCCGCACTTGACTTTGTTTAATAGAATAGACTTTACTATTTTATTTAATTAATGCACTTAGTTCTATTCTGCTGTTAGAACCAGTGGGAGATTGGTAGTCCCTACTGGGCTTCTTCGTGAAGCTCACTCCCTGTTTTGTAGGTGAGACTTCACAGCAGCTCCCTCTGCGGAGGTTTGAGGAGACTGGCCCGCAGTAGTCAGCGTCTCTAGTGGCAGTGTTCCCCAGCTCTTGTACTTCACCCTCGGGGTATGCCCCTAAGGGACGTGTTCTTTCTCCTTTCATTTCAGTACTTGTACTTTATTTACTTTAGGACTGTACTAGACTGTTATCTAGTGTTGGACACATTTCGTTCACTTGTGGTGCACTTTAGTACGTTTGTTGTTATTTATTTCTGTTACATATCTTGTTAGACCGATCCGTTAGCCCTTCCGGATCTCCGAACCCATGGGCGGCGGTCCTGATGTCTGAATTCTTGGTGGGAGCCGAGGGTCCGGGCACCAGGGTCGTTACACACCAGTCCACCACGACAGTTGAAAGAACCATGCCACAAGCCATATATACCAACCACTAATCGACGGTAATGAGACTGACAACAAAGAGCCAGTCCCCCTGTAAGGCCTCGAATTTCCGTCGCATTATTTGTATTTATGTGTGTATATTTGTGCTTGTGTATGTATGTACATATTTACGTACGCATTAATTAGTATAATTACGTGTACATGTGTTTATGTTAGATGTAAATAATGCATGTATTAAATGGTGATAGTATGGATATAATACCGTATACATATCGCATGTATATATGCATGGTATGCATGTTTTCTGCATATTTTAGAGTTCTAGCCGAAGGCCACCTTGGCGTCAAGCCCAGGCCGTTTAGGTAGTGTCAGCGTCCAGACATGGACGCCAACACTAATCCTGGCGTCCAGCGATATGGACGTCAATCTCTCTGGCCTGCATGCGCAGCAGAGCTGCAAGCTTCTGAAACAAGGTAAGCCAACCATTGGGGACTGTCCCCAACGGCTCTGAAGGCTGTCAAATTAGCATGGTGAGTGGGAGAGAGACTCTCCTTATGTCTGAACCCGAAATAGCCTCTCCCCACTCCCCTTCACCTTGCAAGAGGAGAAAAAGTGAAAAGAAAACCCTAGGAGAAAGCTGTGAGAAAAACCCACTTTGCCACCCAAAAATCCCCACTTCTGAAGCTTGATCTGGAAATCTACTGCTTCAAGGAGGTTGCTGGATCAAAGGAGGAGGCTTCCCCGACATCCCCTTGGCGTGGAGATCATCCAGGAGCCCGGAGGAAGAGATCATTTGGAGGGAGTTCTGCACTTCTTGGGACAGCCCAAGGAGAGCTTCACCGAGCCCTAAATCCTTTGGAGGAATTTTTAGAAGGCAAGTGACCTATCCATGATGTTTCCGTATGAGTTTAGGTTGGTTTTGCTATTTTTATGGATTTTTCCTCGAGTCCTAGACCCTCCCATTCACCCAAGTTTGAGAGCTCGGGTCTGTGTTTCTGCACAGACCTGGCTTGACGGCAAGGTCCGTGGACGCCCAGATCATGCTTGGCGTCCATCGGCCATGCCGCTGACTCTGAGTCAGCGGCCAGAGATTGCCGCCAAGTTCCTCTGGACAGAACAGTGAACTGTTCTGCCCTTCCTTTACATTAATTTCGGTATGGTTTCCGTGATGAGGATATATGGTAATCCTATACTCTATGTATATAGTCAATTGTGGTGTGTGGATGAATGTGGTGTGTGATGGTGAATGTAGGAAATATTGTATCCCATGAATTGTGAGCATGACTTGTTAATGATCTTGTTAATTTATGTTTCATGAGTAGGATTAGACTGAATGCCTTGGTTTTTGTCAGTTCATGAAGATTAGTAGATCAGTAGATGTATGCCCAATTTTGGTAAATTGATCCATGTTTGCATGAGTTGCAAATGAATTCGGTTCGATAAATAGAAAGACATGCAAAAATGGTTTGTGGTGATTGATCTATAGATGTATGATTTAGGAAAATTTTGTATTCCCCAAATTATGTATATATTAGTAGCCTCTGTTTAAAACAGTAAGTGGCAAATTGCAAGATGTGTTAAACCCCATGTTAATTTAAGTTGTGAATGACATGCAAAAATAGGTATTTGATTTTCTGAAAATTATATTTAGCTCAGAAAAATCTGAAAATTTAAGTGTATGATTTTGAACCCGAAAACAGCATGTGGTTAAAATTTCAGGTCATTTGGATCAGTAAACAAGAAGTTATGTATTTTTATGTGAAATGTGATAATCTACGTATATTATCGTGATGTGATTAGTTATTGTCAAGAACCGACTTGATTAGTGAAATTCCTGTGTGTTAAACTCCTGAAATTCTGTAGTACCATGTTAGGAAAAACAGAGATATTCATGTGAGTGAGAGAGTGAATGTGATGAAAAGTGTGAAGTGTAAAACCATGTGTAAAACGGTAAATGTGTAAATGTGTAACTGTGCCAATGTGACACTACTTCCGTAGAGGGCAGTGGAGCTGTATCAGGGAAAGTCCCCCTGAGAAAGTTCAATGTGTAAGTGACCCTAAGGGCATTAGGGGGAAATCCTGGAGGTGGACAAGTACCACTGGTTAGGGTGGAGACTTGTTCTCCCGGTCTGCGCAGTCCAAGAGTCGCCATTGGAATGCCTAGATGGCGTCTATGTGTAATGTGATGTGTATATGTCCTCTTTGGTGGTTTGGACTATGTGTCACGGCACCTAAAATGTGTAATGTGAAATGTGTAATGTGTATGTGTCCATGTGTAAATGTGTAAGTGACAATGTGAATGTGTATGTGTAAAGTGAACCATGTGAAAGAGGAAACTTGTGTAAAGGAAATGTGAAACTAAAGATGTGAAAATATGTTATTGAAAACCATGTGAGACAAATCTGAAATCATGTGAAATCAGTGAATTTATGTTATTATCATCATGTTGTTATGTGCAAAGATGTCTAGAATCCATGTTAGGGATAATTGGTGAAAACGGGTACAAGAATGCATGATTGTTTGATCACATGATATGTTTTATGAAATATTGTAGCTTTCATGTATAGGTTTACAGCCGTTAAACCATGTGAAATCAGCAACCTAAAGCATGTGAAAAGGGTTTTGTAAGTACTTAAGGACATGTGAAATCCATGCTAGTAGTGTTCCCCTTTCATGTATGTAAAATGTTCATGTTGGTAGCTCTCATGTCTTAGCTCTTTAAAGATTAAAGTTTCATGAGTAAATTGAATAGAGAGCATGTGATAGGTGAATTTTATTCTTAGAAATCTGAAAACATGATCCATGTATAAATTGAAAAACTTTCATGATAGGTTGAAACTTGAATTGACTAGCATGCCGTGTGTTGCAAATTGTAAATGTGCATGTAGAAACCACTAGGACTTGTACGTGTATGTTATGAATAGTGTTGCTTGCTGAGTCCTTGGACTCACTCCTTGCTTCGGCGTACAGGTATAGTTGGTGACACGACACCGTTGGAGGAGACGGTGGAGACGGACTCCGAGCGCGGAGACTAGCTTTGGAGTTTCTTGTGATTTGTGTAATTCATAAGTATGTAATTTGAACATTGTATTAGAGTATTATGAAAAGGATGTATAAGTGTGGACAAATTTGTGGTTCTATTTCAGCAAATTAAATTATGTGGACCTTTAGTTGTTTTATGTTAAATTGCGAATTGCATGTATGTTTAATGTGGATGATGAGTGAATGGAGACAGTTGTCTTTTACTTCCGCTACTCTGTTGTATATTTGCGTGTATCTCAGTTGTATGTATCGTTTGGGTAAATGTCCCACTGTGAGGACTCTTGCTATACCGACGTGGGTTGGTATAACCGTACCGGTATAATAAGGGCCGTCACACCCCCACAAAATGAACGAGTGATGCAAGGCCATTGTCACGCCCGATGCGGAATATCGAAACGTAAGGAAATTGCAAGTAAGCGAGTACAAAACGTAGAATAGACAACAAACTATTAGAAAATAATATGAAATCAAATGCCTTTCATTGATAATTCTACTAATGTCTATTACAACCACTAATGCAGAGCCACATAGAATGAATGTAAACAACTAACTAAGACATCTAGGATAATCACTGTGGCGTCATGGTACTCTTGGATCACTCCTGGTCCTCCCCATCCTCGTGAGTGTACTCAGTCTCCTCATTCTCACCTGAGAACACAATGAACAAATAACGTAGGGTGAGCGACAACACCCAGTAGGATTTATATCTTATGGTGCGGGCAAACTTTACATGATTATTGTATTAAAAGCAGAGTCACTAACGATAAAGAGAGAGAGTCAAGTAAAGCAAGAGATAGCACAATAGCATGGATCAAGATAGCACAAATTTCTAAATATAGCATAGAGCAGGATGGCCATAGCACAAATAGCACAACGAGTCGAGAATAGTATAGCACTTTGATTGTTATATAGATAGTCGAGATAGATAGTACTTGAGTGTAATGCCAAACACTCTGGTCAATTAACTCCCGCGGGCACTAGCACTTTTGGGCGCACCTCCTAGGACTAGACCGGGCCCCTTTATATTTTGCCAAGCATTAGTTATATCGTTTATCTTTAGATAATCAGTCAAATGGCCAATAGAGAGTACCAAGAAATAGATGAGAGTACTAGATGAATAGACGAGATAGTAGAGAGAGTGTGAATAGATGAGCGAGTAGAGTATAGATGAGAGCCAAAGGTCATTGCACATAAAACGACGATTAAACGGGCAATAGTAACAGTTGCGCAACACGCATGATTGGTGTTGGCAGTCAGGTAGAATTCACTAACCTTCCACTGGCCATGTTATGCACAGGTTTAGAGGTCCGGCGTGATCTCAAGGTAAGAGAGAACATCTAAAGCCGTTTAGATCATATTGATCCCTAAGGGTGTTATAGGTGTTAGGGTACAACCAGCTCGGTCTCCATGAGGGAATCCATAGAGTACGAAGTCTTACGAAGGTCTTAACAAAAGGTCCCTTGTCTGCTAGAATGGAATGTCCAACAGAGAGGTTCCAACTTGTCAAGAGAGTAGCGTGTAAAGAAAACGAGTTACTCGACGTTCTAGAGGAATTCTAGAGCAGTGGAGCGGCGGTAATGGTATTCCAAATCCACGTGAAAAATGAAGACAATGTCTTTATTATCATGGGTTAATAATGTGCAATTATTGAAGTAATTTACCAGATATTTTATCCATGTATTTTCTGCATGGTCTCATGGCAAAGATAATCGTTTGGTGTGTGCATGTGCATAAAATCAAGAGAACATATGATAATCGTGCATATTGTCTTTTAAATTTAATAAACATGTGAAATATAGCAAAATTCATTTACATGATTGTTACTGTCCGTCACACAGTGTTGTAGAGTATAAACATGATTACCATGCCTAAATAACCATATTAAATAAACAATAAGATTGCTGGAATAACACAGTCAAATCGCGACGGGTTTGATAGTCACGTTTAACAAACATCGATTCTGGACAAAAACGTGACAACGTCGGCAGTCGCCTTTAGGTTAACTAGACAGGGAACGAATCGATTGATGACTCGGAATCACGACGTGCAGGTTTGCCGCATTCATGGGACTAAATGTAGAATCACGAAGGCAAGGGCTGACGCGTTCATGCAAACCCTAATTTTTTGAGATAGCACAGATCCCCAAAGGCAGGAAACAAGGGTAAAATGCGATGACTGTCGTGGTCGCATTTTAGAAACCTCTGATAGTAAAAGGGCACATAGTTTGATGCAACGGTACTTGTAAAACTCTAGTTAAAACGCAACAACATGGGTGGTCGCCTTTCAAATAGATGCGATGGTCTTATCCGACACGATACCAGCCGCAGAAATGTGACGTATGGTTCAGTCGCGATTCAACAAGCAACCCGAGAACGATGAAAACATGCAGCGATCTTCATGCAATGCTTATAACTTGAAATCTAGGGCTCTTGGGATAAGGTGGTGAACATGAAACTTGTAGGGGACAATGAGTGGAAGAGAACTATGCCTTCAGACCGAATCAGTTTGGTCTTGTTAGGCGTGCAAACTAGCATGAACAAGAAAAGTCACCGACTTGCATGATGATGGAAAAATGCTTATAACTCGATGGATACATGATGAAAATTAGGCAAATCACTTGCAAACGAAACTATACATGTAGTCCTACAAGATGATATAAGTTTCGTTCTTTTTTAGCCCGAGAATACCTACCTTTGAGAAGATCTAACATAGGTCTTGTGCACAGGTTGCAGCAAAGCACGGTTGAGGAAGAAGCTTGGTTCTCCAGCCATTCTCCTCTACTCCTAATGCCCTAGCTTAGCCTCCCACGACCCCAACATGATGTTGAACCTTCCCCTGTAGTCCCATGATGAATATTTATACGTCTAGGGTTTATTTCAAGTCCTATTGCAACTAGGAAGGGTGGGGTGCGGTTCCAGCTAGTTCTTTCCATGTTTTGGACATTTCTCCTCCCAATTAGAGTAGAATCCCCATTAGAAAGTTCTTGCTATGGTTGGTCACGAAATTGGTTGCCAATCATGGCTAATTACCATTGTTTAAAACCCTAATTTGCCCTTTCCTATTTTCTATACAATTATGGCTACGAATTTCTTGGGGTATTTCTTCCTATCCCATAATCCAACTCCTAACTTGGCCCATTAACCTTTATGTGAGCTATTATATCAAGCCCATTACTTCTTATTATTTATTGGGTGTTAATTAATCCATTTCCTTTAAATATTTCTATTTATTTATTTACTTAAAAATATCGGGTTGCTACATCCTCCCCCTCTTAAAAAGAATTTGGTCCCCAAATTCATATGACCATAATGGAGAGAAGGTCTTACCGAAAAGATCGGGGTAGTTTCGCCTTATGATTCCTTCAGGTTCCCATGTGGCTTCTTCTACTCCACGGTTATTCCACAGGACTTTAACCACATGAATGGGACAGTTCCTGAGTTGTTGTACCTTTCGTTCCAATATCTTGATTGGCTTCTCCTCATATGTCATGTCACTGTTCAACACCAGATTCTCATGGCGAATGATGTGGGTAGGATCGTACACATATTTTCTGAGCATAGAGACATGGAACACATTGTGTACAAATGCCAGATTTGGTAGCAACACCAGCCGGTAAGCAACCACACCAACCCTTTCGGACACTTCAAAAAGACCAATGAATCTAGGACTTAGCTTTCCTTTAACACCAAATCTTTGAATGCCACGGGTAGGAGATAACTTTAAGAGTACATGGTCTCCCACTTGAAATTCTAGATCTCTACTCCTCTTGTCAGCATAACTCTTTGTCTGGACTGAGCAATCTTGAGTCGATCTCGAATTACCTGTATTTCCCTGGTTGTATTTTACACCATGTCCGGGCCTAGCCATTACTGTTCCCTAACTTCATTCCAGCATGCAGAAGATCTACAGTTTCTGCCATAGAGTGCTTCGAACGGTGCCATTTTAATACTCGTCTGGTAACTGTTGTTATAGGCGAACTCAATCAAGGATAAGTGCTCATTCCAGTAGCCTTGGAAATTTATAGTGCAGGCTCTTAACATGTCTTCTACAATTTGATTGGTTCTCTCAGTCTGCCCATTAGTCTGTGGGTGAAATGCAGTACTAAAATTGAGTTTAGTACCAAGTGCAGTCTGCAGTCCCTTCCAGAAATGCAAGGTGAATCTAGAATCTCGATATTGAAGGATCGAAATGAATGTGTGGAAAAGATCTAGAAGGGGGGGATGAATAGATCTTAGCCACTTTTGCGGAAGCTTAAGCAATTTGAAAACTATTTAGAATCAGAGGCAATGTTATCAGTGAAAAACTACAGATCTGATTAATTTGAGTGAGTTGAAAAACTTAGATGTGAAGCAAGTTGATTAAGTGAATTAAAAACGAATCCTATGCAAGCATCTAGCGGATGAATCAATCAAACCACAGAAGACAAATGCACAAGGATTTTTAGGTGGTTCGGAAATCACCCAAGTGATTCCTACATCCACCCCTCACAACCCGTGAGGCTTCACTAACACAACTGGGCTACACACCCAAAGGAGCCTAACAACTCCAACACTTCAGAGCATACAACTCACACAACCTCTAGAGCAAGACTACTCTAGAAACACAGAGCAAGACTGCTCAAACCAACCCTGAGCTTACAACTCAAACTGAGCTCGACGGCTCACAACACCCTGAGCACAATGCTCACACTGAAACTGCTAGACACCAACTTAAGACTAAGATCCTCTAGCAACAGATCTAGTCGAAGTTTGAGAACTCTAAAGAGAGTTATGCAGAAGCACTTGCATAATCTCAAAAGATATCTCAGAAGAACAGAAGAAAAGGTAAATTGAATTGAAATGCTTCGTTCTTCAGTGTACTCCCTTGTAGAAGCTTGAATTGGGAAGGAACTTGTGAAGCTTGAAGTCCAAGTCGATGCTCTGCAATCTGAGAAATTGGATCTTCCTCGAATTCTTCACCCAAGAAATCTTCTACAGGATCTGCCTCCTTGGAATGCTTCAGAGAAGTCTTCAGGAATCAAATTCCAATTCCCACACCTTGAATTGGTGGGAATTGGTCTTCTGGAAGCACTTGGAGAGCAGGGGAAGGAGACACGAGCTCTTCTTGGCCGCCAGGAGCTTCTTGGAGGCTCTGAGAGAGTTGGGTCCTTCTCACTTGTGAAGGCTGGCCGAAAAGACACTTTATATCCTTAGGATTCCAAAGATACCCTTTTGGGGTACAAGGGCACGCTTTCCTAGGAAGATTCTGATCGCCCTAGAGGGACACGTGGCAGCCATCAACCTTTAGGATGAAAAGTTTCCGTAGTGTGTCGACCTGCCCTGGTGGTAGTGTCGACACACTGTCCAGAATATGTAGAAGGCTGTTCTGGGAAGAGGATCCCGTGTCGACCTGCTCTGAGAGTGTGTCGACCTGCTATCCCAAATCTGCAAACTAGCTGTTCTGGGAACTGGGTCTAGTGTCGACCTGCTCTGAGAGTGTGTCGACCTGCTGACCCAATTCTTCAAACTGGCTGTTCTGGAAACGGGATCTAGTGTCGACCTGCTCTGAGAGTGTGTCGACCTGGGTAGGCTTGATTTCTGAAAAACTGCCACTCGTGTCGACACACTCTTGACATGTGTCGACACAGTCTCAACATTTTTACACATTTTGCCTTTGAATATGTGTTGATGTGTCGACACCATTGATGGGTGTGTCGACTCATCTTTTGCATAAAAATGTTTGTACCTGAAAAATGAACACATATATCATTAGTTAAATGATTTGTCATGACCATAAATGATAAATGTGGTTTGAAAAATACTTTTTGAACATGAATTTCAGGTATGATGTTTTTGACATGTTTCAATTAAATTGCTTTAAGAACACTTCTTGTCATCATCAAAATAGGAGGGAAATGATATGAATTTGCATTCAACCCAACAATCTCCCCCTTTTTGATGATGGCAACATTAAATCCATATTTCAATGTGGTTTTGATGAAGTGTGATTTTAAGCAATTTTTGATTGTTTAAATTTTGTTTTCCTTTTTGTTCATACTTGTCAAGGACCTTTTGATGTTGTTCAGTAACAGTTGATGATGTGTTTGTGAGATACAGTGTTACTTGAAATTAGAAATTTTGTGCACACAAGTCAAACAATTGGACAAGTATTCAAACACAAAGACAAAGATTTGCATTCAGAATCACAATACTTTGCATTGAAGCCAAAACAACCATTTCATTTCATTCAAAAGATCATTACATCAAAATATTACATTCAAGTCATTCATTCTTCTCCCCCTTTGCCATTATCAAAATAAATGTACATTAGGTAGAAGATGGAGGAGGAGGAGGAATTGGAGCAAGAAGAAGTTCAATGTCTGACAGTCTTTTCTCCATGAAGTTCAGGCTAGACTTGATTTGATCTTGAATGGTTATCATTTTTGTGCTCAAAAAGTGTTCCATTCGATCTGAATTTTCTAGCAAAGTGGCCTGAAGTCTGGTTAGATCAGCTGCACTGTGTTGTGAGGAAGATGATGAGCCAGCTGACCAACCAGGTCTCTGCATTATCTTGAACTCCTTGGTCAAATCTGTAAGCTGCCTGTCAATGTGCTCATTGAAGTTCCTCATACTTTCTAAATCATCCACAAAATGAGCAAATGACAATCTGGTGCTGGAAATCTCATGTAATGTTTGGTTGGTGTTGAAGACATCTGCTTGGGAATTTGCCAAAATTCCCTGAAGAACTTTCTCCAACTTGTCCTGATGCTCTTTTAGCTCAATATAGGAATCTCCCAGAGTGCCTATAAGTCTGTTAAATCTCTGAGCTGCATAATCTGAAGCTGCCTTCTGCTCAATAAATTTTGCTGACACTGTGTTCTCTAGTCTTTGAACTCTCAATTCAAATTGGTCTGACATTGTTTGAATGGTGGAGTTCAATGTATCAAATTTGGCATTGAGGAAAGAGAACAATTCTGGTGGAATTGAGGACCCACCAGAAGAAGTGGAAGATTGGAATGTAGAGGGGAAATGTGGAGGTTCAAAAGTATGTGGCAAGGAAGAGGAAGGATCATCCTGAGGTGGAATAGGGGTTTCAAGCTGAATGCCACCTTCAGGAGGGATATGAGGCTGGTCCTCATCCATTAGAGGCTGATCCTCTGGCAAGTGAACTTGTTCCTCTTGAACTTGAGGCTGGCCCTCATGAGGTGGAGGCTGATCCTCCTGATTTTGGTCTCCTTGAGCTGGAGGCTGGTCCTCTTGTGCTTGGGGCTGATCCCCTTGAACCTGAGGCTGGTCCTCCTGAGCTTGAGGGGCCTCAACCACAATTGGTCCTCTTCTAATCTGATTTCCCTCCAATCTAAATCCCATAAACTTCTGGATATTCTTAAAAGTGTAGATGTTTGACTTGGGAATGGATTGGGATTTTTCATTTTCCAATGGCACACCAAAGTGCTTGAACACTGAGGTCAGATGTGCTCCATAAGGTAGTGATCTCTTTAGGTCTGTCCTTGTTGTTTCAGCTATGATTTGATAGAGAATCACATGGAGGTTGATCTTGATGTCTTTCACCATGCAATAGAGGATGAACCTCTGAATGTCTGTCAACCTATCCCTCCCACCACCTTGAGGGGTAATTATGGTGGTCAAAATGTGGTGGATGACCCTTAACACAGGTGGAAAGGTATTTGCATTGAACCTGGTTACATAGGTCTGTTTGGGATCTGATTCATCTGCAGGAAGGCCTGTCAAGATGGAGTATGCTTCATGTAAATCAAATTCAAACTCATGGTAGTCTGCCCCTTCATCTGGTACTTTGAAAATGGAGGCAGCTACTGCAGTAGGCATGTCTATGGCTATTCCCTTGACTTTGGATTCATACCCTTCGTCTGTGCAAGTGAGGTTCTTGTAGAACTCTCTAACTAGTCTTGGATAGCAGACTTGAAATTCAGAAATAAAGGGTATCCAAGATTGAAAGGAAAAGTAGGTTTGAATTTCAGGAAGGGAGTCTGCTAGTTGGATGTCTGAAAGGTCTAGTATTCTTGGCTTCAAAATCAACTTGGCTGCACTTACGGATTCTGAGGGAATATCCTCTTGAGACTCAGAAGAAGAAGAGGAAGATGATTCCTCAGGATGGTCAGAGGAATCGCCCGAAATCTCTGGTCTAGGGTTTGAAACATTACCACCTCTGCCTGAAGTGGAGGTCCTGCCACGCTTGGAAGCCCTCAGAGGTGCAGAAGAAGAGGCAGGATCATTTCTCCTCTTTGTTCTTCTTTCCATCTGTTCAACTGGAACCTGTGCCGGAACTGGCCTTGAAGAGGCCGCTGATCTTGCGCCACGGCGGGGACCCAACTTGCGGACCATGGTGCAAGAGGAGTGGAATTAGGAGAGGAAATGGAAGAATGGAGAGATGATGGAAGGGGGATGAGAGCTAGAGAGAAATTTGAGAGGAATTCTTGCCGGAAAGGAGTGGAAATGAGGCCGTCGGGTCGACCTGACGCCCAAAAAGAGATGCAGTGGTACACTGCCCCGCAGGAACAACAAGGGTTTAAGGTGAACCCGAAAGGTTTGAAAAGGGTCTGGCAAGAAGGCAGTGTCGACACATGAGGAAGGGTGTGTCGACCTGACTGGGGTTGTGTGTCGACACGAGAGAGGATTGTGTCGACACAGCCTTTGAGAGAAATTTGAATCTTTGAGAGGAAATTTTTGAAAAATTTGGGGACATCTTTATAATGATAAATAATGAGAGGAATTATCATTTCAAGGATTTTTAAGAGGCCTAAAAATTCATTTGTTGTATTTTGCAAAAATTCATCACAGTTCAAGTGTTTCAAACAATTTCCAACAGGATATTAGCATTCCAAGACTTGAATCAACAAAATGATAAATTGAGGGATATAATGTATCTAACAATCAATCAAAAACTACCATGTTTCTCAATTTTCAAGAATTAAAGATGTCATCTAGACTAAATACAGTTGTGTTGAAAGTAAAACACAAACTTAAAGAACAACTTGATGAAGGAGGAAGATGATTCTTTCTAAACAAATCTCCAATAACTTTCATATTTTTGTTCTTTTAACAAACTATCAAATGATATAAATCTCTTTCACTCAAGTACTAGTGCTTTTTACACACCATAGTCCCTGGATACTTAAGATTTAATCATTGTCAAGTCTCAAAGGGGTAAATGATGACCTTTTGACATGAAAATATACGTTTTGTAGACGCCAATATTTCCAGTTACTCAGTCATCATCAAAAAGCATAGCACATAATTGCTTAAATTTTGAAGTTATTTTCAATTTGGATCCCCTTTGAACAGAGTTAGCAATAATGCCTCATGACATACATAGCACTTCATTCATTGTGAAGGTGTGCAGTTTCTCAGCACAGATGCCATTGCTCTGTTGGATTTTACAAGATTTTGGAGAGTTTGTGAGATAGAATTCAAATACATCCAGTCATCAGTTGCAAACAAGGAAATGTTTTAAGTTCAAGGCACAAATTGTCATTTAGTTTAGGAAGAGATCTGAAGTTCTGTGGATTGAGAGACATAGTTGTAAGTTGATTAAAAAATAATATATCACTCAAGGTTCATTTTGTGACTCTAGACTTTAGAATGAGGACATCATGCAAGGAATTGATGAAATGCAAGAAGGGTTTTGAATTTGCAAAAAGATGACTTGTGAATTTTCTAGCTCCCCCTGAGATGATGATTTCAACCATTTTTCATCAAAATAAAGATATGCAATTTTGAAATCAGAAAGAGATTTTCTTCTTGGACAACAAGAACTTCTCCTCACCAATTGCATATTCATTTCTTGGTACTTGGCGGAGATAAGCTCTCACGCATAGTGAAAGTGTCCAGACAAGCATAACCTGTCCTTCTCCAAGTCACCATTTGATATACCAAGAGATTTCAATACAATAAGAGTTGAAGAATTTATTGCCAAAAGGAAATGGAAGTGAAAACTGTGCAAGTTTTGAAATCAGAAAAGAAATTCTCTTTGAACAATAAAAGCTCCCCCTCAACTATTGCATATTAACTTCTTAGTACTTGGCGGAGATATGTTCTCACGCATAGTGAAAGTGTCCAGACAAGCATAACCTGTCCTTCTCCAAGTCACTATTTGATATACCAAGAAGTTTCAACACAATCAGAAGTGGAGAATTTATTGTAAAAAGGGAAATGGAATTGAAAGTGAGAGAGATATGAGCAATGTAGCTTGAGGAAGCAAGGAGTTATGAAATGCAAGAACTCCCCCTTAGACAATGCATAGCACTCAACCCAAACCTTAAGAGAGATCAAGAAGGTGGACATTTACAAAGACCAAGTTCTCTCCTTAATGATGAAAATCTGTTTTCAGGAAGGGGTTTAGTGAATATGTCTGCAATTTGTTTTTCAGTTTCAATAAAAGGAGTTCAAAAGATTTCTTTGCAACCTCATCTCTCAAGAAATGATGCCTAATTTCAATGTGTTTTGTTCTGGAGTGCTGAATGGGGTTTTTAGACAAATTTATGGCACTAGTGTTATCACATAGGATGGGTACACACCCTAAATCTTGGTTGTAATCAAGAAGTTGATGTTTCACCCAGAGGATCTGAGTTCCACATCTACCTGCAGCAACATATCAGCCTCTGCTGTTGACAGAGCAACTGAATGTTGCTTCTTAGAAGCCCAAGAAATAAGGCACCCACCTAGAAATACACACAAGCCACTTGTGCTTTTTCTATCTAACTTACACCCAGCATAATCAGCATCACAATAGGCAAACAATTCTAACTTGCAACCAGCAGGATACCAAATTCCTAAGTCACATGTTCCAACAAGATATTTAAAAATTCTTTTCACAGCAAGCATATGACTTTCTTTAGGATTAGATTGGAATCTAGCACATAAGCACACACAAAACTGAATATCAGGTCTAGAAGTAGTAAGGTAGAGCAGAGAGCCAATCATACCTCTGTAGGTCTTTGGATCAACTGACTTACCAGATGGGTCTTCTTCTAGCTTAGCATTTATTGCAATGGGTGTGCTTGAGTGTTTAAGGTTCTGAAAGTCAAACCTTTTCAGTAGCTCCTTGACATATTTGGTTTGACTAATGAAGATTCCTTCAGTTGTTTGGTTCACCTGCAATCCCAAAAAGAATGTTAAATCTCCCATTAAGCTCATTTCAAATTCATTCTTCATTTGATTTGAAAATTCAGTGCAAAGGCCTTTATTAGTTGATCCAAATATTATGTCATCAACATAAATTTGGACAACAATTATTTGATTTTTTACTGTTTTTGTGAACAATGTTTGATCAACATTACCTCTGGAATATCCTTTCTCAAGTAAAAAGGAACTCAAACGATCATACCAAGCTCTTGGAGCTTGTTTAAGACCATAGAGTGCCTTATTAAGCTTGAAAACATGGTTAGGATATTTTTCATTTTCAAATCCAGGAGGTTGTTCAACAAAAACATTTTCCTTTATATATCCATTTAGAAATGCACTTTTGACATCCATTTGAAAGACTTTGAATTTCATGGAGGATGCAAAAGCAAGGAAAATTCTCACAGCTTCTAGTCTAGCTACAGGGGCATAAGATTCTTCAAAGTCAATTCCAAATTCTTGGTTATACCCCTTTGCAACTAGCCTAGCTTTGTTTCTTATTACTTGACCAGCTTCATTCAATTTATTTCTGAAAACCCATCTAGTGCCAATCACAGTTTGGTCACTAGGTCTAGGCACTAATTCCCACACTTGATTTCTTTCAAATTGATGAAGTTCATCATGCATAGCATTAATCCAATCAGAACTGGATAAGGCTTCATCAATTGACTTGGGTTCAATTTGGGAAATTAGAGCTAGTGAGTCTTCTTCAATGTTTTGCAAGAAGGATGATCTGGTCCTAACTCTATCATTTAAGTTGCCAACTACACTGTCTAATGGGTGATCTCTTAGAAAACGAGGTTCAGAAATTACCTGTTGAGAAGTGCCCTCTTCTGGAGCAATATTACCTGAACCACTTGAAGATGGTGAGTTGTTGTTCAGGTTCTCTTCAATGTTGTTAATCTCCTCAACGGTTGGTGAAGAATCCACAATGAGGTCATCCTCTTCATTGTCTTGTTTTTCCCTGCAAGATTTAGAATCATTAGTGGAAAAGGAATTTTCATCAAAAATAACATGTGGTGATTCTTCAACAGTTTTGGTTTTCAATATGTACACTTTGAAAGCCCTTGACACTTCTGAATAGCCAAGGAAGATAGCTTCCTGACTCTTAGCATCAAACTTGTCAAGGTTTTCTTTGTTGTTATTGTGTACAAAACACTTGCACCCAAAAGTTTTGAAGTAAGCAACAGTTGGCTTTTTGTTTTTCAACAATTCATAGGGGGTTTTTCTGATCTTTGGTCTGACCAAGGCTCTGTTTAGGATGTGATTGGCTGTGTTAACAGCTTCAGCCCAGAAGGATTTGGGCAGATTACTCCCTAAGAGCATGGATCTAGCCATTTCCACAAGAGTTCTATTCTTTCTTTCCACAACTCCATTTTGTTCTGGAGTTCTAGGTGAAGAAAACTTGTGAAATATTTGCAATTCAGCACATAGATCAGAAAAGGATGTGTTATCAAATTCACCCCCATGATCAGTTAAAATGTTTTTAATTTTAAATGGATAAGTTGTTAAGATAGTGGTACAGAAATTCCTGAATTCAAGGCATGCATCACTTTTGTGGGATAGAAAAATAACCCAGGTAAATCTAGTAAAGTCATCAATGATTACAAACCCATATCTCTTGCCACTTAGGCTTAGAACTCTTGTTGGCCCAAAGAGGTCCATGTGAAGAAGTTCTAGTGGCTTAGATGTGAGTACTTCATTGAAGGCTTTAAAGGATTTCCTAGTTTGTTTTCCTTTAGCACAGATCCCACAAATTTGACCTTCAACACTAGAAAAAGATTCAGGAAGACCTTTAACCAGATTCAATCTTAACAACTTATTCAAAGTTTGAAACTTGCATGGCCAAGTCTTTTGTGCCAAGTCCATGCAATTTCATCTTTATTTGCAACAAAACAAAGATTTTCAGAAAAGTTTTTATTAAGGTTGATCATGTAACATTGTTTTCTCTTTTTCCACAGAATTTGATTTTGTCAGTTGATGAATCAATTATTTTGCAAAAATCAGATTCAAACACAACTTTGTGACCTTTGTCACATAGTTGGCTAATACTGAGCAAGTTATAATCAAGTCCATCAACTAACAAAACATTATCTACTGAGTTTGAAGAAGTTTGACCAACCTTACCAGATCCAATGATCTTTCCTTTATTTTTACCTCCAAAGGTGACTGACCCTCCCTCCTTTTCAATTAGACAGGAAAATTTGGCTCTATCTCCAGTCATGTGTCGTGAACACCCACTATCAAGAAACCAAACATTGGTGTTGGGTGCACGACCTTCCTGCACAAAGATCAATGGAGAGAAGATTTTGGTACCCAAACAGAGTTGGGACCATCAGTATGATTTAGCACAGATATCAAATCCTTTCTCACCCAAATTTGATTTGTTTTAGATTTTTGTTTTGTTACTTTGGTGTTTTCAGCCTTTTTCTGTTTGTTCTTTCTTTTAGGAATGAAAGCACCAAGATCTTTGTTTTTGGTTGGAGGAGAGTTTTTCATTTGAAAATTTGAGTTCAGAGGAGGAGGTGGAATCCATGGATTGTGTTGGTACATCCAGAAATTTGGATAAGAGTATTGAGGATAATACCAACAGGGATTTTCATACCATTGGTTCCAAGGATTAATCCAATCTTCTTGAAGTGTTGTCTTGGAGGTCCAAGGTTTTTCATGGATTATTTCTTTTCCCTTTTTCTTATTTTTCAGATTTTTATTTGAATTTTTGGTTGAGTTGTTTTTGGTTTTTGGTGTTGAGCAGGTCGACCTGTCAGGGGACTGTGTCGACCTGATAGTCTTCTTTTGTTTTTGGGTTTTTGATTTGTTTTGAGTTTTGTTTGGGGTTTTGTTTGCTGTTTGTTGAATTTCAGTGTTTTCCAGATTAGGACCCTTGACAAAATTAATTAGTGGTGCTTTTCCCTTTTTCTCACCAGATTTGTCTTTTTGGGGTTTTTCTTGTTGAATCCTAATCCATGAGATGTGGTTGTCATGTTGGATCCTAGCAATGCCTCTAGGTTATCTTGGCCTTTTGTGAAGGTTTGGATAACCTCCTCCCTTTCCTTTAGCTGGTTTTTAAGAACTTCAATTTCTTCAATTTTCTGTTGTTTTTCTTGTTTTTCAATTTCCAGCTTTTCATTTAAGTTTCTGAATTCTTGGGAGGCCTTTTGAGAGGCAAGTTTCAGTTCATCAATTAGGTTTAGGAGATTCTCTTTTTCTTCAAGCAAGTCTGTTACTTCAGATTCCAGTTCACAGATTCTATTGTTTGAAGATTGATTATGGTAGAGATTTTCAATTTTCTTTTTGATGTGTTTATTTTCTTTTCTCATTTCAGAATATCTTTCAACTAATTCTGCATACACATCCTGCCAATCTTCAACACTATAATCTTCAAAGGAAGTATTTACCTTTCCATCTGTGCTGTTGGCCATGAAGCAAACTTCCTCACTCTCTGAGCTTGAGGACTTCTTCTCTTCTTCTTCCTCACTTGTGTCTTCATCAGACCAAGTGGCTACCATGGCCTTTGGCTTCTTATATTTCTGGAATCTCTTGTGCTTTTCCTTTTTGTTCTCAGGACACTCTCCCTTCATGTGTCCTGGCTTGTTGCACCTGTAACAGATAACATTCTCATCAGGTTTATGATTCTTATTGAAATTGGAAGAGGAAATATTCTTCTTACCTGAGGGAAATTTCTTTTTCCCAGTCATTTTCCCTTTCCTATATTTCAAAAATTTCCTGAATTGTCTGGTCATGAGGGCAATCTCATCCTCATTCGACTCAGATTCTTCAGAACTTGTTTTATCCTGATTTTTATCTTTGTTGCTTGAAGAGGCTTTGAGTGCCATAGGCTTGGTCTTAATGATGTGTTCTTCATTTCTTTTTAAGTTTATTTCATATGTCATTAAAGATCCAATCAATTCATCCAAAGAAATTTTGGACAAATCTTTTGAATCTTCAATAACAGTGGCCTTGGTATGCCAAACTGAAGAAAGTGAACGCAAAATTTTTCTTACCAAGTCTGCATCAGTATACTCCTTACCCAAAGCCTTGAGTCCATTGACTATCACCATGAATCTGGCAAACATTTCAGAAATAGATTCATTAGATTTCATCATGAAAAGTTCATATTCTGAAACTAAAATATTTGCCTTGGTCTCCTTGACCTGAGATGTTCCCTCATAGAGTAATTCGAGTTTATCCCACATCTCTTTGGCAGATTTGCACATAGAGATTCTCGAATACTCCTTGGGATGGACAGCACACTGAATCATGTTCATGGCACTATAATTCAGTGTAGCTTTCCTTATCTGTTCCCTTGTCCAGGTATCTTCTTCTCCCTGGTTCTCATAGGGACCCACCTCAACTACTTTCCAGATCTCATAGTTCTGGGCCCTCAGAAATACTTGCATTCTGTTTTTCCAATAAGAATAGTCCAAACCATTAAAGAATGGTGGCCTATTTATGGAATGGCCCTCAGCTATGAAACCCTTTGAGTCCATGACACTTAAGTAAATGCACAGAGAAAGAGTTAAACAACCAAGCAAACAAACAAGCAAACAATCAAACACTCAATACTCAGAAACAAAAACTGCTCAGTTCAAATCAGATCGATGTAAACCCGCTCTGATACCAATTGAAGGATCGAAATGAATGTGTGGAAAAGATCTAGAAGGGGGGGATGAATAGATCTTAGCCACTTTTGCGGAAGCTTAAGCAATTTGAAAACTATTTAGAATCAGAGGCAATGTTATCAGTGAAAAACTACAGATCTGATTAATTTGAGTGAGTTGAAAAACTTAGATGTGAAGCAAGTTGATTAAGTGAATTAAAAACGAATCCTATGCAAGCATCTAGCGGATGAATCAATCAAACCACAGAAGACAAATGCACAAGGATTTTTAGGTGGTTCGGAAATCACCCAAGTGATTCCTACATCCACCCCTCACAACCCGTGAGGCTTCACTAACACAACTGGGCTACACACCCAAAGGAGCCTAACAACTCCAACACTTCAGAGCATACAACTCACACAACCTCTAGAGCAAGACTACTCTAGAAACACAGAGCAAGACTGCTCAAACCAACCCTGAGCTTACAACTCAAACTGAGCTCGACGGCTCACAACACCCTGAGCACAATGCTCACACTGAAACTGCTAGACACCAACTTAAGACTAAGATCCTCTAGCAACAGATCTAGTCGAAGTTTGAGAACTCTAAAGAGAGTTATGCAGAAGCACTTGCATAATCTCAAAAGATATCTCAGAAGAACAGAAGAAAAGGTAAATTGAATTGAAATGCTTCGTTCTTCAGTGTACTCCCTTGTAGAAGCTTGAATTGGGAAGGAACTTGTGAAGCTTGAAGTCCAAGTCGATGCTCTGCAATCTGAGAAATTGGATCTTCCTCGAATTCTTCACCCAAGAAGTCTTCTACAGGATCTGCCTCCTTGGAATGCTTCAGAGAAGTCTTCAGGAATCAAATTCCAATTCCCACACCTTGAATTGGTGGGAATTGGTCTTCTGGAAGCACTTGGAGAGCAGGGGAAGGAGACACGAGCTCTTCTTGGCCGCCAGGAGCTTCTTGGAGGCTCTGAGAGAGTTGGGTCCTTCTCACTTGTGAAGGCTGGCCGAAAAGACACTTTATATCCTTAGGATTCCAAAGATACCCTTTTGGGGTACAAGGGCACGCTTTCCTAGGAAGATTCTGATCGCCCTAGAGGGACACGTGGCAGCCATCAACTTTAGGATGAAAAGTTTCCGTAGTGTGTCGACCTGCCCTGGTGGTAGTGTCGACACACTGTCCAGAATATGTAGAAGGCTGTTCTGGGAAGAGGTCCCGTGTCGACCTGCTCTGAGAGTGTGTCGACCTGCTATCCCAAATCTGCAAACTAGCTGTTCTGGGAACTGGGTCTAGTGTCGACCTGCTCTGAGAGTGTGTCGACCTGCTGACCCAATTCTTCAAACTGGCTGTTCTGGAAACGGGATCTAGTGTCGACCTGCTCTGAGAGTGTGTCGACCTGGGTAGGCTTGATTTCTGAAAAACTGCCACTCGTGTCGACACACTCTTGACATGTGTCGACACAGTCTCAACATTTTTACACATTTTGCCTTTGAATATGTGTTGATGTGTCGACACCATTGATGGGTGTGTCGACTCATCTTTTGCATAAAAATGTTTGTACCTGAAAAATGAACACATATATCATTAGTTAAATGATTTGTCATGACCATAAATGATAAATGTGGTTTGAAAAATACTTTTTGAACATGAATTTCAGGTATGATGTTTTTGACATGTTTCAATTAAATTGCTTTAAGAACACTTCTTGTCATCATCAAAATAGGAGGGAAATGATATGAATTTGCATTCAACCCAACAGTACCTTT
>CM024758.1:50208841-50267725 GCA_014218235.1 Colocasia esculenta
GGTTTCATGTTCAGGTGACGCCATTTGTGTTGACGTCATCAGCTTCGAGACCTACGAACGACTCTGTCGGCCTGGTTCATATTCAAGTGACACCAGTTGTGTTGACGCCATCAGCTTCAAGACCTACCGGAAACTCCGTTGGCTGGTTTCATGGTTAGGTGACGCAAGTTGTGTTGACGTCATCAGCCTCAAGACCTCCGAACGACACCGTCAGCCTGGTTTCATCTCTTAGTGTTGGAATTGGTGACCTGTAATGAATTGGAGTGGCCAACAATTAGGGGCAATCTATTTAGAGGTATAAGGTCAGAAACCTTTTCTTTTTAATGGCTGGCAAATGCCAATGAAAAATGAGTTTGAAATGATGAAGGCATGGAAGCCCGATTTGAAATTGTGAAGACGTGAAAGTCCGATTTGAAGTCATGAAGGCGTAGTAGCCTGATTTTGAAATACGTGGGTCCGAAGACCAGTTTTGAATATGTGAGGATGTGAGAGTCCGATTGAGATCATAAAGGTGTAGAAACCCAATGTTGAAACATGTGGGCACAAAGGCCCATTTGAAAATATGAAGGCGTGGAAGCCTAATTTGAATTTGGGAGGACACGAATGTCCAATTTGAAAGCACGAGTTGGAATTTGAAACATGGGCTTCAACACGTGGCTGACAAATATGAATTTTAAGATATGATTGGCAAATTGTCAATTTGAAATATGACTTATTTTGAAATCATGAGTACCAAGCTTGCCGATTTTAAATATGAGTTTTGAAAAACTGGTTGGTGAGTCGCCACTTTTAAAATATGAATTTTTTTTAAATTATGAGTGGCAAGTTTGCCGATTTTAAAATATGAATTTTAAAAACATGATTGGACAGATGCTTTTTGAAATATGATTTTTTTTGTTTTAAATCATGAATGACAAGCTTACCAATTTAAAATATGACTTTTGAAAATATGGTTGGCGAGTCGCCACATTTTTTTTGAAATATGAGTTCTTTTAAAATTATGAGCGGTAAGTTTGCCAATTTTAAAACATGAGTTTAGAAAACATGATTGGCGCATTGCCACTTTTCAAAACATGAGTCTTTTGAAATCATGGAAGACAAGCTTGTCAATTTAAAACATAGGCTTTTAAAATATGATTGGTGAGTCGTCACCCCTTTTTTGAAATATGAATTTTTGAAATCATGAATGGCAAGCTTGTCGATTTAAAACTTGGGTTTTGAAAACATGATTGACAATTTGCCAATTTTTTTTTAATGCAAGTGACGCCTGAATAAGGATAAATCCTTCGAAGTTTTATTAATGATCCGAAAAAAGAATGTGCACTCATAATCAGGTAAGAAAACCCATGTAAGAATATGGACATAAGCGGTGAAAGCCCGATGCGGTACGATCGTGCGGGCTCATATCATTGCCCTGCAGAAAATATGCAATTTTGTTGAGGTATTATTTGTCTCAGAACCATAGTCCGACTAGCGGTATGGCTGGCCTCTTTATTTTTTGCTGCTCGTCGTCGACAATATTACCTCAGGTGGCCCTAAAGAGTCAGTCGAGACCACTTCAATGATCGAGTCTCATGGTGGGTGGTCGGCGTGACTACCTCAGCAAGCTACTTTCTTTATTCGTTTTTTTTTGTCATCATTTTTTTACTCATTTTTTGTAACTATTTTCTTTGTCATTCTTTCTTTTTCTCTTTTGGATTGAACATTTACATACATAGACATTGCATATGTGATCAACACATGTCCCTAGAGTAACTCATTTTTAGTAAGCCGATCCTTGCTTGCTTGCTTGTGATGGGCCAAAGATCTTGAAGTTCCCCCAGGGTGCATGAGCTTCATCAGAGCCTCTTGAATTCTCATGATTTTCTAGATTGTATATTACAATGTGCATTTGCCCCCACATTGGCCGGTGCAAGTTGTCATATGCTTTTCCTTTCTATTGCATTGGAGCCCCATGAGATTGCGGTGGGTACACCCTGTACTCGCCCACTGGTAGTTCTCCTTTTCTTATTAAGGACTCGATTTGATCTTTGAGGACATAGCAATCCTCTGTAACATGTCCCGACATCTGATGATATAAGCAGAACCGAGGGTCATCTTCTTCTTGATATCTTCCGGGTTTTTAGGCTCGGTCAGACGATTTTGTTGTGTCATTGTGCCCATTCAAAAAGAACCAGTGTCTTATCTTTTGGGAAGGAGTAAGGCTTTTGCATCTTCTGTTTTAGTGGAATTATTTTCCTTCACCTCGATAATTTGTCAAGTGAGGAACTGGCTTCCCCTTTAGCGACTTCTAGAATCTGGACATGCCTCTTCCTTTGGCCAGTAGTATCAGGAGAAAAGTACTTGGTGAGGAATGCCTCAATATCAGTGGCAACACTGTTCAGTTGATTGAAAGTTCTGATATCGATGCCACCCATTCTATTTAAAATCCCCTTTTGCAAGTTGTTCTTGCATATATTGACAGCATCTTCTTCAGATAGTGGCTGCTTGTATTTCCTACAGACGTTCATCCATCGTTGGATATAGTCGTGGGGTTCCCCACCTCCCTGAGAAATGACATGTAATTTAGTCGCCGAGATTGCTTCCTCAGCCATATTGGGGCCCGCTTCAGATATTCCTTGTCTGCTTAGTCTATCTGCCATGGGCTTGATATGACGATTTGGATATGTGCACCTACTTGATAAGGACCTACAAACTGTCGGCCCACGGGTCACATTTCTCATTGCCTTGGTATGGTGCATATCATGAACACCAGGGCATGGAGCTGCACTATCATGGGGTGTAGCAGTAACTCTACCATTTATCCCTGTCAAATTCACCAAGTTATTCATCAGTGCTGGATCTGCCAAGCTCGGGCGGATATGAGCTGGTTGCTTGGACACCCTCTCTATCTGTGGCTTTAGGGCAAACTCTTGGCCTATTGTCGAATAGACCTCCGGCTGTTCCAGAGTCATTTGATATGGATGTGTGAGCGAGATGCCCCCAGTGTGGGTTGGCACCGACTGTGACACTGTTGTGAAATTTGGGATGGGTTGATGTCACTTTGCAATGTTTCAACCAAGCCTTCCATTTATTTCGATGCCAAGATATATGCCTCTTTTCTTGAATCTACTTTCTCAGCATTTTAATCTCCGGTTGATATTTTTGTGACCGAGCTACCATGGCAGGATTATTGATGGGATTGCTTGGATCAAGGTCAATCCTTTCTTGTGCCATTTGAGGTGCATGGGATGACTTAGACTGCTCCCTTAATGCCAGGAACTCAACAAAAGATGGTATTTTGCCCCCAGGTTCTTGATTCTCGTACACCTTCAGTGGAGGCGGAGCCTGCATACCTTGGATTTCTGGCTCCGAGATCTTATGAGATGCTTCTCCTCTGAGGATAATGGTGTGATTCATCAGATGTAGTTTCTCCCACCTTCTTCTAGATCTTGTTATAGACTCAGGGTTCGACGATTCAGTCTGATTTACCCCATTGGAATTATTGTTGATCTCTTCCCCCTCACCATGTTTGGTCATATCTAGCAGGGATGATATAGTGTTGCAGGAAAGAGTAGCAACCATTTTCTCTTTCTCCTTCTTGGGTCTTCTCTTTTTCCTTTCATGCTCTGTTGGTACTTGCCCCTAGAGCAGTTCTTCTTGGGGTCGAGATATTTCTTGTTTAGCTGCTTCTTCTAGCTTCAACATTTCCAGCTCTTCCCATGGTACATATTCTTGTAGCTGGATACAATGTCTTTCAGGTTGCTCATACTCATCTGATTCATCTATTAATGCTTGTAACTGTTGAGTGATGGGCTGCCCCCTCTGTACAATGGTAGATGTGTATGCCGCTTTTGTTACTAGTATTCTCATGGAGGTCACTCGGGGCTTCGCCAGATGGCATACTGGAGTGACAGTTGGTGGAGATGGTTGAGGTATCATCCCTCGAACATGCATCTGTGGAGTAGGCTTTTTGGATGGCTCCCTCATTCCCCTCTGAGGCACCTTCTTCCAATTCTCTTGATTTCTAGCATAGGCGACAATGCAATGTTCATAACTCATCTGCATACTAGCTTTAGAAATTTCTTCTGGCAGTTGTTGGTATAGTGATACCATATTAGCAGTTGGCTTCCGGACAAGGGCTTCATGTGGTTGACGTGGATTCATTTTATATTCACCCATCTGCAGCTCCCCTTTCTTGATCAAAGACTCGATGATGTCTTTGAACACATAACAATCCTCTATGCTATGTCCCAAGACTTGGTGGTACGGACAGAATAGAGGATCATCGCTCTTTCCCGATTCCTCAGGTCTTTTGGGGTTGGAAATGTAATTCTATTGTAATGAGTGGCCCATTCGAACATTGCTTTTGTTTGTCCTTTGGGAAGGAGTATGGCTTCCTCACCTTGTCTTGAAGAAGCCTATTCCTCCTTGGAGTTTTAGGATTGGTGCCGGAAGACCCAACTACAGCTTTGCCCCCATCCCTCTATTGTTCAAAGGTCTTTAGATCGACAATGTCACCTCCTTTCCAGTGAGCTTTTTATTGGTTGGCTTGTCCTTTTGTTCTATGGATGTATTGTTGGAATATCTTGCCATGAAAGTTTCAATTTCTGCTACCACATTGTTCAGCCTGTCGAATGACCGAATTTCCATCCCGATCATTCTTCCAATAATTCTCTCTTCAGGTTCTATTTGCAAATTTGCACTGCATCTTCTTGGTGAGGAGGGCGCTTGCATCTCATACTAAGGTCCCTCCACCGTTGGATATAATCCTGGGCTGGTTCATTGGCTCTTTGTTTTGTTGCATAGAGTTCGGCAGCTGTAACTCCCTTTCTGCAATGTAAAACCTCTCTCTGAACTTCTTCTGCATGTCTGCCCAGTTGGATATAGATCCCACAAGCAGACTAGAATACCATTCAAAGGCTAGTCCAGTCAGAGAAGAACCAAAGAATTCAGTAGATAAGACTCATCTGCCGCCATGTCCCAGATCACACTAATGTAGTACGCGATGTGCTCTTTTAGGACCCCCGCCCATTGAACTTGTCAAATTTTGGAGGCTTAGTCGTCCCCGATGGTAGCTTTTTCATAGCATGATCTGGAGGATAGGGTACCCTATACACATCGAAAGGAGCATGTTCTCCATCGCCCCGTTCGGCGAGCTTCATTTCAATCATTGTTCCACCATCAATTTGCTTATGGCGGCGGGGTCCACTTGCTGAGAGTAGAAGTGGGCTGGTTGATTATTTGGGGTGTTTATGATGGCCACCGGTGGCAACGGTGGTGGCATTTGATCCTCCACTTGATGCTCAAAAGCCTGAGCAGGTGGTAACTGTTGTTGCTGCAGGGTATGGTCTGATTGTAGCTGATACTGCTATTGTTACTGTTGAAAGAACTGTGGTTGCAGCAATTGATATTGGATTTGTGGGCACTGCTGAACTGTAGCCATCGGTGACTGTTGTTGCTGCTCATTCACGGCTGCGTAGTGGTGCGCTGGGCCGAGACTCTCACTGACCCCGAGGCAGCCTGAGGAGCTTCTCCTAAACCTTCAACTTCTCGGGCTGTGTGTCCCTCCGCTTCTTGCCTCTTATCTGCCTTTTTAGCGCTTCGATTTCAGCCTAGTATCGCTGCACCAACTCTATGACAGTTGGGTCCATATGTGGAATAGCCGGAGTTTCTTCCACTAAGCCCCCTGTTACTTCTGGCGGTGGCGGGGGAACTCATTGCTGCCCCCACTCCCATGAGTAGTGATCACATTGCGGCAACCACCGTCATCTGAGTTGCAGGCACATCAGCATTTCCATACACGGCTGCTAAAAATGTTGCCGCGGCTCTTCTCCTGGTAACAACACCAGGTCTTTCTGCTAGCTCTATAATTTCTTCATTTTTAGTGGGTAGAGCCCCATATCGGCTCCACACACCGGCCATATGACATGCATAAATTTTGAGGCTCTCGCTCTGGTCTCTCTCGACCCTTCGGGAAGTTTGAGGAGGAAAGGATAACCTTTCAAAAACTGATACCGGGCTTTGACATTACCGGGTTGTTCATGGAAATGTTCGCACGGAACATCATTTTCATTAGAACTACTCTAAGCTCCATCCTGAGGTGTTCCCATGGCTCGAAGCATTCTCACTCTCCGCAGCGGGGAATCGCGAGGTGGAGGATATGGTCGCGCACGACCCTTGCTGCCCCCTGTTGATCATGAGTGGTTGAAACCATTGATGCGGGAGAATTTTCCCGGATAGGTGGGACTTAAGTAGACCTTCGCAATTCTGCTCTCTTGTTCTGGAAGCGGGCATACGCGCATGCCCCTCCCTGTTGAACCCTGGCCTGGAAGCCTCTGGGTGGCCTTTGATAATTAGGGACCTTCATGTCCCTTGCTTCTCTTAGTGTCTCCTCTTCCGGCACAGCTTCCTCCAATCTAGGTTGTTGCACTTTCTTGGGTCACCAGACCTGCTTGAATTTGATGGGCTTCAGGGGCAACTTGCCCTTAAAGGTGTTGTACATTGTCTTCTTTCCAGTCAATGCCTGGAAAGGGTTCTCCACAGCCACTGCGGTATCACCTGTTGCGGCTCGAATTTGCTGTGTCCATTATGTAGATTGATTCTCACTTCTCCCACCAGTACGCTCTTTCCGGAGTTGGAAAGGCGAGTATGACGGAGATGATCTTCTCGTCCTCCTCAGCTTGCTGGCACTTCTTCTTGCTTCTCTTTCCCATGTTCTTTTTACCATGGTCAACATGGTGAACCTGGCAGCTTAGCTTCTCTACAGTCTCTTCGACCATAACCTCAGCTTCCAGATGGAGTATGTCGACGAAAGCCACCCCAAGAAATTGGGGAACTCGACTACTGGAGGAAAGGCTCCGAACCGGTCGGCACGGCGAGGTAGCCATACCGAGCATGATCTTTGACAAGTTGGGGTCCGAAGCGTACCTCCGCCATCGGTCTGTTAGTACCAGTCAGTTAATAAATATGATAGTTAGTATTGAGTATAAAGGCCACAAGGCTTTCTATTCTGGCGAAAAGATGAAGGGATGTTTGGTCCCACCGGGCGTGCCACGCTGTGGAAATGGATTTTGTGGATCCATCACAAATTATTTTAAAATTAAAATTATTTATCATGTTCTCATGTGTGTACCCGTGTATTACAAATTCAAGTCCGTTTAGTGCTAAGTAAGTCACTATAACGAAAGATGAATCGGTAACCGCGGAGCGCAGGCGTGCCAGTCCGAAGCGATAACATGTTCTGCCTCCGAGAGTTGAAGGACTTTGGGTCTATTTGCGCGCTGTCTGTCACGTCCCGAGAATTACGCAGCGGATATTAATTTGAAGAATTCGAGTCGATAATTCGAGACGTGAACAGTCGGCAAATAAGCCTCTAGCTAGCATGCACTAAATGTATGATAACATACATTATCATAGGGGCCAAAATATTGAACTCAATTAATCTTTTATTCAAATCTCAACTCATTGTATTTCAAATGGAAACTATTACAGGACTAAGACTCAATAAAAGTAAAAGTACATAATACCTCACTTCCTACTACATGAATCTATCACTCAAAATAAACTAACTATAGGTAGACTCATAATTGGAACGCTCTTCACTCGGACGCATTCCCATTCTCGACTTGCTCTTCCTCTTGAACTTCATAGTCACCTAGATGGGATAAAAGTAGGGAATGAGCAAACTAGCCCAGTAGGATTATATCTCAATGTGCGGGCAATGATATAAGTGATTAACATTTTAGAACTAGGCAAGTACGATGAATGATATGCATGTACGAATAAAAACTCGTTAAAAACATGATATAAAAACAAGCTAGAGAGAGAGATCATGATAGAATAAGATTGATGAACAAGATGACAAGAGAGAACTAGAAATAGATCACTTTGTACAAGCACGCAAGATTTCACTTGATGTTAATAGCTTTCAAGAACGCAAGATATCACTAATTGCATTAAATGCAGGATGGCCATATCA
Source organism: Colocasia esculenta (assembly GCA_014218235.1). Lineage (NCBI taxonomy): Eukaryota > Viridiplantae > Streptophyta > Magnoliopsida > Alismatales > Araceae > Colocasia > Colocasia esculenta. The sequence goes on from CM024758.1 coordinate 50,216,802, forward strand.
CGCAAGCAAGCAAGCAAGATTTCACAAGCACGATCAAGTAACACTAATCAGGCACGTAGACACCAATGTACACCAAGAAAAGATCCATCAAGAATGTACACCAGGACACGTGTATGTGGTATTGTATCTATCATTCAACAAGCAGAAGTACTCCCAGCGCAGATGCAACGCAGTAATCATTATACCCCATGGTTAACAGTATATTTATGACTCTCCATCATTGGGGCTAGACTGGAGCCCTTGGACACGCCGTGCCCTGTCAGCATCTCATGTAAATTTAATGTAGATACCCACAGTCATAATAATGGCCAATGAGATTTTCAAAACGTAGCATGTGTAATGTCATGTTCATGATGATGATGGAAGAAGTAATAATTAAATTGAACATGATTTCATGAGAACAATGGTCAAGAGATAAATTTGGCAGCATAACGGTACAATTTATACTTTCGTTCAATCTTTACATTAATGGCTTTAGTATAGTTTGTAAGTCACACTCATGAGATCAAGAAGAGAAAGGAAGTGCACGCTATCTCCAGGGAACTTCAATGGTACAACCAACTCGTCGGCCATGTGGGAATCCATGGTCAGAGGAGATTTACGGAGGCCTTGGTGAAAAGGTCGCTAGTCTACGATTCGGAATGACCGGTAGAGAGTTCCAATTTCCCAAGAAAAGGCTACCTAACAGTGCTAGTGTGAGTGCGGTACGCGTGTCTCAATTCTCAAACCATCGGTCTCAAACTCGCAGGAAGCACTTGACAATATAACATGGAAAAAATATGCACTTTAACTAATCATGTTTTGCAAGATTTTATGATAATCATTATCATTTAAACATGGAGGAACAGTAGGAAGATTAAATCACAAGTAGAACGAATGGATCATAGCATTTAAGGAGCACTTAGAATAGCATTCATGTAATTAAAGCTTTTAAATGGGTCAATCAATTTAAGCCATTAAATAACAATCATGTAATGATCAGACCCAAGACAGGTAACTTACACAGTAATTATCATATTTAAACAGACCTTGGGTATATGCGGAAAACTTTGTAAGAAAACAGTGGTTTCAGGTAAAAATTCTGAGAAGGTGACAGGGCTATATAAGGAAGGCGACATGGGTGTCAGATTGCGACAGGACAAGGGCCGCGAAGAGATGGCTAGAAGGCGACAGAGGGTTGTGAAGAACGCGACTGGAGCGGTCCGATTCAGGCAGCATGATCGCGACAACGGTCTTGTCGCAATCAGGTCGCGACATGTCGGGCTGTCGCGACGAGACCTCGGAAGGCGACACATCGAGCCGTCGCATTCACAGGATCTGCGCCTGAGTCCGACTGGGATCTGACATGCTCTTGGTTCAGACTTACCATGTTTGACACAGGAGCGATATTCATGAAACGCCTATATCTCTCTATATGCTGACCTTTAGACAAAACTTTCAACATAGAAAATGTCGAGGACATCTATTGGAAGAACTTTGATGTTTGGGGTTTTACCTAATTCGGTCTTTGCCCTTGTGAAAAACATGAAGAACTTAAAGTTAAATGCAACCAGAAAAACGCAGTATCATGCATGACTCTATTACGAAGTTTATAACTCTCAAACTAATGACATTTACACAAAACCTTTAACATAAAATATGACCCTAACGACTAATAAAAGAACTTTCATGTTGGAGTCTTGACCTACTTCGGTCTTAAATCTCAAGAAAAACAGGAATAACCTAAGGCTAACTGCAAACCCGAAAACACAGTATTATGCATGACTCTCTTACGGGCTTCATAACTCTCTAACTAATGAGATTTAGACAAAACGTTAAACATGAAAGATGATCGAGATCAATTAGAATAACTTCCATGTTAATATTTTACTCTAATTCGGTCTTGAATCACGTCAAACATATTAAGAACGGGAAAAGCCCTGACAGTGCGCGACTTTTGCAAAACGCTTATAAATCAAGATCTACTAAATGAAATTCGATGAAACCAGTGGGAAATGAAAGTTAACTTGATGCTCTACACATTGGTATAGGGTATGTTAAGATTTTGCCCGAGAAAACCTACCTTTGGTCGACTTCAAGAGAGTGGTTTGTGCAGGTCGCAGCAGATGAGAAGGGGAGAAGAACGGCTTCTTGTGGTCGTTCCACAGCTCCTCAGCCACCAAGAGCTCCTCCACACGACCCTAGCAAGTTCTAAATTCGTTCCTAGGGTTTGGGTGAAGAATATTTAAGTAACCATGGTGTTTAGGAGTCCTATTATAACTAGGAAAAGAGGATTTCGGGATTGGCATGTTTGGTTTCCTATTTTTGATGATTCCTCCTCTCTTTGAGTGTGTGAGGCATTAGGAAACCTCCCCTCATAGTTAGGCACGAATTTGGGTTGCCATGAATGCATGATTGCATCCCAATTCAACTCTAATTGCCTCTTTTTAATTTCAGCTTATTTATGGTACGAATTTCTATGTATTTTCTAGCTTCATTTGATTTTTGGGCCAAATGTTGTCCATTGGCCTGATTATGATAATGGGTCATCAATATATAATGTTGGAAGTCTCCCCAAGACTTTTATTTAATTTTTGATTGCGTCGTATTTCCGTGTTAACAGTTTCCGACTTGTTCCTTATTTAGATAATCGGTCGCAATAACTCTTAAACCTAGCCCAAATAAATTTTATTGAACCAAATTTCTTGATGGGTCATTAGAGGATATTATTTGAAATCCATTTATGATTTTTATTTAATTTCCTGACTCGTCCAAGTATGTGTGATAATGATATTTCGACTTATTCATGAATTACGATAATAAGTCGCGAAACACTTTAAACTTAGCTAATCCAATTTTTCTTGTCACAAATTCTTTGTGAAACGTTTAGTAATAATATTTGGGGTTGATTTATAATTTTTACGGAATTTTCTGATGTGTTTTAGCACATACGATAATGATACGTATGTTTTAAATACTCCGATATTATAGAAATTATTTATTTCCATTTATTTGAATTTTTATGTAATTAAATTTTCGGGGTGCTACACTGTCAGACTTTGTCAAATGTAAATCGAGATCGGGTCGGGACAAAGATCCCAACGTTGCCTAAGCGCAACGACATTAATTACATCCCTCTATGAGGGAAAACCCTTGATTAATCGCCAGAATAAAGAGTCTCGTGGCCTTCAACGGAAACATCCGATAAAAGATAAGCGCGAAAATGCAAATCTAGTTGTGCCTAATGTGAGACGACCAAAATATAACACTCGACGCACTTTTCTGTTATTTGAAATTTATTAAAAGGGGTTGAATTAGTTTCAAATTGTTTGATTGATTTGTTTTCTTTTGGCCTTTTGCATTCTTTTATTATGTTTGATCTTTTATTAGATTGTCTTTTTCATTTATTGCCCTTTTGATTTGATTTAATTTATTTTTTTTTATTGTTCGATTTGATATAGGGGTTTATTTGACTTCAGATTTATTTCATTTAAATTTGTTTCTTTTAATTTATTGAGTTTGCAATCATTTGGACTCTTATTCCAGGTGAGAATGTTTAGCCCAAAATTATTTGATTTGATTCCTTTGGTTTAGGATTGTTTTATTTGATTTTTCTTAACTTTGGGTTTATTTTGAAGTTATTATTTTGTTGTATTTATTTTATGTTAGATTTGATTTAAAATACTGATGTTTTATTTGTTATTTGATTTGAAAATTTCGTTTGCTTTTGATATGAAATTATCATGTTGTATTTCTTTTAAACATGGTTGAAGTGTGACAATTAGATTTTTTTTAGATGATTATTTATTTATTTATAATTATCCTTTTGATGTTTTTTTTTTCTTATCATCCCGTTTTTCTCTTTTATGGCTGATTAAAGAGGGAGATGGCCAATATATGCATGTGTTTGCATATGAGTGGGTTTTTGGGTTCAAGTGATGGGCTTGCATGTGCCCAGGGACATATGTGTGTGTATTGGCTTGGGATGGCTGTAGGTGTAGCAATGGTTGGCACTTGAAAGCTGAACGGTGGCCATTGAAACGGTTCTTCCTCTTCCTTTGAACCGCCAGGAGGCTTCAAGCAGTGGCTGTCATGGGAGTTGGCGCATGGGCATGCTGATTAGCAAGGGGTTTTTAAATGGATTTTATTTTAGAGATGGGTGTGTGCAGGAGCCTGGGTACATGAGGTGCTGAACGGTGGAGGGTGGGCCGGTGTCGTGCGTGAGATGGGGTGGCTGAACGGTGCAGGGTGATCAGGTTCAGGCACTGCCGTTTAAAGGAGGAGAGGCCGGTTCAGGGGCTGCCATTTAGGCGCTTATGCATGTATGTGGGGGCTGAACGGTGGAAGGCTGTCGCACCACCGATAAAGCTGAACGGTGGGGGGTTGTTGCACCACCGATAAAGCTGAACGGTGGCCCTTTGTGGAGGCATGCATGCCAGAGAGGGGTTGAACAATGGCCATGAAAGAAGCTTGTGTGTATGGAAAGCTGAACGGTTGCCACTGCTTGGCAGTCCCCAATTTTCTTTTTTTTTTACTATTCCACTGATAACTCATCTGATGGTTTGAATAGTTCTTTTAATCATCCAATTTTTCTTTTCCTCCATTTATTATTTATTTTGATGTCAGCATTCCCCTTTTTTTATTGTTATTATTGCTGCTTCTTATATTGTATTAATGTCTGATAACACATTTTTTATTCTTCATGTTCGGGGGGGGTCCCATTCAATTATTACGATTATTGTCCATTTGTTATTTCTATTGCAATTTTGTCATTTGTCTCATTTATCTTTTTCCGTGTCAGACACGTTGACCGGGTGACGTACGTCGCACTGGCACTCATTTTTCTTATTTGTACACATATATTTATACACATAACACAGGCCGACGGAATCATGGCTGAAGAAATAAGATTTAAACCGATGGAAATCTTGTCGTATAATGTAACCCGACTTGAGGGTAACCACCCTGCCTACCACATGTCGGGGTGATACTCAGGGACGCTCGCCTATAGACCCGAGGCGGCGCCCGCGAGGCAATGTTCGCTAAATAGTGGCAACATAATATTTGCCATAGTGTCGAATTGCAACACAAGTTGCCCGGTGGTTATGTCGGCACAAATGCGTTCGGAAGTCATCACGAAAAAATCCGGCAGCACCACCCCTTAGTCTGTACCTTGGGGGGGGGGGGGGGGTTTCCGTGACATCCGTCCAACATAATGGAGACGGTGCCAACAACAGTGTTGATGCCGGGGCAACAACAACATGGTACATGACACCGATTCCCGAGGTGTACCCGAGAGATCGGCATATGTCGAGACCGCAAACTGAAGCAAAACCGACAAAATATCGCGCTCCAGAATTAAATACCATTTCGATTTAACCTTTTTTCACAACGTACACTCATGAATTGGTGACCTTGAGGTCAATCGGGTCACTAAGATCCTGAATGGTGGAGAGGGAAAGGGCCACCATTCAGGGTCCTTCTTCTCTTTTATAGTAGCGCGACAAGGAAGAAGAGAAGCTAAACGGTGGGGGGTGAAGGTGCCACCGTTCAACTTTCACAATAGCTTAACAGGAGCGATGGAATCACGAAATTGAGTGGCATTAAGGCACATAGAAACCGGTATCTTGTGGAAGAATTTATGAGGTTTTAGAACGTCATCCTAGGGGTAATTTTATACGAGGAAAAAGCCCATAAGAAAAGGAAGTGTGCAATGGAGAAGGATGTTGAATGGTGGCGTTGTGCAGGGCCACCATTCAAAGCTCCAACATCCAACAAGGAAGGGAATGACGTGGAGATTAATTGGAAATTTCTTGTGCAAAAATAATGCGCTGTAAAAATTTTTTGTAAGGCACAAACCACATTTCAAGGAGGATTTAAATAAAGAACACATAGCCCAGCTAAGTGGCGGCTGATGCACATATGGGGGATGAGAGCTCAGCCATGGAACACTTCCAAAAGGGATGTTGGGCCTCTGTGCTGGGACATCCTTCTACACTTGGAACGTAATGTATCGAGCAAATAAAGAAAGGGGAAATTCCCAGCGAGCAAACACTTAGATAGATCAAAGAAAAGACCCAGACAAATTCAGCATTGTATGGTCGTTTGTGGACCGGAAATGGGGTGTGAAAGCACCCAGTCCGATGCATGCAGAGATTACACACGATGCAAACCTCAAGATGATGTGGATTAAAACAGTAAAAGAAAACAAGAATGAGGAGAAGTTCACATGGCCATTCATGATGTCGAATGCCACATGCACCCCTTAATAACTCTCAGATGTTAATACAGAAACACATAACAAGAAGAAAGAGTAAATGCTAAATAGAAACATGCACAGTCTGATGCTTCGCATGGGGAGCAACCCCCTTTTTTTTCGTTCATAGCAAAAGTATAGGGGAAGGAAAGCAAAGAAAGAAAATAGGCAAATAACAGGGGAAGGAAATTGCATGGGAGGCGGGACCCTCTCTTTCTCTCTGCTCTCTTCCCTTCTTAAGAACTCTTCCCACAGTTCCCTGTACAGAGAACAGATTGGTCGCTCTCCTTTTCCCTTCTTCTGTCTCCTTCCTAGGTTGCAAACAAGAACTCCTCAACGCCGCAAAAAAAACTTCTGCTCCTCTCCTATTGCTGCTGGCCTCAATGTCATCCCTTGCTGCATGGGAAAAGTGTCTTTTTAAAGGGGAGCCCTTTGAGGGCTGAGGTGGCAAAAGCCTCTCCTAAAAAAAGACCCCTTCTCTTATCTATTTACGATGGTTGCCATTTGTTTGTTACTGTAGACCATGCAACGCCTTTTCTTCTTGGGTGATGGCCCCTTTGTGGCCCGATAGCTGCAAAATGGGTGCAGACAGCACTACAACTTTTACAGAAAGTCCATTCTTAGTCTAGGCATGAAACTATAAATCAAAATATAAAAACAGGTCAAAATAGTGAACAAAAGAACTAGACGATAATCCTGTCGCCGCTAACCTCAGTAGACGGCAACAAGGTTGACGTTAAGTTCATCCTTCATGTCAGTCAAGGTGGATGTTAACCTAACATGAAAACTGAACTCATTCGAGACTCATGTAAACCCCAAATCCGACTATTTTTACCTTTTTAAAATTGTCTAAAAATTGAAAAAGGGTAAAATATTGAGTTGGGAACCCGATCCCTAGGTTACTTGCCTCTAAAACACGAAGAGATTCACGAATTTAGCCGATGAAGCCTGCCTTGGCCAACCAAGACAGTCCTCCTTCTGGGCTGAAACCCTAGATCCGCCGGTCCCCAATGCTATGCACACCTTGGAGACACCTCTAGCCTTCAAAAACACCAGTCCTCCACTTACAGAAGCTCGGTGAAAGCCTCCGGGAAGATCGAATCGTCGGTTCTTCCTTCCACTTTCTTAGAAGCTTGGAGAAGACTCCCCCAAAAACAGTTTTAAGAGGTTAACCCTCCTTTTTTTATAAAAGAGATGGCCTCTCAAACCAAAACCCTCAAGCTCAGATCTGTAACACCCAAGGTTACCAAAAATCTAGCCCTTACCATAACTCTACCAGACCTGGACTGCGAGAATCTCACTGTCAGTTCTGGAAGAAGTAGACGCCAAGGTTTACTGCCATTTACACTAAGTAAACGTCAATCGATAGTATGTTTACCTCGAGTTGACGGCAAGGATGTTGCCATTAACCTGCTTTTGACTGTAGTCGATGTGCTGTCAGAAACACATGTCAACCTGCATCCACCCGAGAACAGACCATTCTACACTACAAGCCGCAAAACCATATACATACATGCACAGAATTTTCTAAATGCTCAATAAAATAAATATCAATGAAATTAAAAGCTATTAGAAATTTTAGGACATCACACTCTCTCCCCCTTAAATAATCTTCGTCCTTGAAGATTGAGTCTAAGAAAACTCACCAAAAAAATGTGGATATTTCACCTTCATTCTATCCTCCAACTCCCATGTTGCTTCTTCTTGTTCAACATTCCTCCACAAAACTTTCACTAGGGGAATCCTCTTGGACCTCAAATGCTGCACTTTTCGGTCCAGAATCTTTATTGGATGCTCCTCAAAACATAGATCGTGCTGCAAATTTGCTAGCTCATAAGAAGACATGAGATGGATCCCGAACATACCTTTTTAGCATAGAAATGTGAAATACCGGATGTATACGCCATAGATGTTGGTAATGCCAATTGATAAGCCACATTTCCAACCTTCTTCAAGATCTCAAATGGTCCAATAAACCTTGGATTCAACTTTCCACACGCGACCAAATCTAAGCACCCCTTTGTTGGAGAGACCTTAAAGAATACATGCTCTCCCACCTCAATTCCAAATCCTTCCTTCTATTATCTGCATAGCTTTTCTATCGGTCTTGAGCTGCGTTTAATCTTTGTTGAATTAGTGAATCTTACTAGAGTTTCTTTCACAGTCTCAGGTCCAACCAAGTGTCTATCACTAGCTTCCTCCCAACACAAAGGAGATCTATAGGCCTTCCATACAAAGCCTCAATGGAGCCATACCTATGCTTGCATGAAAACTATTATTATAGGCAAACTCCACAAGAGGTAAATGTTTCTCCCAATCACCCTTCCAATCTAGAGCACATGCTCTCAACATGTCTTCAAGAGTCTAGATTGTCCTTTCGGATTGTCCATCTGTTTGGGGGTGAAAAGCTGAGCTAAGCTTCACTTGAAAACCAAGAGAAACGTGCAAATCCTTTCCACAATCTTCAAGTAAATCTTGGGTCTCTATCTGAAATAATGGATTTTGCAACCCCATGCAACCTATCAATATTGTCAACATAAAGCTTGGCCAAACTATGAACAGATTGCTTCTTCTTCATAGGTAAGAAATGTGCGGTCTTGGAGAATCTATCCACAATCACCCAAATGGAGTCATTGCCCTTAAAAGACCTGAGCAAACCAGATAAAAAGTCCATAGTAACTTCTTCCCATTTCAATAATGGAATATCAATCTTTTGCATCAAATCTAATGGCCTCTACCTTTCTGCCTTCACCTGCTGGCATGTCAAACATCTAGCCCACATAGTCAGCCGCATCTCTTTTCATGCCTTGCCACCAAAAAGTCCTTTTCAGATCTTGATACATTTTTTCTACTAACTGGATATATAGTAAACTTGGACCTATGAGCCTCATCTAAATTTACTTTCTAACATCAGTAATGTCTGGCACACATACTCTATGCTGGAATCGAATAACACCCTCCTCATCACGAGCAATGCCTGCCTTCCCTATCATCTCTTCTAGTCTAGGATCATCCTTTTGACCTTCTACCACACTATCTAGAAGAGAAGACCTAATAGTCAACTGTGCCATAAAAGCTAGGCACAATTGTGACTCAACCTCTACAAACCACAATTGCATCTTCTATCATCTTCCAATCCTTCTGCATTGTTGTCTCTCTCCTGCTAAGCGCGTCGGCTACCACATTAGCCTTGCTTGGGTGATAATGCAACACAAAATCATAATCCTTTAAGAACTCAATCCATCTCCTCTGCCTCAGATTTAGCTCCTTCTGCGAGATTAAGTACTTAATACTTTGGTGATCAGTGAATACCTCAAACTTGACACCATACAGATAATGTCGCCAAATCTTCAAAGCATGCACTACCACTGCCAACTCTAGATCATGGGTGGGGTAGTTACGCTCATGCTCCTTTAGTTGACGAGAAGCATAGGCAACCACTATCCCATCCTGCATAAGCACACAGCCGAGCCCAATATTAGAAGCATTAGTATAGATGGTGAAGCCATCTGCCCCACGAGGTAGAAACTAGCATAGGTGCAGAAGTCAATCTACTCCTCAATTCTTTGAAACTCTGCTCATATTCTTCTGACTATACAAACTTCACTCCCTTCCTTGTAAGCTTGGTCATATTGATGCAATGGATGCAAAACTCTCTATGAAACTGCGGTAATATCCAGCTAAACCCAAGAAACTCCGTATGTCAGATGGTGATCTTGGAGTCTCCCATTCTAGCACTGCCCTTACCTTAGAAGGATCCACAGCTATACCATCTCCTAAAATCACATGCCCAAGGAATGAACTTCCTTCATCCAGAATTCACACTTGCTAAACTTGGCGAATAACTTGTTCTCCCTCAAGACTTCCAGCACGATCTTTTAATGCTCCATGTGAGAGCTTCATCCGGAGAATAAATCAAACATCATCTATGAAAACCACTACAAAAATATTCAGATAAGGCTTGAAGACCGATTCATCAAGTCCATAAATGCTTTAGGTGCATTCATCAAGCCAAATGGTAAAACCAAGAACTCATAATGACTATACCGAGTCCAGAAAGCCATCTTAGACGTGTCATCGGCCTTTATTCGGAGTTGGTGGTAACCGAATGTAGATCTATCTTAGAAAATACTGAAGCTCCTACAATTGATCAAATAGGTCATCAACATAGGGTAGAGGATATTTGTTCTTGATCATACTTGGTTAAGCTTCTGATAGTCTATGCAAAGCCTCATCGAACCATCCTTTATCTTAACATAAAGGATTGGAGCTCCCCATGGTGAAGAACTTGGACGAATGAAGCCCTTGTCCAACAAGACCTGCAATTGCTTTTTGAGCTCTGCCAATTCTGCTGGGGCCATACAATAAGGTGCCTTGGAAATAGGAGTTGTACCCGCATCAACTCAATAGCGAACTCAATGTTTTTCTGGTGGAAAACTAGAAAGATCCTCAGGAAAGACGTCCGCATAATCACGAACAACCTCGATCTCCTCAATGCGTGGTGTATTAGTGTCCTTAGACACAACCACACTAGCCAAAAAGGCACTGCAACCACTGTTCAACATCTTGGCTGCCTTCAATGCTGACACCACAAACTTTTCAGCCATGTTCTGAGAAAGGATGTGAAAACTCATCCTCACCTGGAATGCGGAAAATAATCCTCTTCTTCCGAAAATTAACAAAGCATAATGCTCTTCCAGCCAATCTAGACCCAAAATAGCATCATAATCCTTCATCTTAAAAAGATAGAAGCATCCTGCCAAATCCATTCTTCTATGCATACATAAAGTGAAGGGACGCACTTCTTAGTGATCATAGCTCCTGCTGGAGTATGCACAGACAACAGAATCTTGAAATCCACAACTTCTGCATCAGACTCTTAAGCAACACCTTAGCAAACCTCTCAGATATGAATGTGTGTATGGCATCGGTGACAAATAGAACTCTAGCATGAATACCCATAATTGGTATTGTACCTTCAGTCACATGCTCTGCCTGCTCTGCATCTTCCTTAGCCAATGCATACGCTCGGGCTTGGGCCCAGGGTCTTTCCGCTGATTTTGCTACTGCTGGAACCACTGCTGCTGCGTGATCTTAGGGCAGTCCTTGATCGTGTGGTCCTTGTCTCCACAACAAAGACATCTCCCTGCACTCAACCAACATACCTGACCTCCATGCCTTTCGCTGCAATGAGTACATAACGGCTTGTCTTCCTGCTGAAATCTCCCTTGCTGAGGTTCCCTCTTCCCATAGTCTGGTACGTTGAGGTACATAAATAGTTTCTTCTTCTTATCTTGCCTTAGAATGGCGATGCTGGCCTCTTTGAAGTAGCTTTCTTCTCCTCAAAATATTATTCCATTTCACTTTCTTGCCTGCAAGCCGCACTAAAAGCTTCCTCCATGGTACGATGATCAAATGCCACAAGCCTAGTATGCAGTGATGGTCTTAGCCCCATCACAAATTCTTCACCTTTTCTCTCAACAGCTACAATGTGTGGTGCATACTTTGATAGCTCGGCAAATCTGGCTTCATATTCTAGAACAATCGTGGCTCCCTGGGTCAACGAATGAAAATCCTGCTCCATCTTATCCTGCACATGCTTAGGAATGAACTTAGCCTTGAATAGGCGAGTAAAATCATCTCAAGTCACCTTCTGAACTCCATTCTAAAAACCTGGTACACAATGTGGAAGTCCACCACACATCAGCCCTCTCCTGCAAATAGTACATCTACATTAGGCAGAACCAATCACACTAATATGTTCATACATAGATATTACCTTATGATTACCTGTAACATGTAAGTTCCCAAACTGACTTTATCTTCCTCCGTAGAACAAATAGCTCTAAATATCTTATCATGCTCCCTGAGCCAACTATCAACCAACAATGGTTGACTCTCCCCCTTGAAAGAGGGTGGAGCCATCTTGCTAAACCTCTTCATCACCGAAGGGCCTCTATGCTCCAAATGCATAGCAGGTGGAGCCTGAGCCTGAAATGACACAAATCAACATAGGATAGATACACTAAAGAGAACCAAAGTGAACAATTAACTACACCTATCCTGAGCTTGCACTTAGGCCTGCAAAGCTGCCTGAGTTGGGACTGGGTTTGCATAGCCTGAACCAACCCTTGCATGAATGTTCAATAGTCTATCAATGGTGGAGGAGGTGCCACAGGTGGTCCCTGAGGTGCTGGAACCTACTTCCCTGCACTAGCATTCTCCCTCTGCTCTTCCACACGAGCCTGGACATTAGCACAACGTCCACGACTAGCCATGACCTGGCAAAACAATAAGCTAGTTAATATCTATAGTTCTAATTATCTAATACTTTATTTTGGACTTATGAACATGGATCACATAAGTTGATGTTTACTTATGAATATCCTCAACCTAGAAATGGCTCTGATACCATCTCTATAACACCCCACTTAGACCCGGTCAAGATATACCAACTCTCATCGAGTCTAAGGGACGTGTTACATGGGGAACACACCCCAACATATGTCAAATGTAGGTTGATACATTCACAAATAAAGAATAATGCAGCGGAAATAAAGCACAACTCATCAACTTTAATAATCAAGTCCATAGTCCATCAAATAAGTCGACAATGCTATAAATAGTTCAATTACAATGTTTATAACATAATCAAATCCTCACATACAATATCTCTCAAACACACAATCTAAGTCAATCCTCTCACTCCGAATTTGATCCCGCTATCAAAGTCTCGGATCCCCTGCCTCACCTGAAATGTTAAGCGAGTATGAGTCTACAACGAAGACTCAACAAGCAACCAAAAAATGGATTACCAATCTAACATATACCTAAAGGTTTCAAAAACATGTTAATACATATAGAATTCAAAAATCATACTACTTGTATTATGTACATTTATCCTTCACAATTAAAAACCACAAGTGAATACAATTGCTACTAGAATCAAGCATGATTCCAAGACATGATCTTAACTACACAATGTTTATTTTACTAAAAGATTTCAGATCTGAACAAGAGAATATGGATTCAAGATATAATGTGGTACAATTTATATACATGGTTCCAGGAAATTGCATATAAAGCATGATTCATATCATTCACTAAAATGGAAATAAGCAAGTGTTACATGAAATCTTTATAGAGCTGAAAATAAACTTTGTTCATATCATATACATATGTACAATTTTCTTTTGCCAAAGACACAGCCCAAACCACCCATTAGAAGTTAGATACACATATGACATATACTCATCACCTAGGCAATTAGTGATGGAGTCTAGGTTATTGCGCAATACCAGGGGAAGCCCTCCCGACCTTAACTAGTGGTACTTGTCAGCCTCTAGGATTTCTTCCCATACCCTAGAGAATATATAACATATTGAACATTTCCATAGGGGCATTACTATGGTCTTGTTCCAGATTACTTCTATGGTGGCAGTGTCTTATTGGGCATATACACTTTCATATACGAATTTCTTCAATTTCAAATACAACATACCATGTTGCCAAATCATATACATATGATCAGATACTGACAAACGCTGATTTCAGATTATCACATGCTGCAATTTTGAACATTTCCCTACAATTTATTTCAAAAGAACACAATTTTCATAGTAATAATAAGACATAAATAGTTATAGTCATCTAAAATTCTTAGAAATTTTCCAGAATGTGCCTCTACTGTCATAAATCAAATCAGGAATTATTCATGATTTTCTGGCATATAATAATTTCCACAGGTTTCACATCAGTGCTAAGAACATAGACTAATCCATCATAATAAAACTATTTGTCAACCTGGTTTAATATTTTATTGTGTATATACCATACAAAAACCACCGTTCAACATCTCATGATTTTTTGGAATTCAGAAAACTATTTATCAATTTAATACAGTACTACTGATCTATGTATTTCAGTCATGAAAATTTCAGAAAATAGTTAATTTTGGATTTCAAATATAACACAGTATGAGCACATCACTATCATGTTTACTATATAGAAATCAAAATTTTATCATGAGCATGTATTACATATAAAATTTTCCTATTAAATCTAGGCTTATTTCAGAATTCAGAAATACCCTAAATCATGGTGACTACAGAATTTACCCCAATTTACAGTGTATAAAAATGTTATTCTATTGAGCAGTACAACTTTTACAGAAAGTCCATTCAAAGTCTAGGCATGAAACTATAAATCCAAATATCAAACGGTCAAAATAGTAAACAGAAGAACTAGACGGCAAGCCTGTCGCTAACCTCAGTAAACAACAACAAGGTTAATGTTAAGTTCATCCTTGACGGCAGTCAAGGTGACGTTACCTGACAGGAACGTTGAACTCATCCGGGACTCATATAAACCCAAATCCAATTGTTTTTTACCTTTTTAAAATTGTGTAAAAATTGAAAATGGGGTGAAATATAGAGTTAGGATCCTGATCCCTAGGTTACTTGCCTCTAAAACATCGAGAGATTCGTGGATTTAGCCGATGAAGCCCGTCTTGGCCACGAAGACAGTCCTCCTTCTGGGCTGAAACCCTAGATCCATCGGTCTCCGATGGTATGCACACCTTGGAGAGGCCTCTAGCCTTCAAATCACCAGGTCCTCCACTTGCAGAAGCTCGGTCAAAGCCTCCTCGAAGATCGAATCGCCGGGTTCTTCCATCCACTTTCTTAGAAGCTTGGAGAAGACTCCCCCAAAACCGGTTCTAAGAGGTTAACCCTCCCTTTTTATAAAAGGGATGGCCTCCCAAACCAAACCCTCGAGCTCAGATCCGTAACCCCCAAGGTTACTATAATCTAGCCCTTACAATAACTCTACCAGAGCTGGACTGCGAGAATCTCGCCGTCAGTTCCGAAAGAAGTAGTGTGTCAAGGTTTACTGTCGTTTGTAGACACGCGAATTCGACTCCCCGTGGGCAAATTTCATATTGCGCCATAATGCCACAAATGGCCCTAATTTTCCCCGTAAGAGTGTTTTCCCATCATTTCGGTTCTCACCCATCCTCCCTCGGTGCTTCCCCTCCATTTTCCAAGGTTCACCGGGGTCTATAGGCATTCATTTCAAGTCGTGATAGGTCTGGGGCCGCGTTCTTAACATGTCTGGAAAGGCAGATGTGATCCAGTCGCAATGGGTCTGGTGGACGCATTAGAAATGCGTCTGGCATGTTCGAGGTGATTCATAGTCGTGCCATGCATGCGGGACGCGACAAGGCCAAATGGACCTTATCCCGGAGGCCATCCGCGACGCGACAAAGGAATTTACCTATTATATTTATGGAAATGCCAATACCATAAATGCGTCCGCTATAGGCGTCGTGACTCTAATGTCGGTTTTGGGCCTATTTTTTATAATAAAATTCATAAATTGTAAATTCTTCTAGACCTCAGAGTCTCACCCCGATGCAGGGCATTCGTCCTTCCTTTACCCTCCGAACTCTTATTATTAGAGTCTAAAACCACAAAATCTATAAAAAGATGAATATCCCACATTGCCATGCTATCACATCACTCCTGTTATGATAACACAGAATGAGGAGTCCAAATTTCCTCCCAGTCATTAAGGTTTGCCCTAGCATAGGCACCTGCACACACTTCACGGGGCCCTAAGCCGATTGCTCTCAGTAGACACCGTCACTATCACAGCCACGTCTGAAAGGCACAAGATGTCTATTTCTCCTCCTATTCAGCCAAAGTATGGGTATTAGAGGTAGTTTGGGCAAGGAAACCAACCCAAAGCACTTTGTCATAAGAGGACGTCTCCAAAATGGTCAAATCAAATGACCAATAAAAACCAAAGTCAAAATGCACGTCAAGAGCGACAAAGTCCTGCAGAGATCCAAACGGACATGGTCGTGTGTATGCAAAAATCAAAATCAATCAATCATCATAATAGGGCATGGAAAAGAGTGGCAAAGTCCCCGCGGAGATCCAAATGGACCCGATCGTACGCATGTCCCTACAAATGAATGGTCATCAAATTAATTCCAAAAGCCCCAGTGCTTAAAGGAGAATGAATCTTCTCACAGCTGTGCCAAGGAAGGAAGTCAAACCCAACTCTTCAATACTCATACCAAACTTATCTCCAAGTTTTCTTCCCTTCTCCCCACCAGACACAATCGCCTTTTTAGGCATGGCTTTGGCAGTAATACTGTCAACCCAGTGCAATCAGCCCGTGGGTGCCACGTTAAAACGCACGCCCTACTCTGGGCATTCCTTAATGAAATGGGAGGTAACAAGGACACTCGCCGGTCAATTTTCATAACCTTAATGCCGCCATGGCATGGCAATGTCATCAAAATCACCCCCCCCCCCCCCCCCGAAAAAAAAGAGGGATATTTTCAAAATCACACAAAATTCAAATACCCTTTAAAATTTCATGAAAATTTGAATATTCCCAAAACCAACAAAAAATCCAACAAATAATTCAAATATTTCAAAAAACTTCATAAGATTTCAAATTTTCCAAAAATCATAAAATTTCAAATATTTCAAAAAAAAAACTCCACAAAATTAAAATATTTTTAAAATCCCCAAAAATTAAATATTTTCAAAACCAAAAAATTCAAAAATTTCCAAACCCCATAAAAAATCAAATATTTTCAAAATCCACAAAAATTCAAATACTTAAAAAAAAAATCCAAAAACTTCGCGATGGTATTGCACATGGCAAGCAGATCTTGTCTTGCTGGATCGCATCCATTCTTCCAATCATTGGTTCCCCATCTTACACACCAAACTCCCTTATCCAAGAACACTTATCCTCATGGTTAAAACAAACAAACTAAGTGTGCTACACCTGTTGTTGACTACTTTAGCATGCTCCTTGAATGAATGTTGTTTTTCCATGATGTGTTTTTCTTGGCTAACGAAGCTTTGAGTGCAGGATTCGAGTTACCTCATCCGACGCAACATCAGGCGGTTGCTGCCCCCACCATCAAGTTATCTATAGTATACTCTTAGAGCACACCAAGGACCTTGTGGCTCTGAGGAATCTGGGATCTGAGTTCCCCTTTAACAAAAACAATGATTATCTCAGAGGATCCTTAGCCACACGGATAGGCCATTACATTTGGCATGTGAGGATGACGGACCCATGCATACCCCCCGGTCCTGACTCAACGCCATTGTAACAATATTATCCTTGGTTGCTTCCTACTCCTTTTAACATGTTTTTCTTTTAGCCCAGCATACATGCATGTTAAAATCATAGTGGAAAATCCACTCTTCCAAAGCAATTTGAGGGCCATCCGTGCCCCAAATTCAAAAGCAATTTGAAATATTCCACTCTGGGTCAGGTACCCAACTCCCTTTGATGTTGCCTCAGGGCTGATTTCCTTAGAACCCCTTGTTTGGACTTATCCTTTTTTATTTTTTACTCCCATAGATCCACCTGCGGTAGTGGCAGACGCCCCTAATGGTGAAACCTAACGCATTGTGTCCTTAGGTACTTCCCCTCACTGGAAGTTGGTCTCTCCTTCTCTCCTAAGATCCACCTACAGCAGTGGCAGATGCCCCCAATGGTGAAACCTAACAGATTGTGTCCTTAGGTACATCCCCGACGTTGAAAGTTGATCTTTTTTATTCTTTTGTGCCGCACGCGACACCTTTCCTCTTTTCCTTCATACACCCTTATCCCTTTCCTTTGTCCAAACATTTGTTTCCCTAGGTCTTCTTCCTGGTGGTGACTTTCTTGGGTGTTGGTGAAAGACTCTTATCAGGTGGCAGTCACCCAATGATTATGCGTGTCTATTTTTCACCTTGGCGTCTACTTTTAAGTCCGCTCCCGCTTCGCAACACTTCATTTCTTTCATTCCTTTCATTCCACTCACTCCATTACACTCCACTTCATGTCCCTTCGCTTCGCTTCCCTGCAAAGTAGACGCCAAGGCGTGGCAGCTGTAGATACGCGAATTTGACTCAACCGCGGGCAAATTTCATATTGTGCCATAATGCCACAAATGGCCCTCATTTTGCCTCGCAAGATTGTTTTCCCCCTCATTTCGGATCTCACCCATCCTCCCTCGGTGCTTCCCCTCCATTTTCCAAGGTTCACCGGGGGTCTATAGGCATTCATTTCAAGTCGCGACGGGTCTTAGGGCCGAGTTCTTCAATGCGTATGGAAAAGCGGACGTGATTCCAAGTCGTGACAGGTCTGGTGGTCGCATTAGAAACGCGTCTGACATGTTCAACGCGATTCATAGTCATGCCATGCACGCGGGACGCGACAAGGCCAAATGGACCTTATCGCGGCAGCCGTTCGCGACGCGACTAAGGAATTTACCTATTTTATTTATGGAAAATGCTCAATACCTTAAACACGTCCGCTATAGGCACCGCGACTCCAATGTCAGTTTTGGGCAAGTTTTTTATAAATAAAATTCATAAATACCTTTTCGCGTCTTGCCGCCCCGACGCGTTTTAAATCAAGACGTGTTGGCCTGAGTTGCCGCGATTAGACCCCAAAAGTCGTCGCACTCAAGCGCCCGGACCTCAGAATCACGCGAAATCTCTGAATCACGTCCGACTAGGCCGACCCGATTAGGTCCTAGGCCTGACACGCCAGACCCCGGAAGTCGTCGCATATATGGCCCACATGCCCAAAATGAATTCGCGATGAGTAAGCCAACGCGTTTCAAGAACTCGTCGGTCATCCCCGACGCGAATTTGAAGGTGGCTGTAGGCAGTAATCATCGCGCTTTATGTCAAATCAAGCAGCAAATGTGGCGCTTCCTAATCGCGGCAGCCATTACGGACGCGTTTCTTATCGTGTTAGCCAGGGCAGACGCGATTCACTCTTATAGTCGCGTCTGCTGTAGTCGACGCAATTCAACCATCTGATGCCTATACCGAGTGTCATTTGTAGGGGGGTTCCACTCACTATGGCGAAGCCCTGCGGATTCTCGCCTCGACCTCCGAGCTAGGGAGACCTTCTACTTCACTCCGATCCATGCATTCCTCCTCAGAGTTCGGAGCTGGCTTCTTCCTCCACGAGTACCGGAGCGAGGCGAGGCAGAAGCTTCTTCCCCGTCCTTCTCTGTCCATCCAACTGGCAATGCCGCTGCGCCGTCCGACATTTGTGGAATTACCCCTCCCCTTTCCCCTTCTCTCTTTATTTACCTTCTTCGGGCCTCATGTGGCTCCCTTTTTACACACACACATGCATGCATACGGACCCACACATACTTATTTTTTAGGGTTTTAAAAGCCAACACATGGTAAGTCGTCCCCCATGTTCATTATTGATTTCATTTCATTCTTTTGGATTTGGTACTACACATTATTTGGCTAATCCCCTTTTCCTTTCTTTGTCTTCTTTTTTTTTAGGGTAATGAAACGAGGAAAACGCCCTCTACCACGGTTGGCCGTGCTCGTAGAGGAAGAGGAACCCACATGCCCCGCGCAGTCTCCCCACGCTCCAACAGGTATGCTTCGCGATCACTTCTTCCACCCGCACCCCTCGCCATGCATCCCTCCATTCGGCACCCTCGCGTGCCTGGCAATCACCATCCACCCCACCTCGATCACATCCCTCTTTGTACCCGTCATCGCCTCGCGGCGGTGTCTACACCGTTTACACAGAGTAAATGTCAATCGATATGGACGTTTACCTCGAGTTGATGGCAAGGATGTTGCCGTTAACCTGCTGTTGATGGCAGTCGATGTTGCCATCAAAAACACAGGTCAACCTGCATCCACTCGAGAGCAGACCATTCTACCCTACAAGCGACAAAACCATATACATACATGCACAACATTTTCTAAATGCTCAATAAAATAAATATCAAATGAAATTTAAAAGCTATTAAGAAATGTTAGGACATCATATTTTTTTTTCTTTTTGCCTGATTTTTTGTGTGTGTAGGTGTGCTTATGGTTCTGGAATGCTTCTGTTTGAGTCGTTGTACCAAGCGACAATCAACTTGGTCCCCTAAAATTACACAATGACAATGAGGTATGTCACTCAAAGTACACTGCCGACAACACTTGTTGTCGTACAAGTATTCCTAATGACAATATCGATTGCCACCAGGAAGAGCAACCAGCGGACTAAGACTAGTACTAAGATTGTAATAATCGGTACGTTCAGATCGAAGTTTACCGGGTTTGGGGGCTAGTGTGTGGCCCATTGGTTGAGTATGTGTGCGTGAATGTGTGTTTACAGGTCCTTGTAGTAGGTTCGGAGGCTGGAGGGTTGGAAATTCTAGCCCAAACAGACCTCTGGCTGGTTCATTAAGAACATGACCAACATAGTTTTCGCGATTCTTAGCATGAACGCATCCACTTACTAGGTCATGATTTTGAACCGCTTCTCCGTGAGCGTCGCTGCATGCGCCCCGCATGGCACTTGCATGGTCGTCAGGGTTTAATCACGACGGCTGGGTACTTTGCGTTTCTAAACGCGATGGCCCGATATGTCATGATTTAAACTCTGTGTATTTTGGGCTTTTGCCCTAGGCCGAACAGTGCAGTTGCACTATTCAACTAAAGGGGAGACTGCTACATGATTTGGAGGCGATTTCAAGCATTTACTGTCCATTCAACGTGGTTCCGGCGTGAGGAGGAGCTTCGAAGCATAGGGAACCTCTAGACGGCATTGGTTTTGCGTTTCATCCATTGGTAGGGGAACTCTTCACTGTTTTTTCTTGTGAGGGTTGTCTAGGTTGAGATTTGTGGATTTTAGTTTGGAAATCACTTACACATGATAGAGAGAATGTCCAGGTATGAACAGTTATTTCATGCTTTAACATTATGTACAGTAGTTTGGTGTGATTTCTGGAATTGGAGTTGTAGGTAGGTTTTTGTTGTCTGAAAGGCAGCGGAACGAGTCGTCGCGTTTTGTGAATGCGATGGCTTGTCCAGTCAGGATTCAGGCCTTAAGGCAAAGGGTTGGTCCGTCGCGATTCAAGCACCAATTGGTGACCACTGTGTTGGTCGAGATTTAGAATGTGGCCACCCAAGCACTGGGGTTTTATGGCCAGTCTGTCTGGTTTCTGTTGCACATTACTTGGGTTGTGTTGGCTATGCAATGTATGGTTTGTAAGGGTTGTGTTGGCTTATACCGTGGTTGATAACGATGGGTTTTTGCTGGAACGTGTGCATAGCGAGTTGGGTGTAACATCTTCCGTGGTTACCTCTCCAGTCAATTACTCAGGCACCAGGTGCTCAGGTTTTGTCCCAGTACGGTGAGTACCGTCAAGGTTTGTGTCATCTTCCTGGACACCCTCACTCCTGAGTTTGAGTTGTACATCCAGCTGAGGGAAATATGACAGGGACAGTGACTCGTGTTTGTGGGTGTGCGATCGCTTGTGCTCGCTCGTGGTTGGGGGACGGACACCAGTAGACGTACTGGTCCCTAGCTAGTCCTATTTCCATTGCCTCACTTTAGGGAGCTCGCGTCAGAGTCCCTAAAGGTGCCAGGCTTGGGCCTGCAGCTGTTGGTATGCAGGAGTGGTGTAAGCTTGTCTCCACAATTCTTGACCCTGTTGAGGTGGAGCAGTAGCTGGACCTTTTGTTCGTGGCTGCGAGGCTTAGAGGTAGACTTGTGTTGTTTGTCTAGGTCTGTGGGTGGTGTCGCGAACCAGTTCAGGTGACTTGTGTGCAGCGTGCTCTTCCTTGGCTTATATACATGTGTGTGGTTTGTCGTTTACTTATTTACAGTTGTAGAATCATGCATAGGCAGTGATATATTTTAATTGCTTACAGCTTTGCTTACTTTACCTGTGTACATTATTTTTTCGGCTTTTGGGGAGTTGCCCTACTGAGCCAGTGACTTGTGAGGCTCACCCCTTCTTCTTCCAAGTGAAGGAGAGCAGGAGGTTGGTTCCTGTCCCTCTCTAGTTCCAGTCATCACCGTAGTGGAGTCCGGCCAACATCACCAGTAGAGTAATACTTCTTCTTGGTGTGCCTTGGGTGTTTGTCGCAGGCCGTTGTACTTCATACTATGACTTTAGTATGGAATTGAGTATGAATATATGTGAGAAATGAAAATTATATGTTTTAGTGTGTTCTTTTATATTTGCACGAACATGTTGTGTTGATATTCCTTGCGAGGCTACGGCTCGTTCGCGGGAGACGGAGATGTATTGGGCACATTATTGGGTTAACAGACCTTAACGTTGAGGACCATCACAGTTGGTATCAGAGCAAGGTCCGTTTAAATATTAAGGAATAGGAAATGTACATAGTTTGTTCCGTACTATAGTCTACTACTGGTAGTTGGCCATGTTTGTGTAATGATATGTTTGTGTGCTGTGTGGATTGGAATGTTGTATGTGCAGATTTATAAATGGCTGATAGGAGAGATTGGAGAGGTGGAAGTGATGAGCCTGAGGAGACCACACATCAGATGATAGAGAGATTATGGGAAAGTATTACACAGATTCGGACACGGTTGGACCAGCAGCCCCCGGTTCAGCCAGCGGTTACAGCACCACCAGTGGAGGAGGAGACAGTACCGGTACCGCTAGTACCACCCTATGGAGTTGAGGTAGCACCTGTAGTACCTTTACCTCCAGTTGTGCCAATGCAGCCAACTAGCATCGAGGAGTCCACGATGCTAGTGGAGAGGTTCCTACATTTGCAGCCACGTACATAGTCGGGAGGTCTGAATCAGGATACATCTAAACATTGGGCACATGAGAAAGAAAGAGTATTTGTTACAATGAGAAGTCCACAGGCTGATAGAGTGATTTTGGCGACTTACCAGTTGAGGGGATTTGCACAAGAATGGTGGAGACTCAAGATGCAAACTGTGTTTACAGGAAGAGCAGAAGATACAATCACTTGGCTGGAGTTCCTTGAAGTATTCAACAACACATTCTTTCCAGTGCAAATTCAGCAAGCCAAGAGGGAGCAATTCAGAACACTACAACAAGGAAATTTGTTAGTGCTGGAATATCAAATGAGGTTCATGGCCTTGAGTAGGTATGAACCATACGTAGTAGCCAACAGTGCAATGATGGTGGAGTATTTTGGTCGGGGATTGAGGCCGGAATTGCAAGATGCAGTGATTCCACTTATGTGTAGTACGGCGGAGGAGGTAGCCCAGAGAGCAGTGATACTTGAAAGAACTGTGCAAGCTAGCAGTCCAGTGGATCAAGATCGAGATCGGGCAGTTTCTGACTTCCACAGCAGTCTTCGAATGTTAGAAAAGGCAAGGCACCTTCGAGAGGGGCGTCTACATGAGGTTCGCCAAGTGGGGAGACAAGTTAATGAAGATATTTAGAGGCCGAGGATGGCGGGCAATAGGGATTTCAGCAAAGCCAAGGCTATAAGTCGGAGACAAAGGAATCATAGCAAAGCACAGCTAGGCAGCCCATAGAATTTAGATGTTATAATTGTGATCAGTCGGGGCACTTGGCAAGAAATTGTCCATATCCCAGGAGAGGCAACTATGGTAGAGGGGCACCACAGCAATAGCAGCCACCAATTGATCGAGGTAGAGGCACACCTTACCATAGGGGATGAGGACGAGTGATGGCAATCGCAAGGGCTCGAGCGGAGGCGTCAAATCTGATTGATGGTATTATACCACTCCTTGAATTTTCTACTGGAATGTTAATTGATCTAGGTGCATCACATTTCTTTCATTTCTGAATACTTTATGGATAGTATGGTACATTCTTTTGTGGAGAGGCAGTGTGAGCTTGTGGTAGAGGTACCTTTTGGTGATTTCATGCTTACTACTAGATATTTTGATCAGGTTCCCATTATGATACAAGGTAATCAGTTGCCAGCCAGATTATATGCACTGCAGTTAAAGGAATATGATGTGATATTGGGCATGGATTGGTTGGAAGCATATGGGGCAGTGGTTGATTGTAGAAAGAAGAGAGTAAGGTTCAGCCATCTAGGAGGCAGTATGTTTGAATTCCAAGGTATGTCATTCTATACCCCTAAGTACATTATTTCTACTCTTAAGGCTAGGAAATTATGTTGGCCATTTTGGTACGGCAGCAAGCTAACTAGAGGGTGGAGGGGGGGGGGTGAATAAGTTTTTCTGAAATCTGAAAAACAAATTTAAAACACAGAAAATTATCAATTGAAAGTTTGCTTAGTTGAGTGTGATAGAGAGTAGCAGTGCGGAAGCAAATAAACAATCACACAGAGGACACAAGGAATTTATCCTAGTTCGGCCCTTCCCATATGGAAGTCCTACGTCCAGTCCCCAAGCAACCTCTTGGGATTTAACTAACCAAGGGTACAGTCCCCCTCAAGGACAATACACCCCAGCACCCCAGCTGGTCTTTCTCTTCCCGGGCAAGAAGGCAGCCCACTTCTATTACAGGTTAAGAAGCCAACCTCCTGGTACAACCCCAGTGCAGTTATGCTAGACACAAATGCCTAGCTAGATTCTACAATGTATACAGTCCTACAGCTGGACAGAAGTCTTTCTTATAAAAGAAAAAACAAAGCTGAGAGTTGGAACAGATGAAAACCAACTAAAAGAACTCTTAGTGAAAAGACTCTCTCCCCCAGATTACAAAGATGCACACAGAGAGAGTGAACAGAGGAGAAGGAGCTTGAACACTTGAGTGCTTCAGTTGCTTGAACACTTCTTCTTGGGCTCGGGCTCTGTCTCTCTTTTCTTTTGAGTGTATGTGGCGTTTAGGTTCTTCTCGGATGTACACTCTTAAAAATTTTCAGGAAAGCTCTGTCTTCTTCTTCAGCCTTGCTTCATCTTTTATATGAGAGGCTTGAACAAATCCGTTGGAGTTCTAGCCGTTGCTCATCTTATGATATTTTGTGGTCTACGAGGTCTGCAAGCATAGAAGAAAGTTTTAGATAAAAGAGTGTTTCTGTCAAAAAGGTTCATACCTCTATGTTTCCTGTTGCCACCCAGAAGTAGTAAGTAACCCCCTTTTGACTGACAGGAGTGAAGAGATCCTATGAGACAAAAAGATCTTCTGTCAGAAAGATAGAAGATTACGTAAATGAAATATATTTGACTTTTCATTAGGCGCCAAAGTATTTGAAACATCAGAGTATAAGAAAATCGACGTTTAAGTTGAAATTGTTTGGGCTCAAATCGATCTTTAAGTTGAGGCAATCATTTGTTTGATCAAATCGTTGTTTGCTTTATGAAATCGTTGTTTAAGAGCAAATCGTGTTTTTCACTTACGAAATCGATATGAGCGATCAAATCATTGTTTACGATCAAATCGTTGTTCAAGTAAGAGCAAATCGATGTTTTCACTTATCGAATCGTTACAACAATCAAATCGTTATTTTCTCTTATGAAATCTTTATAAGAGTCAAATTGTCACGCCCCTCCAATTAGCAGCAGAATAAATCAGAGGGAAACATGAGCAACGAGTATGGTAACGTAAAGCATACAAACTAGGGTTGTTCATAATACGGTCCAAACCGTAAAACCGAACCGAACCGACCGGTTCGGTTCAGTTCGGTTCTGTTTCATGGACCAAATGGTTCAGTTCGGTTTCAAGGTGGGAAACCGAAATGAACCGAATATAGATATATAATTACATAAATAATAAAATTTAACAAAAAAAAAGAAGTAGCGCAGTGGAGGGCGGCGTCGCGCGCCCTCCACGCGCATGGTGGCGCGAGTTCGAAACTCGCGACCACCGGAAATGGGGTGGTTATGTTTTTTGTTTTGGTTAAACCCCAGAAAAATGTCAAAAAAACACCTAAAAATTGTCAGAAAAACAAATTTTGGTTTGAACCGAACCGAACCTTTCGGTTCGGTTCGGTTTGCCACTTGAGTTCGGTTTGGTTCAGTTTCCTCCAAAAATGGAGGAAACCGAACCGAACCGAACCGTGTACACCCCTAATACAGACGCAAACATCGGAGCATCTAATGAACAATTATTGAAATAACTCTTGATTTCATTATAAAATCACTAAGACCATTACAACCACTAATTCGGAGCCAATATATAGGGCCCAATGACATCATTACTTGAAAAGAAATCTAAAGCAATAACAACTAGACTCCAATTGTGCTAGGGTAACTTCGTCATTTGACTCCAGGTCACTCATCACTCTGGTCCCGTCCCATTGGTGCGTGTACGCCATTGTCTGACTTACCTGAGACACAATAACAAATAACGAATGGTGAGCGATAATGCCCAGTAGAACTTAAATCTCAATAGTCACGCAGGCTTTAAATGATTAATGCTTTAAATGGCAGAGTAACTAATGATAGAGCGAGTCATGTAATTCGAGAAAGTAATAGCACAAGTAATATAGTTCAAATAACAGATGAATCAAGTATAGCACGATGATTAAAGTCAAGTTATGCAAAGTAAGTAACGTCATTGTCAAGAAATAGCAAGCGACATGTATAGCAAGAATACAGATAGTAGATAGTCATGTAAAGAGTAAATTGCACTTTGATTGATTCTCATCAATCGAAATGTATAGCACTTTTGATTAACTTTTGTCAATTGAAATAGTAATGGCACTTTTGTTATCCATAGATAGCCGAGAGAAAATATAGCACTTTTATTGTCAAAAGACAACGAGAGAGTATAGCACTTTGAACATGATTATGTAACGTTAGAACGCAACAACTCAAGATAGCAAGTATCAAGTAGAGCAAGTAGAGAGTACGATAGTAGTCGCTCAACAACAAGACAGTAGCAGTTCAGTAACAGTCAGTGGCAGTACGTCTGAATCAACAGATTAACAGTAACAGTGTAAGAGTCAGATGTCTAGCTAATTCAGAACAGTCAGTCAGAATCGGTGCAATACAGACACCGTCTATAGCCTCTGCAGGTATTTTCGGGTGGCTCTCTGCCCCCAGGACTCAGGACTACATTGGAGACCCTCAGACACTCTTCGTGCCCTGAACAGTATGCATTCAAGTCAGTAGAGTCACAAGACCCTTTTTAGCTCTAGATAGTCATGAACAGTACAAAACAGTAGAAGCCACAACAGCTCAAGGGTACTAAGAGTGTCACGCCCCGATGTGAAATATCGAAATGCGAGGCAGTTGCAAGGAAACAGGTACATAGTAAGTACTAGACATTAAACCATCGGACAAGAATAAATACTAAAGCAAATTCATTTCATTAATAATCTTTCAAATGTCTAGTTACAACCACTAATATCAGAGCCAATCTTTAGGGCCCAATTACATTGAATTAAGCAAAAGACTAAACTACGACTCGAACATAATGCTAGGACGCTAGGGTACTCATGACATCAATCCTGGTCATTCCCGTCCTCTTGAGTGTATAGTGCATCCTCGGTTTCACCTGAGAACACAACAACAAATAATGTAGGGTGAGCGATAACGCCCAGTAGGACTTAAATCTCAATAGTCAAGCAGGCTTTAAATGATTAATGTATTAAAAGGCAGAGTAACTAATGATAGAGCGAGAGAGCCAAGTAACGTAAGAGATAGCATGGTAGCACGTGAACGAAATAGCACAAGTTTCCAAATATAGCACGAGCGTCGAGTATAGCACAAATAGCAAGATGGCCATAGCACAAATAACACAAGTATATCAATAGCACAATGAGTATAGTATAGCACTTTGTTGTCAACGGACAACGAGAGAACATAGCACTTTTGTCAAAGAGAGAATATAGCACTTTTGATTGTCATTTAGATAGTTGAGATAGATAGCACGTGAGTGTAATGCCAAACACTCTAATCATTTAACTCCCATGGGCACTAGCACTTTCGGGCGCACATCCCAGGACCAGATCGGGCCCCTTATATATTGCCAGACATTGGTTATATTGTTTATCTTTAGACAATCAGTCAATGGCCAATATACAGTACCAAGAAATAGATGAGAGTACTAGATGAATAGGTGAGATAATAGAGTGAACGTGAATAGATGAGCGAGTAGAGTATAGATGACAGCTAGTGGATGTTGCACGTAACACGTCGAGTAAACGGGCGATAGTAACAGTTACACAACACGCGCACTTGGTGTTGGCAGTCAGGTGGAACTCACGACTCTTCCACTGGCCAAGTTAAGCACAGGTCCAGAGGTCCGGCGTGATTCAGGATAAGAGCGAACTTCTAATAGCCGTTTAGACCATATTGATCCCTAAAGGGTGTAATAGGTGTTAGGGTACAACCAGCTCGTCGACCATGTGGCAATCCATGGACAGAGGAGACTTACGGAGGCCTTGAACAAAGACTTACTAGTCCAGTAGAAGGAGCATCCGACGGAAAGTCGTCCAAGTCAAGAGAGAGTGTGTATATAGAAACAAGTGCTCGACGTTCTAGAGGAGTTCTAGAACAGTGGAGCGTCGATAACGGTATTCCCAAACATCGTGAGAAAATTTAGACAAGTCTTATTCAAGATATGGAAATTTAATTACATAAATTACCAGATACATTATGAAATATTTTCATGCCAAATTAAGCCATATTGGAGGGTTCAAGTGTGTGCATGTGTTAAGAGAATTATAGATAGAGAAAGATCATGTGCATGCATTTTATCACACATAAATAGTTGATTTATGACAAGTGTAATTTCTATGTATATGACTGTTAACAAAGTGTACAAGCACTGTATAGAGTCAGAGCATCGAAATTTGTGGGTTTTTATGCAAAAACTCAACTCGCGACGTACCTTAATGAAGGTCGCGACGGGGTGAACTGAGATCGCGATGGGGTCAACTGAGATCGTGACGGGGTCTTGTACAGGTCACGAAGGGCTCATGGGTTCAGGCGATCAGATCATGACGGAAGGCTCTGTCGTGACGGCCTTGTGAACACGGCCTATCGGGCCGTCACGTTCATAGGGTCTGCGCCCGAGTCCGACCGGGAAAGGACATTACATTGGATTGTGGGTTAGAACTTACCCTATTTGACATAGGGGGATTCAGAAAATCATAACTATTTGTACAAGCAATGAAAAATCATGAAACTAGTTGCAAATTGATCTAGACATGCATCGGTACTTATAATAAATAGGAATTTAAAAACAACATGGTTTAGACATGATTTGAACACAGGTATTCATGATGAACATGAAAAAATACATAGTTGAGCTCAACGATTAAATTCGCAAGATAGGATGAATCAAAATTAGGGCTTTTAGGGGCAAAAGATGCCTAACATGCATCAGTTCCTATAGTAAAACTCTCGTGGCATGGGGTTGAGTATACAAGGAAAACAAGAAGTAAAATGAAGGGTCGGGCTCATGCTAGTTGCAAAATATGAAAAATCATGAAGAAAATATTGACTTGATTAAAAATTATGAACCCAAAGGGCTTTTGTTCCTAAGGTTTAGATCAACCTACAGACGAATTTGATTTAGTTTTGCTCTTGAGAATGCCTACCTTTGACTCATTTTGTCTTCCAGGGTTAAGAACTTGAAGAACGAAGGAAGAAGCTTTGAGCAGCCTTTTCCCCATGAATTTCTCTCCTCCTTGGCCTCTTCCCACGTCCAGCAAACCCTTAGCACGAGCTAGGGCCGGCTATGAGGGTTTTAGAGAGTATTTATGTCTCTTGTATTTCTAATTCCTAATAGGACTCTATTTCCTATTTATTTCGAATTTCAAATTTCCTATTTCTCATTTATTTCAAATTTCCAATTTCCCTCTCCCCTTTTTAAGCATGAGATCTCCTAATTTTGGTTAGGTTGGGAACCAAATTCATGACCAACCGATTAGGGTAGGTTAGGAATCCAAATCTAACACAAATTTGCTTTTTAATGCATTAAATACCCCTTTCTATTTAAGTAATAATTTAGTTACAAATTTAGGGTATTTTCCTATTATTCCCCTTTTAAAAATCTGTACTTTGGCCCACTAATTTCTAATGAGACTATTTAAAAAAGCCCATTACTTCTTTTCATTAATAGGTTTTATTTAATTCTTTTTTATTTGATTTTCTAATTAATTTATTTAGTTTTCTATTTATATTATTAAATTTTTATTTTTTGAAAAATCCAGGTTGCTACAAAGAGAGTATGTGATAGATGAGATAGTATAATGAACATGAATAGACGAGCGAGTAAAGTATAGATGAGATCTTATGGTCCTTGCACATGAAACATCGAGTAACGAGCGATAGTAACCATTGCTCAACACGCGCGTACGGTGTTGGCAGTCAGGTGGAATTCACTACATTTCAGTTGGCCATGTTACGCATAGGTCCAGAGGTCTGGCGTGATTCAAGATAAGAGAGAGAACAATCTAAGGTCGTACGGATCTTACTGATCCCTAGAGTGTATCATAGGTGTTAGGGTACAATCAGCTCTTCGACCATGTGAGAACCCATAGACTGAGGAGACTTACGAAGGTCTTGAACAAAGACTCACTAGTCCGGTTGAAGAGTATCCGACGGAGAGTTCGTCAAAGTTAAGAGATAGTGTAAATATAGAAACAAGTGCCCGACGTTCTAGACGATTTCTAGAATAGTGGAGTGTCGATAACGGTATTCCCAAAACATCGCGAGAAAACATGGACAAGTTCATTTAAAATAGGGCAATAATATATATAATGGAAATAAATTGCTAGATGTACTGTGACAATTTTCATGCCAAGTTAAGCCATATTGGATGGTTCAAAGTGAGTGCAATTGTAAGAGAAAATCATGGACGAGATAGATCATGTGATTAACTTGAATTAATTAATATATATTCAATAATTACAACTTCGTCTTTCTGTGTACAAGATAGTTAATAGGACATGGGGTGACTGTATAACAAGAAGACTTGCAAAAAGGTGGGTTTTCATGCAAAAAGCCAGAACGCGACGCACCCTTGTAAGGATCGCGACTGGGTTCAGGCAGAACACGATAGGGCCTTGTAAGGATCGCGACGGGCTTGTCTGAACAGGCAGGCAGATTGCCACAGGGTCTTCTAAGGATCGCGACAAGTCTTATCAAGTTGGCGGCTAGAATGCGACGGGGTACCCTGTCGCGATACGATCACGACAGGTTCCTATGTCGCGACGGCCCTGAGAATGCGACCTATCGGGCCGTCGCGTTCTTAGGTTCTGAGCCTGAGTTCGAGCGGGAAAAGGATAGAGCCTCAGATTGTGGGCCAACTTTTTATCTTTTGTATAGTCAATGAAAAATCATGAAACAAGTTGCATATTGATCTAGACATAAGTGAGTACTTACGGTAAATAGGAATTTGAAAATAGATAGAGTTTCAACATGCTTTATTCAAGTCAAACATGAAGTACATGACACAGTAAGCAGTTGAGATGAGAGAATTAATTCACGAAGAAGGGTGGATAAAATTAGGGCTTTTAGGGGCGAAAGATGTCTGACCTGCATCAGTATCTCCAATAAAAATTGAGAGCATGGGATCGAGTATTCAAGGAGATATGAATTAACATGAAGGTTCGGGGTCAAGAGAGTTGCAAGACTTCAAAATTCAAAAAGAAAATATTGGCTTGATGGAAAATTATGAAACTTGAGGGTTTTGTTCCTAGTACATGGAACAATCTACAGATGAAATCTTATGATTTTAGCTTGTGAGAATGCCTACCTTGACTCGATTTACTCTTCTAGGCCTAGAACTTTAAGAACTCGGGATGAAGCTTGATGAAGCCTTCTCCCCATGAATTCTCCTCCTCCTTGGCCTCTCCTCCAGGTCCAGCAAGCCCCAGCAACGTGTTAGGGTCGGCCATGGGGAGATTGGACTCTAACTCCCATTAAATTCTGAATTTCCTCTTTCCTAACCTCCTTCCAAGCTTTCAATGTCCAATTTGGGTTAGGTTGGGATCCAAATTCGTGACCAACCTATTAGGGTAAGTTTAGGAATCTAATTCTAACACAAACTACTTATTTTAATACTTTAATACTCCTTTTCTTTTTAGGTAATAATTAAGTTGTGAATTTAGAGTATTTTCCTATTATTCTTCTTTTAAAAATCCTTATTTTGGCCCAATAATCTTATATGGTCCCTTTATCAAAGCCCATTATTTATTAGGATTTATCTTATGAGATTTCCCTTTTTAATTAGGGAATATAGAAATTTTGGATTTTATTATACTTTTCTTACTTAAGTTTATTCATTGCTAGGTGAGGTCCATTGGTCCAATTTCGATAATGGGTAATCATTTCATGATGCTGGGAGTCTCTCCGACATGTTCATTTAATTTATGGGTGCGTTATTTTTCCGTGTTAACGGTTTTCCGACTTAGTTTCCAAATTTGGATAATTAGTCACATTGTGGCATGCGCTTGGCCAATCAGATTTTTCGTTGCATGAATTTCTTCGTGGAACACTTAGGGATAGTATTTGGGGTTGATTTATAATTTTTACGAAAATTTTAGATGTGTTCTTGCACATACGATAATGGTATGTATGTTTCTATTATTCTGTTTTTATAGAAATTTATTATTTTG
This sequence comes from Colocasia esculenta, assembly GCA_014218235.1. Taxonomy (NCBI): domain Eukaryota; kingdom Viridiplantae; phylum Streptophyta; class Magnoliopsida; order Alismatales; family Araceae; genus Colocasia; species Colocasia esculenta. The sequence goes on from CM024758.1 coordinate 50,249,343, forward strand.
AATATTTAAATACTGAATTTTCTGGGTTGCTCCATCCTCCCCCACTTAAAAGAATTTGGTCCCCAAATTCATACGATATGATACGACTATCAATTTTTTTTAAATATTTCAATCCATCATCTCCCCCACTTAGGGTTTTGCTATCGTGAAAATAATATGAACTTAACTAAGGGTTTAGTGATGATACCTTGTCCACCTTCATTGGCCTGTTTCATATCCACGAGGGCTTGAAATCGTCTTTGGCATGGAGTTTTAGTTCTTCTTTATTGGACAGTTGATGACTTGATGTTGTTGACTTCCACAACGCAAGCGTCTGCCTAATTTCTTCCAACAATTATCAATCTGATGCCCTAGTTTTTTACAAAATTTATAGAATTCCTTCCTCTTCACTTCCCCTTTCATTCTCTTGCCATCTACTATATTTCTTCCTTTGTTATCATTGGAATGGGTAGCACGTTCCTTTTCAACCCTTCTTGTGGATCTTTTCAAGAAGTTCCATGGTGTCCTCTACTAATTGAGCTCTCAATACTATGACTGAATATACTTCGATGTCTAGTGGAGCCAACTTTTCCCAGAACACAGGTCTTAACCCTTCTAAAAATCTCTTGGCCTTCATCTTCTCCGTACTCACCAAATGTGGTGCATACTGTGCGGTCTTTCGAATTGTGCTTCATATTCTACGACCGACATCATTCATTGTTTCAAAGTGGCGAATTCATTTGCCTTCTTCTCACGAATCCTCTCAGAAAATATTTGGTGTTGAAGAATTCTAAAAATTTATCCCACTCTATGTTGATGTTGGGTAATTGTCGACTGGCAGCTTCCCACCAAGCTCTAGCATCGCAGTCCAGCTGGAAGGTTGCAAGAAGGACTTTCTCCTGCTCCGAGCATTGCATAACTCTAAAGATTCATTTCATCGCCTTCACCCAATTTTCAATTTCATCGGGATCCGAAGTTCTATTAAACCTAGGGTGATTTATTCATTGAAAGTTCCCATATAAGTCTCCTGCCCCATTTCTTGCTTCTGTTTGAGTTAACCCCTGTATGGTCTGTTGTAATTCCTGCATTTGTGGATGCTCGCTAGCCATCTTCTCTAGTTCCTGCGAGCAATAATACTTATTAATTTCCTTCTTAAACTTAGGGTGTTTATACATATAGTTAAGCGCCTAGTCGTAACCCAAGCTTTATCTCAATCTCTCACATAGGTATGGTGGTTGATATAGACATAGTCATGGCAGTTCACCTAGAACATCCCTAGACTTAAAATATCCTAATAAGGACATCCTAGGCTCTGATACCAACTGTCATGCCCCTCCAATTAGCAGCGGAATAAATCGGAAGGAAACGTGAGCAACGAGTATGGTAACGTAAAATTATGCATACAGACACAAACATCAGAGAATCTAATGAACAAAATTGAAATAAACTCTTGATTTTATTACAAAATCACTAAGACCATTACAACCACTAATTCGGAGCCAATATATAGAGCTCAATGATATCATTACATTGAAAAGAAATCTAAAGCAATAACTACTAGACTCCAATTGTGCTAGGGTCATTTGACTCCAGGTCATTCATCACTCTGGTCCCATCCCATTGGTGCGTGTAACGTCATTATCTGACCTACCTGAGACACAATAACAAATAACGAAGGTGAGCGATAATGCCCAGTAGGACTTAAATCTCAATAGTCAAGCAGGCTTTAAATGATTAATGCTTTAAATGACAGAGTAACTAATGATAGAGCGAGTCATGTAAAGTCGAGAAAGTAATAGCATAAGTAATATGGTTCAAATAACAGATGAATCAAGTATAGCACGATGATTAAAGTCAAGTCACGCAATAGCAAGTTACGTCATTGTCAAGAAATAGCAAGCGACATGTATAACAAGAAGAGAGATAGTAGATAGTCATGTAAAGAGTAAATTGCACTTTGATTGATTCTCATCAATCGAAATAGTATAGCACTTTTGATTAACTTTCGTCAATCGAAATAGTAATGGCACTTGGTTATACGTAGATAGCGAGAAAAAATATAGAACTTTTATTGTCAATAGACAATGAGAGAGTATAACACTTTGAACATGATTATGTCACGTTAGAATGCAACAACTCAAGATAGCAAGTATCAAGTAGAGCAAGTAGAGAGTACGACAGTCGTCGCTCAATAACAAGACAGTAGCAGTTCAGTAACAGTCAGTGGCAGTACAGTAACAGTGCAGTACGTCTGAATCAACAGACTAACAGTAATAGTGTAACAGTCAGATGTCTAGCTAATTCAGAACAGTTAGTCAGAATCGATGCAATGCAGACACCCTATAGCCTCTGTAGGTATTTTCGGGTGGCTCTCTGTCCGCAGGACTAGATTGGAGCCCCTCAGACACTCTTCGTGCCCTGAACAGTATGCATTCAAGTCAGTAGAGTTACAAGACCCTTTTTAGCGCTAGACAGTCACATGACAATACAAAATAGTAGAAACCACAACAGCTCAAGGGTACCAAGAGAGTATGAGATAGACGAGATAGTAGACTGAACTGAATAGACGAGCGAGTAAAGTATAGATGAGATCTTATGTTCATTGCACATGAAACGTCGAGTAACGAGCGATAGTAACAGTTGCTCAACACGCTCATACGGTGTTGGCAGTCAGGTGGAATTCACTACCTTTCTACTGGCCATGTTACGCATAGGTCCAGAGGTCCGGCGTGATTCAAGATAGAGAGAGAACAATCTAAGGCCGTACAGATCTTACTGATCCCTAGAGTGTATCATAGGTGTTAGGGTACAACCAGCTCATCGACCATGTGGGAACCCATGGACAGAGGAGACTTACGGAGGCCTTGAACAAAGACTCACTAGTCCGGCAGAAGGAGTATCTGACGAAGAGTTCGTCAAGTCAGAGAAAGTGTAAATATAGAAACAAGTGCTCGACGTTCTAGAGGATTTCTAGAACAATGGAGAGTCAATAATGGTATTCCCAAACATCGCGAGAAAACATAGACAAGTTCATTTAAAATAGGGCAATTAATATATATAATGGAAATAATTGCTAGATGTACATGTGACAATTTTCATGCCAAGTTAAGCCATATTGGATGGTTCAATGTGAGTGCAAGTGTAAGAGAAAATCATGGACAAGATAGATCATGTGATTACTTGAATTAATTAAAATATATTCAATAATTACAACTTCGTCTTTCTATGTACAAGACAATTAATAGGACATGGGGTGACTGTATAACAAGAAGGCTTGCAAAAAGGTGGGTTTTCATGCAAAAAGCTAGAACGCGATGCACCCTTATAAGGGTCGCGACGGGGTTCAGGCAGAACGCGACACGGCCTTGTAAGGATCACGACGGGCTTGTCTGAATAGGTAGACAGATCGCGACAGGGTCTTCTGAGGATCGCGACAAGTCTTATCAGGTCAGTGACCAGAATGCGTTGGGGTACCCTGTCGCGATAAGATCGTGACAGGTTTCTATGTCGCGACGGCCCTGTGAACGCGACCTATCGGGTCGTCCTGTTCTCAGGTTCTAAGCCTGAGTTCGAGCGGGAAAAGGACAGAGCCTCGGATTGTGGGCCAACTTTCTATCTTTTGACATAGGGTCGTTCAGAAAATCATAACTAATTATATAGTCGATGAAAAATCATGAAATAAGTTGCATATTGATCTAGACATACGTGAGTACTTACGATAAATAGGAATTTGAAAATAGATAGATTTTCGACATGCTATATTCAATTCAACATGGAGAACATGACACATTGAGCAGTTGAGATGAGAGAATAATTCACGAAGTAGGGTGGATAAAAATTAGGGCTTTTAGGGGCGAAAGATGCCTAAAATGCATCAGTATCTCGAATAAAAAATTGAGAGCATGGGATCAAGTATTCAATGAGATATGAATTTAACATAAGGTTGGGGTCAAGAGAGTTGTAGGACTTCAAAATTCAAGAAGAAAATATTGGCTCAATGAAAATTATGAAACTTGAGAGTTTTGTTCCTAGTACATGGAACAATCTAGACGAAAGCTTATGATTTTAGCTTGTGATAATGCCTACTTTGACTTGATTTTCTCTTCTAGGGCTAGAACTTGAAGAACTTGGGATGAAGCTTGATGAAGCCTTCCCCATGAATTCTCCTCCTCCTTGGCCTCTCCTCTAGGGCTAGCAAGCCCCAGCAACGTCTTAGGGTCGGCCATGGAGAGATTGGAGAGTATTTATGCTGTTGGGTTGTTATTCCTAATAGGACTCTAACTCCCATTAAATCCGAATTCCTCTTTCCTAACCTCCTTCCAAGCTTTCCATGTCCAATTTGGGTAGGTTGGGATCCAAATTCGTGGCCAACCTATTAGGGTAGGTTTAGGAATCTAATTCCAACACAAACTACTTATTTTAATATTTAATACCCCTTTTCTATTTAGGTAATAATTAAGTTGTGAATTTAGAGTATTTTATTATTATTCTTCTTTTAAAAATCCTTATTTTGGCCCAATAAATCTTATATGGTCTATTATCAAAAGCCATTATTTATGGGATTTATCTATGGGATTTCCCTTTTTAATTAGGGAATAATAGAAATTTTAGATTTTATTATACTTTTCTTACTTTAGTTTATTCATGGCTAGGTGAGGTCCATTGGTCCAATTTCGATAATGGGTAATCATTTCATGATGTTGGGAGTCTATCCAACATGTTCGTTTAATTTATGGATGCGTTATTTTTCCTTGTTAACGGTTTTCTGACTTAGTTTCTAAATTTGGATAATTAGTCACGTTGTGAGGTGCGCTTGGCCAATCAGATTTTTGTTGCACAAATTTCTTCATGAAACACTTAGGGATAGTATTTGGGGTTGAGTTATAATTTTTACAAAAATTTTAGATGTGTTCTTGCACATATGATAATGGTATGTATGTTTCTATTATTCAGTTTTTATGGAAATTTATTATTTCAAATTTTCAAATACTGAATTTCTTGGTTGCTACACAAATCGTTTGTTTGATCAAATCGTTGTTTGAAAGCAAATCGTTGTTTATCTTAACAAATCGTTGCAGCGACCAAATCATATTTCACTTACGAAATCGTTACACGATCAAATCGTTGTGTAACTTATCGAATCGTTACATGATCAAATCGGTGTGAGTGCGAAATCGATGTTTCACTTACGAAATCATTGTGAGAGTGAAATCGATGTGAAACCGAAATCAATTTGGCACTGTGAACAAAAATCGATGAATATTGAATAGACATCGATTTATCTTTTTAGTGCAACTCACACAGCGATAGTACAATAAATTTATATTTATTAGGAAAACATGAAATTAAATATATTCAATACTATTAATTAATCATAAATTTTGTTATCACCAAAATATAAGGGTAAAAATATAAGAGTGGTTCAACAATCTCTCCCTTTTTGGTGACAATAAAATTTATGAGAATTTTATGACAAAAATACTAAAGCATAAAAATATAGAAAATCATTGATAATGCATACTCTCCCCCCTTTTGTCACTAACTAAAAAGGAAAGATCTTTCCATGCATTCTCTCCCCTTTGAGAAAAATTTCTTACCATTGAGGGGTTCAACAATGATTGACATTAATGAATAACTCCCCCTTAGTCTGTGCTCCCCCTGAGCATAAGGCTCCCCCTGAGAAAGAGGGTCCTCACAACGTACTACTCCCTCTTTCACTTGTATGTCGACAGTTTCTTGGTGTGTGTCGACCGGTTGATCTCTTGAGTCGTCTTGTGGACTAGTTGTTTGTCAAGTCTTCAGACTTTTATCTACATAGATCTTAGGAAAAGTTTGCAAACATTGTTAGTAGTAATACAAAATTCAATATTTGTGACTACTCCCTCTTCAGATAAGAGTTCGATGAAGAATTGGTAGTCACCACTGCCTTGAGCATCCTTTGTCCTGATGCTCTAAGGCTATCCTGCAAATACTTATTAGAAGTAGGTACCCAAATCCTTTTGGGTCCTTGATAATTAGATGCATAAAAACAACCTTTAGGAATCCAAACTATGTGCCTTATTGTGCAGGTGTTTAATGTGTGTCCTAATATTACAGTGAGAGAGCAGCAATGAATATAATTTGATTTACAGTTCTTATTTTATTTGTAATGTCTATCTAGAACACAATTTTTGGAAACATTTTCTTTTCCAAATTTGGTAATGGATTTTTTCAAGAATTATGGCTTATTTTATTTTTTCTAAGGTATGTAACCAAGCCCTTATTTGTTATTTCCAGATTTTGATCCCTTTAAGCATAAGGCTAAAGATGTTTTCCCTTTAGTTAATTTTCTAATTGATTCTTTTAAATACAAATTTTCTTCAATTAGAGTTTATAATTTTTCTTCTAACTCTAACTTCTCATTATTCTTGCTTTTCAAATCTTCATTTAAAAGATAATTATTATCTTACATTCTTTTAATTGTTCTTCTAATTTTACCATTTTTGATTTAATATCAGAATTAATGTTTTCCAAAAAGGTTGTTCTTGATATTTTTCAATTCTTTTACAACAACCTTGTGTTTATCATAAAGTTCATTAAAAACTTGTTCTAATATTCAGAGTCTGATTCTGAATCTGTGCAAGAATCAAAAGATGAGTTAGAATGTACCTCATCTAGTCCTACCATGAGAGCTAGACTTACCTGCTCATTTTCGGGATCAGAGCTTGATGATTCTAAAGTTGTGGCTTCATCATTTTCCTAAGCAGCCGCCATGGCTTTTCTTTTGAATTTCTTGTGCTTCTTTTTGGACTTTTCTGGCTGACCAGTCTTTTTGAGTCTTGGACAATCTGGTCTCAGATGTCCAGGTTTCTGTGTTCGTAGCAGACTGGTTCTTTTTCCTTTTTCTCTTTCTTTTGAATCCTTCTTGATCTATTTTTCTACTTCTTTAGAATCTTCTGAAGCTTGGACAGAACTTCATCTACGTCACTGTCTTCAGATCCTGCATTTGTTTAGCTAGAAGAAGAAGAAGTGGAAGGAGCAGCTGCAGCTTTAAGAGCATTAGTGCATTTCTTCTTTGATGAGCTTTCAGATAGTCACTCCATATTAATTTCATGTGCCATGAGGGAACCTATTAAGTTATCAATATAAAATTGGTTAAGTCATGGGCCTCTTCAATAGCAGTTACTTTAGGAGTCCATGAAAGAGTTAAAGAATTTTACCAAGAGAATTTAAACCTACTACTATGCTTGAAATCTATTATACATAGTAGTAATGTTTTCGTTTGGAAGCATTTTAAATTGTTCGTGTTGTGAAACAAGAATATCTATCCTAGATTGTTTCACTTTATCTGTTCCTTCATAAGTTATCTGCAGTTTATCCCATATTTCTTTAGCGATTTACATGCAGATACTCTACTGAATTCTCTTTTAGATTAAGTGCAACATAGAAAGTTCTTAGCCTTAAAGTTTAAGGATAATTTAATTTTATCTGCTACTGTAATAGAAGTAGTGCTTCAAGAATCATCACAGGAGCCGGATCGTGGAGGTTCAGGAGGCTTCTTGGCACAGGCCGAGGAGAGCTTCTTCGACCCAAATCTCCATCTGTAGAATTTTTCAAAGGCAGGTAACCCATACCATTGTCCATACATGCATCTAGTAGGTCCTAGATATTTTTCTGAAATTTATTCGTGTCCTGGAACCCCCGTTCTCCCTTATTTTTGTGAGATCTGTCTGCATTTCTGTAGACAGGAGCTTAACGACATCCACTGCTGCCATTAAGATCTGAGGTTAGCAGCATCCTTTGTTGTCGTCTACTTGATTGGCGACCACCAGTGCGCTGTTGAGTTCATCAGGCAGTGACAGTGTGCTTGTTTGCCCTATAAAATATATTTTTCGGATGTTTTTTGAACATGAGGATATATGTTAAAAGTATTATACTGTTAAATATCTCCAGAGGATCTTGTGATGTAATATGGTGAATTTTTTTCATTGTGTTATTTATTTAAATTTACTGAAATGTTGTGTTGAGCATGTTTTAATCTTATAAATTACTGTTGGTGTGGTTCATTGCTTAATTGGGATGTCAGAAATTTTCTGTAAGAAGTACATAGGTATCAGGTCATGCCGTAAAATTTAGGCAAATTTATGAATTCCATGTGAATAATTAGAATATTTGGATTATAGAACAGTGAGCATGTATTATCTCTTTTAAATCTCAAATAAATTGTATGATGCAAGTTAAAATACAAAAAAAAAATCTAGGTGACATCATGGGCTAGATGCAAGTTGTAGAATGGTTAAATGCATCTGTAACACTGTGAATCATGCTTGATTGAATTCTTATAATTGTGCAGAAAATTTGTTCTAATTTTCAAATAGTGTGTATTTCCGAAAAATATGAGGATTTGTGTGTATGATGGTTAATATGTGAGTGATTCATGGTAAAATTTCCATATTGATTAGATAACAATATGTATTAGTTTTGATTTCATGTTAGGAAATGACCAATTAATGCATGTTTAATGTAATCGTTGATAATTTAGTAAATTGCAGTATGATTAGGGTTAGCTGTGGCCTATTTAACATTGTAAACAGTAGTATCATGCTAGGTAAACTAAACCATATGCACATGTGAAATTGGATATTATTGTGTAAACGGTGTACAAACAATGTGTGATTAATAAGATTTATGTAAAACTTGTGCCATGGGTGACACTGCTACCTTAGATGGCTGTGGAACTGTACTGTAGTAAAATCCCTATGGGAAGGTTCATGTGTGTGAAATCCTATGGGCAATTAAGATGAAATCCTGGAGGTGGACATGTACCACTGGTTAGGGTGGAGAGTGCTTCTCCCGGTTCTGCGCAGTTAACCAAGATCTATCACTATATTGCCTAGGTGATAGGTATGTGAATGTGATGTGTGTGTCCTTCTAGAGGTGGTTCGAACTATGTGTCACTGCAATTAAGTGAAAATAATGTGATTGTGTATAGTGAAATGTGAAATTGTATAATGTGCAAATGAACATGTGAATATGTGAAAGCATGTGATAGCATGTGAAATTGTAAACATTACATGAATGTGCTAAATCCATGTCAAAACAGCAAGCTAATCATGTTTTAAATTGTGTAAATATGTGAAAATGTACATAGAATCCATGCTAGGAGTATTGCTTCCATTATGTGTAATCCCATGTTTAAGTTGCATACATATTATATCATGAATGGAATGAGTTTTAATTTGATTTAGCATGTTAAAGAAATGTGTAGAGAGCATGTGATAGGCTTTATTTTAGTGGTGAAAAGAAACATAAAGCATGTATCATGTACCATAATGTTGTGGAAGTTTCATGCATAGAATTTAAGAATTGTTCAAACCATGCTACATGTCTTGATTGTTTCTAATTGAAAGTAAGATGTGCATATGATGTGTGTATGTGTAATGTGCATGGATTATTTACTGAGGCTTTTAGACTCACTCTTGCTTCGGCGTACAGGTGCAGGTGTCTCCACTTCTTCCGAGGAGATAACTAGGAGTGACTCAGAGTGAGAGTAGGAGATTGTTGTGGAGATATAGCGTTGTATTTTCTTTTCATAAGTATGTAGTCAATAATGTTATGTAATTCAAATGTGGACAATGTAATTTGATTAGAATTTCAATTATGTGAATTTTAGTTTATTTCTATATGGACTGTGGATAGAATGTGGATGATGGAATAAAAGTTTACATTGAGTTCTTTTAATTCCGTTGTTCTATGTTTATATTTGTGTACATCTCAGCTTAATGTATTTGTTGGGTCAATGTCCCACTGTAGCGATGCTCATTATACCGACGTGGGTTGGTGTAACCATACCGGTATAAGGAGGGTCGTTACACTTCTTCTTCAGCCTTGCTTCATCTTTTATATGAGAGGCTTGAACAAATCCGTTGGAGTTCCAGCCATTGCTCTTCTTCTGATATTTTGTGGTCTACGAGGTCTGCAAACATAGAAGAAAGTGTTTAGATAAAAATGTGTTTCTATCAAAAAGGTTCATACCTCTATGTTTTCTGTTGCCACCCAGAACTAGTAAGTAACCCCCTTTTGACTGACAGGAGTGAAGAGATCCGATGAGACAAAAAGATCTACTGTCGGAAAGACAAAAAGATCTTCTGTCGGAAATATATTTGACTTTTCATTAGGCGCCAAAGTATTTGCTCATATATTTGACTCTTCTGTCAGAAAATCGTTGTTTAAGAGCAAATCATTGTTTTCACTTACGAAATCAATATGAGCGATCAAATCATTGTTTTTGATCAAATCATTGTTCAAGTAAAAGCAAATCGATGTTTTCACTTATCGAATCATTACGACAATCAAATCGTTGTTTTCTCTTATGAAATCGTTATAAGAGTCAAATCGTTTGTTTGATCAAATTGTTGTTTGAAAGCAAATCGTTGTTTATCTTAACAAATGGTTGCAGCGATCAAATCGTTGTTTCACTTACGAAATCGTTACACGATCAAATCGTTGCGTAACTTATCGAATCGTTACACGATCAAATCAGTATGAGTGCGAAATTGATGTTTCACTTACGAAATCGTTGTGAGAGTGAAATCGATGTGAAACTGAAATTGATATGGCACTATGAACAGAAATCGATGTATATTGAATAGACATCGATTTATCTTTATAGTGCAACTCACACAGTGATAATACAATAAATTATATTTATTAGGAAAACATGATATTAAATATTTTAATACTATTTATTAATCATAATTTTGTTCACCTAAATAAAGGGTAAAAATATAAGAGTGGTTCAACAAATTGATCAATGTAGGGTGTGTAGCTTATTTGGCATCAGTTAGTTCAGTTGAAGCAGAAAAGACAGTAGATATGGTACCCATAGTTAAAGAGTTTGTGGTCGTATTCCTGGATGAGTTACCAGGTTTGCACCACATAGAGAGGTGGACTTCAAAGTGGAGTTGCAGTCGGGTAGTATGCCCATTTCCAAAGCATCATACAGGATGGCACTTGCAGAATTGAAAGAGTTGAAGAAACAGTTGTAAGATTGCTACATAAGGGTTTCATTCGGCCTAGTCACTCACCATGGGGAGCACCGGTCTTATTGTTAGGAAGAAAGATGGCAGCTTGAGATGTGTATTGATGACCGCCAGTTGAATTAGGTTACAATAAAGAACAGGTATCCACTTCCACGGATTGATGACTTGTTTGATCAATTGCAATCAGCAAAGGTGTTCTCCAAGATTTGTTTGATCAATTGCAATCATCAAAGGTGTTCTCCAAGATAGATTTGAGATCGGGGTACCATCAGCTGAGAATTCGACAAGAACATTGCTAAGACAACATTTAGAACCATGTATGAACATTATGAGTTTGTGGTTATGCCATTTGTGCTAACCATGCACCGACGGCATTTATGAATTTGATGAACCAGATTTTCCATCCATATTTAGATTAGTTTATTGTGGTGTTCTTTGATGATGTTATTGCACTCAGCTTGTGAAGAGGAACATGCAGCTCACTTGAGGATTACATTGCAGACATTGAGGGAGCACCAGTTATATGCTAAATTCAGTAGTGTGAGTTTTTGCTTAGAGAGATACAGTTTCTGTGGCATGTGATTTTAGGTGAAGGTGTTGTAGTTGATCCAGCTAAGGTGGAAGTCGTTATGAAATGGGAGGAACCACAGACATTGCTAGAGATCAGGAGTGTCCTTGGTTTGGCAAGTTACTACAAGCGTTTATTCAAGACTTCTCAAGGATTGCAGCACCAATGACAAGGCTTACTAGGAAAGGCGTACCATTTGTACGGTCATCTGATTGTCGGCGTAGTTTTATGGAATTGAAGAAGCGGCTTACTTCAGCACCAATAATAGAAATACCATCAAGTCGAGGTGGTTTTGTATTGTATACAAATGCATCTAGAAGAGGATTTGGGGTAGTACTTATGCAGCATGGAAAAGTGGTGGCCTATGCATCTAGGCAATTGAAGCAGCATGAGGAGAATTATCCCGACATGACCTAGAGTTGGTAGCAGTTATGTTTGCATTGAAGATATGGCAGCATTATTTGTATGTTGAAAGATTTGAGATTTTTACGGACCACAAGAGCTTGAAGTACATCTTTTTTCACAGAAGGATTTGAATTTGAGGTAGAGTATATGGATGGAGTATCTAAAAGATTATGATTTCAGTTTAGCGTATCATCTAGACAAGCAAATGTGGTTGTGGATGCTTTGAGCAGAAGGCCGTTATGAGCCATATGATGATGAGAGAATGTAAGTTGTATAAAGATGTGGCAGAAAATTCTTTGATTGTTCCAAGTAGCCAGCGAAGAGCAGTGTTAGCCAGCAGCATAGTAGAGCCATCTTTGTATTGGCAGATATAGAAGTACAAAAGGTAGATGAGAACTTGGTTGATATTGTAAAGATGGAATATGTTACCATAGATGATGATTGTGTGGTCTGGTTCAAACACAGGTATATGTCCCAAGTGAAGCTAGTGTGAAGCAGAAAGTATTAGAGGAAGCACATTGGTCCAAGTACACTATACACCCGGGAAGCACAAAGATGTACCAAGATTTGATGAAATATTTCTGGGGCCAAGCATGAAGAAAGAGATAGCGGAATTCATAGCAAGGTGTTTATTGTGCCAACAAGTTAAAGCAGCATCAAAGCCAGGAGGTTTGTTGCAACTGTTACCTATACCGCAGTGGAAGTGGGATGACATAGCAATGGATTTTGTTGTAGGTTAGCCCAGGACAGTGATAGGTCATAATGGTAATGGGTTTTTGTTGACAGGTTGACAAAGTGTGCAGATTGTTAGCAGTAAGTATGTCTTGGACAGTGAACAGATTGGCGAGGTTGTATATAGATAGAATTGTGCCATTGCATGGAATACCAGTCACTACTGTTTTTTAACATCTCCGACTTTTCGGCTTTCAATTTGTGTGTGGGATGACTGGCCACTAACACGTCTAGCCTTAGCGATGCGTTAGTGTCGCGACGGAGCTAGCCGCCGCGACAATCATCCAGGTCGCGACCAGTTGTTGCATCACGTTCTTGTCACGCCTAGTCAATGGGTTGCGACTGCTTTCCGCTTTTTGGTCGTCTGACACTTGTCAGAGTGGCAGGCGTGGCAGACTGACCTGTCGGATTGTCGCGGCACCCCGGATGGGCGCATTCTGATCGCGTTGTGGGCGGCCGTCATGTTACGGTTGGTAACGCGATGCCCCGCCCCGCCACGTTCTGGGGCCGGAGGCTAAATGCCTTGGCCGGTTTCCCCCTTTGCCCCTTTTGGTTCCTTTCTGTTGGGTTGAATGTAATTTCATATCTTTTTCCCTCCTATTTTGATGATGACAAATGTGATTTGAATGCAAATTATTTGAAACATGATAAATACATTTCACCTGAAATTCATATTCAAAAAACATGTCTCAAAGCACACTTATCATTTGCACTCATAATAAAACATTTTACTAATGATATATGTGTTTAATTTTCAGGTACAAACACTTTTTGCAAAAGAAGTGTCGACACACTCCACAATGGTGTCGACACAATAACCTAAATTCAAAGGCAAAAAGATGAACAAATGTTGAGACTGTGTCGACACATATCAAGAGTGTGTCGACACGAGTTGCAGATTCCGGAAATCAGACTACTCAGGTCGACGCACTCTCAGGGCAGGTCGACACTGGATCCTGCTCCCAGAACAGCGGTTTTCAGAATTGGGGATAGCAGGTCGACGCAACACCAGAGCAGGTCGACACTGGATCCTGCTCCCAGAACAGCTGTTTTCAGAACCAGGATAGCAGGTCGACACAATAACAAAGCAGGTCGACACTGGATCAGTTCCCAAAATAGCCTGTTTCAAGATTTGGGCAGTGTGTCGACACCACCACCAGGGCAGGTCGACACACTACGGAAAGTTTGCAACTTAAATTGGATGTTTGCCACGTGTCAGCCTAGGCGATGGGGTATCAACCTAGGATCGTGTGCCCTTGTACCTAAAGGGTATCCTTGGAATCTTTTGGTATAAAAGGCCCCCAATTGGCCGTCCATCAAGAGAAGAGACCCACTAACTCTTAGAGACTCCAAAAGTTTCCTGGCGGCTACAAGAGGTCGTCTCCCTCCTCTGCTCTCCGTGTGCTTCCAGAAGACCAATTCTCACCAATTCAAGTGTGAGAATTGGAGTGTGATCCCTGTAGAAACCTCTGAAGCATCCCAAGGAAGCAGATCCAATAGAAGCCTTCGTTGGAGAAGAATTCAAGGAAGATCCAACAATTCCAAAGTGCAGAGCATCGGTTTTGGACTTCAAGATTGCAAGCCTCTTCCCAATCCAAACTTCTACAAGGGAGTACACTTGAAGAACGAAGTTATTTAATAATTCATTGTACTTCTGTTCTTCTGAGATATCTTTTGAGATTATGCAAGTGCTTCTGCATAGCTCTCATTAGTGCTCTCATTTTCGACTAGATCTGTTGCTAGAAGGTCTATGTCTTGAGTTGGTGTCTAGCAAGTCTTATGTGAGCATTGTGCTCAAGTTGTGTGAGCATTGTGCTCAGGTTGTTGTGAGCCGTTGTGCTCAGTTGAGTGTCTAACTCAAGTGTGTTGAGCAGTCTTGCTCAGTTGTTCTAGAGTAGTCTTACTCTAGAAGTTGTGTGAGTTGTAAGCTCTCAGTGTTGGAGGTTGTCAGGCTCCAGTGGGGTGTACCCAGTTGTTTTAGTGAATCTCAAGGGGTGTGAGGGGTGGTTGTAGGAATCACTTGGGTGATTTCCGAACCACCTAAAAAATCCTTGTGCATTTGTCTAATTGTGGTTTGATCATTTCATCGTTAGATGCTTGCATAAGATCGGTTAATATTCACTTAATCACTTGTTTCACATCTATTTACCAACTCACTCAAATCTCATCAGATCTGTGGTTTTTCACTGATAAAATTGCCTCTGATTCAAAAGTGTTTAAAATTGTATAAGCTTCCGCAAAAAGTGGCGAAGATCTATTCATCCCCCCCTTCTAGATCTATTCCTCACCTTCACTTCGATCCTTCACTTTCCTTCCTTCCCTCTCTCCGAGGGGCAAAGCTTTCCTCCTCTTTCGAGGGGGAAAGCATTCCCCTCTCTAGTGGTCGTGCGTGGTGGCTTCGGGCGCTCGTGGCGGAGTAGACGCGGCGTCGAGGAGCGAGGAGGTGGCGGCCGTGGCTTCGTGAAGGCCCCTTTGGGGTTTCGGTTCTTCAAAGGTAGGGATTCTTGTGCCCTTTCCAATCTGAGTGATTGAAAGTCCCTTTGTGTGTTTGCATGCTTTAATGCTTTCCCTATGCCCCCTCCCCATGGTGTGGTAGTGTTTGTAGTGGTGGGGGACCGGGAATGTAGCATCCCGGCGATCTACCTTCCAGCTAATGTCGCGAACGCCGAGCGCGTCGCGACATCAGAGAAGGCGTCCGCCCTAGTCAGACGCGACCTCATCACGGTGCAGTTGGCCGTCACAATAAGGGTCGCATCGCAACCTGGTTCCCCATCGCAACAAGGTCTTGCGAGACACGCCTTCCCGTCACGACTCAGAGCTTGTCGTGGTGGCCCTACCCGTCGTGTTCTTAACGCGACGGCCTTGAAGGGTCGGTGCAGCATCTATGTCGTCGTGGGTGTTTCTGTGGCCCGTTGGCGTGTCGGATTGTGCCTCAGGGCAGGGTTGCTCTTCAGACCTTCTGGTAGGGAATGCGGCAGGTTGGCGCTGCGTTCAATGACCGAAGGGGACACCTTCGTGGTCGTGTCCTAGCGTGTTGCTAGGAGGCTCGCGTCTGTCTAATAATCGATGGTCTGGCTACCAATCGATTATTAGAAAGCATTGGTTTCTGTGTTGCTGTGGTTGGGTTTCGGTTTCTCGGCCGTGTCGTGTGTGCCGACGTTGGCCGACCGCCCTTTCTCGGGGTTTCCGGAAGGGGTGTCGTGCGTGCCTATGCCTACTGGGCTTGTCTTGGTTATAAGCCAGTTGTGCCATTTTCTGTGGTGGTTGCCCCGCCAGTTCTCTTTAGCTCGGTGCTCGGCACCTGAGGGCTTGTCCGTGAGACAGGTTTTTACTGTTACTTGGGACCCCCAGCCCAGCGTGTCTGTGTCAGAGGGTGTTGCCTGGGCAGCGGGCGTGCTCAAGTCTCGGATTGGAGCAGAAGGGGAAAATGGTGGGGGCAGCGGCATGAGCCATTTATAGAGCTCTCTTAGGGTCTGGGGGTCACCGAGGTGGTTTAGGTGCTCTTCCGGTGTGGATGCTGGTCCTTCTCACTACTTCGCTCTGCGTTGGTTCATGAGCCGCGTAGGGAGGCCAGGCGTGGGGCCGCAGTTCGGTCGGACTGCAGTGTTTGTGGTTGTGTTCTTTGCTGTGACTCACTAGCCTCACTCTACCGGGAGGTTTGTAGGCAGGAGGTATGTTAGCAGCTGGCGAGTGAGAGGGTGGACGATGTGTCCCTTCTCTTAGATGCCTGTGACGTTGCTTCACACCCTGTTTCCGAGCTTGTGTTTCCATTGCCCTGGGTTACACGGTGGTTGTAGCCTAGCCGTGTCTCGCTTCCTTGGGTTTAGTTGGTTTGGCCTTGTGGGCCATGCTCAGTGGTTTCCGCTCTGCAGTTTCTCTCAGGGTGCCTGGTGCAGACACTCGACTGCTATTTCGGTAACCCGTCCTTGGTGCCATCCGTGGTGGCACTGTAGGGGTAGTCCCCTGACCTTGTGGCGGTCCGAGGTGCAGGGTGGTCTTCTTGTAGGCCTCGACCTTGTGGAGGTCTGAGGTGGCCATGCCTGTGTGAGACGGTGCTTCTCACGTGGTTGCTCGGTGTCTCTCGTGGTGACACCTGGGGTTCCTTCCCACCTCGTGGAGGTCCGGGATGTTGGTGCTTGTGTCGTTAGACTTGATCTCACGTGGTTGCTCTGGTGTTCCATGACTCCTTTGTCTCAGGGGTGTGTGCCGAGGTGTTGCTTCTGCATTGTGTTTGACTCCACTGGTTCGGCGGCAGTTGTCTTTGGCCTGACCTGGGTTGTGGTCGAGGCTTTCTCTATTCCGCTGCTTTGTAGTACTCTGTGGTAGGCGTTTCTCGCTTTACTTCTTTCTAGAGTAGTTTGCTTCCGCTTTGTTGGAGTTCCTGTGCTCTGGCTGGTAAGGGACTGGTTATCCCTACTGAGCCTTGTTCGCGAGGCTCACCCCCCTACTCTCTTCTGGTAGAGACTCGTTGTCGCAGGAGTTCGTTGCCGGACGGTCGTGGTGGCAGCTTGTTCATCGTGCGTTGCCAGTAGTGTGAGTTATGAGCGTGAGAGCTCTTTGTACCGTGAGTTGAGAGTGGATTTTTTTGCAAGTCCTCGGGGTATGCCCTTAAGGACTGCACCTTTCTCTCTGTACTTGTACTTTTATTTAGGACATGTTGTACATAATTTCTTTATTAATGTACGAACTTTTTGGTTATAGTATTTGAATTCATTGCTTATCTCACTGGACTAAATTCTAACCCTTCTAGGTCTTCGGATCTGTGGGTGGCGGCGCGACCTTCGGGGTCCCTGGTGGGGGTCCGGTGGTCGGTTCGTTACAGTGATATCAGAGCTCAGCGGTCCAATAGATTTGTAATGAGTGAATAACTATGGCTATCCCAAAGAAAGGTACTAGTACACTGCTGACCCGTCCGTTGTAGAGTGTGAGTGTGTTAGGTGAGCTGTTACAGGTGGCTAGCTTTCCAGTAGGGTCCTAGTGTGAGCTGTAGAAGAGTGTTTGCTGCTGTTGCTGGGTGCGCATGCTGCGCGCGTGGTTGCTGTTTTCGCTCGTGCTGCGGTTGGGTTTGTCCTTGGCCTGCGCGTCCATGTGGGTGTGTCACAAAAGCGGAGAGAGCCTACATGTGGTGTGGCCTTCACTGGTGCAGGGTTGTGGTCTGCGGAACTGGTAGAAGGTGTCCTTGCCTTGTTGGCTGTACCCTTCTTGTGGGGTGTGTCCTTGTTGGATGTCCCCTTGTTGTTAGGGTGTGTGTTGTGTTGGATGTGTGTTTGCCTTGTGTGTCTGTGCAGCATTGGGCATTGTGCTCTGCTCAGTCGGTGTCTTTGCTCGAGCTAAGCAGATGCTTTGTGTGCCGTGTTGCACTACTGGTGAGCGCTATGACCCCTGTCTGTGGTTGTTGTCGGCCTTGTGTTAACTGGTTATGAACTCTGGTGAGGTGCTCCCGGAGTCCTTCTCTACTGGTTCTGGTGGAAGTGAGGTTTCCCCAGAACTGTGTTGTGCTCGTTTCTAGTTGTTGCGGCGTTGCCCTCTGGGTTGAGGTGCATCACTTGGCTGCGGGTTCTTGTGGTGTTTCCTAGAACTATTTGTTGTTGTCCTAGTGAGAGTTCCTCTCCCTCTGGGACTGCTTCTGTACTCGTTAAGTCTTCCGCTGTGTTACCTCCTTGGTTTGAGGTCTCTGT
>CM024758.1:50267825-50370393 GCA_014218235.1 Colocasia esculenta
GTCATCAATGCCGCGCCCTTCAGCCGCCAGTTTTTCAGGTTTTTCAGAAATGTGAATTGATCCATGTGCTATGAATTTCAGACTTCTGGTTGTCTGAATATGTTGTAATTTTATGGTTGGTCAGTCATAGTCAGTAGGTCATATCATGAGTTCAGATGAAATTTTGTGCATGGGTTTTTTTTTATCATAATTCCTGTTATGGTGAGTTAAGCATGAATTGTCCTTTGTTTAATTCTAAGTATATATATTTCATTCCATGTTAGGGATCTAGAAATTTTCCATGATGATATGATTACTGTTTTCAGGTTTTTAGAACTGTTAGGTATGACTGTTTTGCTATGAACCATGTTTAAGTGAATAATTTACTAAATTAGCATGAAGTCTGCTTAAATTATTAAAAATCACCTTACTATTGCGAAAAATTAAAATGTAGGTATATGATATATACCCTATGTGATGCCGTGATAAAAGTTTCATGTTGTTTTACCACAGTAGGTACTATTATTAGTTTAACCAGGGAAATGACCATGATAGGCAAGTTTAAATTTTACATGTGGAATTCAGTGGCTAGCAGCATGATTTAGACTTTGTTATGATTTAATTATCATTGAGAAATAGTATGGTTAAGTATTGTAACCTAAAAAATGATCTTATTTAAAGTGCATGTGAAAAGGAATAATTGTGCAAATTAGTGAATGTGATAAAGTGATAATGTGTAATATGTGCCAAGATTGACACTGCTACCATAGAAGGCTATGGTGCTGTACTGTAGTAAAGTCTCTATGGAAAGGCTCATGTGTGTGATATCCTATGGGCATTAGGATGAAATCCTGGAGGTGGACAAGTAACCACTAGTTAGGGTGAGAGGGCTTCTCCCAGTTCTGCATAGTTAAACCAAAATTCGTCACTGTGTTGCCTAGGTGACGGGTATGTGTTATGTTTATGTGTGTCTTCTTTATGGTGGTTCGACTATGTGTCATGGCAATTAAGTGTAAAAAGTATGAATATGTGAAGTGTGAATATGTGAATTGAGTAAATGTGAAAAATTGCATGTGATAGTGTAATGTGAATATGTTAGCATGTCAAGAGATGTGATACCATATGAATGTGTAATTTATATTAAAACAGCAAGCTAATTATGTGAATAAGTGTTATGAATGCATGTGAAAATGATTAGATCTCATGCTAGGTTTGCTACTTACCTTGTCATATTTCCATGATCTAAATTTGTAGAATAGTGCAATGATATGAATAGAGTTAGAACCAGAATCATGTTATATATTATTTGAGAAAGTATGCTATAGATCATTCATGGATTTTGCCGATTTAAGAATATGATTAATATGAATTGTGATTTGCAACATGAATCAAGCAATTGGTCATGTATAGAAAGCTTGTGTAGGTTGTTTATAGTACATTTGTTAAATTGAAATGAAGATGAACCATGTATTTCCTTAGTGGTTAAAAGATAAGTATGTGTATGTGATATGTGTAAGAATGTACCTTAGGTTGCTTACTGGGTCTTTTTAGAAGACTCATACTTTCTTTGGCATACAGGTGAGACAGGTGTCCACGAACTTGAGAGACATAGTAAGGAGCGACTCAGAGGCGTGAGGAGTTGCTCTAACTGTGGAGATTGCTATACTTTTACTTCCTTTTTCATAGTATGAAATCAATGATATGGACAATGTATTTCATTTTGATATGTATAATGTGGACATTGTTATTTACTTTTGACTATAGACTGTGGAATTATGTGATGATGATGGAATAACTAGAATGATTATTTTCTGCTGTACTCTTTTGTTATTCATGTATATTTCAACCTATTGTATAGTGTTGAGTAAATGTCTCACTGTGACGCGCCCTTTGCACTGACGTGGATTGGTATAATTATACCGGTATAAATGAGGGTTGTTACATAATTTTTTCATAAAATATAATCTCTTTCTTTATGTATATATTTTTACACATAGACACCACCGTGAGGTTAACCGACTGATCGTCCAGGTCCCTTTAGAGGTGCCACAGAGAGAACGTTAATCCTGAGTAGAGGGGGAATGTGATAGTGATCAATGGATACGGCATAGTGAACAATGGCTAATATTTGTGAGCCATATGGTAATGTCAGTAGACTGCATTGCAAAATTTGGCAGATGAAATTTTCAAAAAATCTTGAAGAGATGAAGAATGTAATATTTAGAGATATTGAGGTAACAAAAAAAAATTCAAAGTGGACATTGTGTATTTATGAATATTTAAATTGTATTGATAATATATGTGTAGATGATCTACAGATTGGACCGAACTCCTTAGATAGATAAGGGATTTACAACATATGATGGCTATGCACAAAAGGTTAGCGTGAGGTGGTGAAGTCGAAAGTAAATTATTTTTTTAAATTAATATTTGATTAAAAACTTCCTTTTTGTATTTCGACAATACTTTTTTTTCTTTTTTAACTTTGTAATCATCATTTTGTAGCATTCAAAGGGCAAGAGTTTGGAAGATGTTGTTGCCTCCATTCTAGTTGGTGTTGAACCATCAAATTGGCGGATGATGTATGAAAGTGGAACATAATGGAGGAGAAAGTAAAATAATATGGTTTAATTGTATATACTTTTTATGATTTTCTCTTTGACAATTGATCAAATATTTGCATTTTCTTCTTCTTAATATAGGTTGTTGCTCAGCGTAATAGGCAAAATCACTCCCATCAAACTATGACATATAGACAGGGTCGAACGAGTATATATCAATTAAGAGATGATTTGTAAGTTTTTTAATGTATTAAATGTAGTTTTAAATAATCTATATTATTTACTTTTTCCTACATCATGATATATAATTTATTTGAAATAGTAAAGACTCATCCACCTTAGCCCGACCACACTGAGATTCTTAGGTAGGAGAGATGTAAAGACCTTCCTTACGGTACCAAGCAGTGTGATGAAGATGATAGCAGCAATCGATATGTAAGTGTTTTTCTTGTCTTATATAAATATTTTAAATAAGTTAGTTCACAATTGAAGATTATTTTTTGTTGCCAATAAAATCATATTTTTTTATGTAGGCGATGAGGACCCAGACGAAAAACCTTGACTTCCAAAGTGATGCCCATACCGCTCCCATTCTAGCTAAGGATGCCTTCATAGTTGTCATGGGACAAGATAGGTCTAGCTGTATTTGTAGTGTAGAGAGGGCCGACATGCTAGGCAGTTGGTACGGCAAGGGAGAGGGATCAAGCTCCTCAGAAGGCTACCACACTCAGGTGCAATAGTTGTAGTAGTAGTTACTAGATTAAACAAATAGATAGAGGGATAGGCGAGATGGAGGAGCTACATGCAGATAGTTGGAATGGGCAGGAGATAGAGAACATACACTGCCAAATGGCAACTTGCAAGCCCTCATGGAGTGATTGCTGGTTAGATAGCATACACGCATCTTTCAATGCATGAGGGGACTGCTGAGTCTAGTGATAATTATGATGACGATAATAATTGGACATTATATTGTTATAGCTTTTGAGATCTTTGTATTTGTTTTGAATGATTTGCATGCTAATTTTTTTTTTATTTTAAGATTTATTTATGTATGATAATTTATGTTTCTAGATCATTTTTGCATTTTTTATAGAGTTGTAGAAAAATAACAAGTTTCATGCATAAATTCTAAGAATTTAATTTTATTTAAGATCAACATATGTAGACGCTTGTAGAATGTGTCTAAAAGAGACATTTAGATAGCTTTATTTTCCATCTACAAACATATGGAGATAGCTAGGGAGCCATCTACCGAAACCACAACAAATAACAACCACCACAATAGAAAATTTTGTATATTTTTTAAAATACAATAAAACAAATCATACATGGTCTTTTATGTCCTCCGTATCCTTATCCTCATCATCTCCTCTATCACCATCTATTGGAGGATTCTATATTGCAAAAAAATAATATTAGACATGTATAAACGAAAGACATTATATAATAATTATATTAAGTAATATAATTGATTTTATAAATTTAAAAGAAGAAGATATGAACATGAATTCTTTAACTTAATTAGGAGTCAGGTTATCTGCGTGTTGAGCTCAAACTGGAAATATGATTTAGATTCTATCAGTTCTCCCATATCACTCTCATTACCCTAGTTGTGTGGGTCTAAACTACATGTCAATCGGACCAGTACTTCACATTTTTGGACTCCTGACTTAATATTTTAGTTTCTTTACACTAAGTAATTTTGAGATTGGTAACTTGAGAACCGAGCTCAAATTGAGAATCCGATTTGGATTTCATCATTTCCCTATGTCACTCTCATCACCTTGGTCGTGTTGGACTGATCGACACATTGATCAATTACTATTTTAGATTTTAGACCCTCCCAACTTCACCTATTTAGTTTCTTTTGCACTAAGTTGTTACTGGAATGCTAATTTGAGCATGGAACCCAAATCAATTATCCGATTTACATTCTGTGAGTTCTTCCAGGTCATTCTCATCACCTAAGTTGTGTTGGACCAATCGGCATGTCGATCGGACTAGTATTCGACCCCCGACAAGACCATTATGGTTTTCTTATGCTAAGTTATTTATCCAAGTTGCGTTGAATCATTTATGTAATATTTAAAATTATAACTCTACATTATGAATTAAATAGCAATATTATTGCTCTAAATTACATGAAATTAAATTTTATACAAGCACTCACCCATGGGCATATGATGCGGTCGAGGTTGATTGCTGTGACAAAATCATAGCTTCAGAGGGGAGATGACAATCACATGAATAATGGGCTTCTCGACCACCTGCGTAATGCACATCTCGAACCAATGTATCTCCTCTAGGACCATGTCAAGAAGTGCATTGGGATAGTATTGGGGCCAATAGTGGGTGTCATACTGTACTTGTGTTGGTCGGTGCTATGCCTGAACTCGCAGAAGAAGAAATCACTGCACTTGTGTCCAGGCTATCTCCAAAACCAAACATTCATCCCTTATTAGTTGACCAATTGTCACTACCGATGACTGAGGATCTAACTATGGCTATGGCGTGTCCTCCACGTACTTACCAGTCATATATCTCTTATATGACCATTGCAAAATTATTTAAAAATATTATAAATTTCATATTAATTATTCATATTCAAAATTTAAACAAAAGTTTGTATATGTAAACTTTCCACTGTTGAGCAAGTTCTCTCGCTGACAAACACATTAGTCTCCTCCCTCTTATGGATTTTGCCAAATACCATATAGAATGAGGGGGGATGTTGATGCTCCTAGGTCAGTTTACAATTAATAGAAAATAAATGAGGACATGCATTGTAAAATAAAACTCTATAAGAATATTATATACCATTTATTTTGTGGTTATGAATGACACAAACCCACTCATATGTAAGTTGTTATCTGGCTACATGGTCCGATTTGCTTCTGCTCTCTGGGATTATCTATCCACTTTTGATTAGACCCATTTGTCGTAGAGGAGCTCCCAAACATCCCTTGTCATCTAAGATTGGTTTGTTGAATCACTCTTATATTTTATCCTTTTATTTTGTTGATAATAAAACCTCATAATCATCATAAATAGTATGAATATAATTATTACCATTTTTTAAGCTTATCTATGCATAAGTAATAACATGTTTATCCGAAGCTTCACTCCGTCATGCATGTTTTTATCATGTTTAGTCGAAGCTTACTTCGTCATATACGAAGCTAGCTTCGTCATATCTGAAGTTCGTTTCATCATATCCGAACCTGGCGCTTCGTCATGCATGCTTTTGGTAGTGATCAGTCAAAGTCCTACTTTGTCATATCTGAGATATATACGAAGTTCACTTCGACTGATTGTGTGTTTCAGCTTCAACCGACAACGTTAATTTCTGTACATCCGAAGTCTTTGTATTACTCTTAATTCGACTCTTAAGAAGTCCACATAACCTGTGTTAGGATCGGATATTCGCTGATGACAAATCTAGAAGGGGGGGTGGGGGTTGAATAGATTTACAGAAAAACTTAAGCCATTTAAAAATTACTTCGAAATAAAGAATCTATTCAATTAAAAACCCCACTGATCTGATGTGATTAAGCACAAAGTGTGTAAGACAATTGAACAGTCAGATTAAGTGAACTAGTGTTTGAATGTTAAGAGTTTAACCGAACCCTTATGCATGCATCTAACGATGAGACAATATCAAACCATTGCACATAGATTTTTAGGTCGTTCAGAAACACACCACGTGACTCCTACGACCACCCACCTCACACTGTGAGGCACACACTACTTAAAAATTGAGTACAACACACATACGAGCACTCAGGCTCAATCCGCACACACACAAGCTAGATGAACCACTCTGTGGAGATCAAACCCTCTAGCTGAGGCAAGATCTCACACACACAAACACAGTGACAAAGACTTGGTCTGCACTGCACACACACAACACAATTCAGATCTGTACACAAACCAGCACAGATCGCATCACACACATTAATATTGAGGGCATGAAGAATCAGAAGAGAAGATGAAGATCCAGAGAAGTTGGAGATCAGAAACACAAGATTAGATCTCCTTAGCCTGAGAATGATGCTTGAATGCTTCAATTCGTGAGGAATCAGATGGATCTTCCTAGGTTGGACGAGTTGCTTCACACTTCTGCTCTGACTAGAACAGGGTATCGCACCACAAAGAGATCTGGTTGTCTGCGCCCTTTCCAAGACTACAATCTCGTCCTCTCACACTCGTAGATCCAATTCTCTTCTTCCTTGATGCTGCTTCTACTTCTACTCTACTGCTTCTGCTTCTGCTCACAGTTTGTTTTTGGATTAGTTCAGTACAAATTCCTTGTCTGCAACTTTTGAGCCTTAGTAGAGCAGTGGAGAACCCTTCTCTAGCCACCACAGCCTTTTCTAAATGTTATATGGGCTCTCTCTCTATTGCTTGGCCATGATCCCCACGTCCTCTGTGTTGAATGGCTGGTCTTCAACTTCTGGAGCTTGAGCAAGGCATTGGAGAACCCTTTTTGCTGCCAAAAGCTTTTCTGGAATTGTATGGGCTGCCTTACGTGGAGTATGAGGAATATTGGGTATTCTATGTCCCTGAGTTGTGCCTGGGTGCGGTGGCTTAAAGCTTTAGGTCAAATCTTGATTCCCAAGCTGGCCCGTCTGCAGAATGTTCAGGATCAATCATCACGTCAAATCAATGTTGCACACACATTCAAGTGTGTGCTCGAGTGCTGAATCCTGGTTTGCTGCTTGGTGGTTAACCTGTGTCGACACATACTTGACTTGTGTTGACACAACCAACGTCTTCTCTTCTGACTATTTTCTAGAGAACAGGGGATGGTCGACAACAATGGGACCTGTGTTGACACAACTGGCTTCTTTTCTCTTTACTGCTTTCTGAGTGTAATGGATATGTCGACACACAATGGACCTGTGTCAACACAACTGGCTTCTTCTCTTCTGACTGTTTTATGGAGAACAATGCATGTGTCGACACATAATGGACTTGTGCTGACAAAACTTTGACAAAATTATGTGAACCTTTATATATGAAGTGTGACATAAAAATATGCCATTATCATCAAAATATGAAATATTAGGTATTACAAAATATTTTGTTTATCATCATTAAATATGTAAAATGTGTCATCATCAAATCAAAGTATAAGTTTTTGGAGTCTTTGGACATTATCCACAACCAATGTTTAGTCATCATTAAACTGAATACACAACTAACCAATCTTCCACATATATTCAATATGACATCAGATTGGGTATAATATGTCATCATCAAAACACAATATATTTGAAGTTATGTTATAACAAATTTTTTTGGAATTGTGTCATCATCAAGAACAGCTTAACATGATTGACCATAATTGTGTCATCATCAAAAACAGATCAAAGCAATGATCAAGTCAGTGAGCATGGTTATTTAAATAACCATAACTCAACATTCTCCCATTTTTTGATATGACAAAATATACATTCATATTTCTCCCCCTTTTTGACACCATAAAAAAGATGATGAGAAAATATAAATGATAGGAAAGCACAATGGTCATGTACAACATTGTTTTGAGATTGGCAATCATGAAATTTACAAACATAGACAACAGAGTAGTATGGATTGCTTTCATTCAAAGAGTTGCGTGTGATTACAAAAGCTTACAATTGCAATCAAATTGTTCCCCACAAATTATCCCCTATTTTTTATAACAACAAAGCCTCTCTCTCCCCTTTAATCACGAAATGTAGTCACCCCCTTGGTAGAACACTCTCCCCTTATGATGGTGTCAATGCAATAAGTAGGAAAAAGTTATACCAAAGAACATCAATGGATGTAGATCAAAGTATGACTGACATGTAAGCAAGGGTAGAATTGGGAAATAAATGATCAGAAATGATCAGAATCAATAAGATCTTTGATATTAAAATATGTGAGAAAAGTTATTGTGTCATTGGATTGTGCAACAAAGTTTGATAACAAAGACACATTCAATCACAACATATGTCAAAGTTTTAAACAACCTGAATATATTTAAAATGATGAAGCAATGTGATGAAAGTGACCTATATGAGTTAACAAAAATGTTTATCACATGCGTTTAGTAGCTAAACATTTAACATAATGTAGAATAATAACTTTAAACCCCAATTAACATGAACAACATCTAGGTTAATGTACATACTATTCTTTTTCTGCTTTTTATATTTTTCTTTCATTTTGAGAGAGAATACAAGAGTAAATTAGTCAAATCACAACTTTTTAGTGCAAGATGTCACATTTACCCAATGCAAGACCTCCTGATTTCTCAGTGGTTAATATTCATTACCTTATACAGAGTTGATACAACTTGTTTGTAACCTTTTGACGTGAGCCAAAACACTTGATTAGGTGAAATGAACCCGGTTACTCAGTGATAAAATGAAGTTTTCATTGCTCTATTTGTCTCTCTCTATTTTTCTGAAAACTTTCTGTTTGAAATTTTTAAGAACAGACTTACATTAATTAGAATAGACATGATCATGAGTGTAGAGAGATTATTCTTAACATGTGTTAAGGATAAAGCTTCAAAACATACACATGTTAAACACTAAAGCTACTCATATGCCTACAAGTGTTTTGCAACTCAGTTTAAATAAGTTCAACATTAAAATGGCATAAACTTGTTCTTAATTGTATCCTAAGACTAAACTGAGTGCACAATTATTTTAGTCTTTATGTATGAAATATCTCATATAGGAATATCATAAAGACTCATTTATCCTGATGCAAGACTTGAATAAAAGGTATGAAATGTCAAGAAGAGAGAATTAGGAAATAAAATTGAAACTGATTTTCAACCATGGGTTTGAGTGGATGTTCAAGATAGGAGAGTGACCAAGAAATGTTTGACTAACAATAGAACAAGTCTCCTTCACAGAAAGACTTCCCCTCTAGGATGTAATGGAAGTCCTCATTCAAGATTGATTTGACATACTGAGAAAGCATTTTCAAGGCAGCTATCGTCAATTAGATCTCACATGTCAACAACTACAAAAGTAGTAGAATCAATGTTGTAGAAAGAGATTATCTATTGACAAACACATGGAGGTTGTCGACAGGACATATATGAAGAGTTGTATGATTGACATAGAAGTTTCAACAATTAGAAGATGATGTCGACATATGATGAGTAGTGTATCGACTTGATGATGATCAAAGACAATTTTATGAGATTTTCAAGTTCCAACAAATTTTAACAGTTATTTGCAGCAATTTTTAGAGCATTTTTGCACTTTATCAATTTTCTCCTCCCTAACAAGTGCATGTTTGAAAAACATAACAAGCAATTCGCACATGATTATGCACACAATTAACTTAATGCATAGCATGACTTTGGTACTTGGCGGAGTATTTACTCACACATAATGATAGTTTTCAAACAATCATAACTTGTTTTTTTACATGTCATCATTTGATATACCAAGAAGTCAAAGCAAATGATATGCGCACAATCAGGAAAGTATGATAATACAAACATGATTCCAATTGTTATGACACAAAGTTATTGTTGGGAGTAACATAAAAAATGCACTCTTTATTGTTCAGATAAGACTCTAAGAATTTTCTTTAACTTAAGCAGTTGAATCTGAAAATGATATGAGGTTTTACCTGAATTGTCTTCATTTGGATTTTACCTATGGTTTCCAATTTTTCTCGCCTTGCATAGCCATTATCTTGATTTCAGATGAAAAGATATGCCTACAAGGTTCATCACTTGCTGATCAAGCTGGCCTTGGGACCCATACCTACTTGGGTCCTGCAGTGGAGCAAGAGTTTCATTGTAGCAAAGAACTTTTTGAATCCAAGAGGATTTTCTTTTTGGTATAGATGCACTTTTGTCATTAATGGAACTATGAGCAGCATTACTTCCATAACACAATTATTCTTTGTTTAATGCACCTATGTTTTCATGAAATGTTCAATTTTCTTCACATGGAGTTTCTGAACTTTTTCAACAGAATCATGATTTTTTAGTTACATGTGCATGATGTGAAAACTTTTGCAAGTAACTAAAGCATGATTATGCACACATTTAGTTTTAAGCAAAGAGTGACTCTTAGTACTCGGCGGATACGTTTTCTCACCCATAGTGATAGTTTCCAAACAAGCATGACTAGTCCTTCCACATTTCACCATTTTATATACCAAGAAATCTTGATATATATCTTATCATGATTCCATTTTAGCATTCAATTTCAATCATCATGTAGTTTATTCAAGAGATTTTTATCAACAAGAAGTTTTTTATTTAGTAGGGAATCTCTCAAAAGCATTTTTACTCTTTTTTTTTTTTTGTTTTTGAAAAATTTTCTGAGCATGAGTCTTAAAAAATTTTCTTTAGGTGTAGCAAAATTGTTGTTCATAGAAACAGTGACAAATGAGGTTTTTGTTTTGTTTTCAAAATTCTTTTGTTCAAGGGGTAAAATCCAAAACCTTCCTTTCGAAAATTAACTTTTATTCCAAGAAGATTATCTAAATTCTATGTTCCTTGAACAAACATAGACAATGCAAATTTTAAGCTATTAACAATTTTGTTCAATTCAGAAATCTTCTTTTCAGAATTTGGATTTTGTTTAACAACCACTTCAAGTTCATTTGTCAACTTCTCATTTTTAGCTTTCAATGTATTAGTTTCTTTTTCTTATGTTTGAAGTTGGTTTATCATGACATCCAAACCATTTTTCATTTTGTTCTTTTCAATTTCAATTTGAACAATTTGATTTTCCAAGTCATAAATTTTCTCCTTAGAATTATTGCATTCATCATTTAATGGCCTATCATGATACAAGCATTCAATCTTCTTTTTCAGATGACTATTTTTTACAACCAATTGTTTACAAATTTCTTTTATCTGGTGATCATGAGCCATGTTGGAAATTTGTTTGTTCAATTTATCATTGTCAATTTGAGATTCTCACTATGATCAATTAATTTTTTATTTTCAATTTTCAAATCAAGATTATTAGATTCCACCTAATCATGATGATTTTCAGTTTTTCATTCTTTATTTTGAATTTTTCATCTTTTTCATAAAAGGCTTGATGGTTATCAATCTTCATCTCATTTATCTCCAGTTGATCCTTCAGCTTCTTGTTTTTATATTTAACCTTTTTAAATTATTTGCACATGTGCTCATAGCATTCTTCCAGTTCATCATAAGATATATCATTCTCTAAATCATATCAGACATTGATCTATCAATGGGTCTGAACCAAATTTACCAGATTTTTTAGACTTTCATAACTTTTCTGACAAATGTGATCCATGAAGCATTTGTCCTTGGTTTTATTTCCAATCTTGCTTGTCTTCATAGAGGAATCCTGCATTTTATCATCATTGTCATCAAACCCAATAATCATTAGTCTATTTATGATACTCGGGAACTTAGCCATATTTCTGAGTATGTTTCAAATGACTAGACCAATCAACAGAATACTGAGTCAGATCAAAAGCAATCAATCAATTCAAACAGAACAAATGATGTTCCAAAAGATCAATCAAAAGCAATAAATCATATCAGAATCAGATATAATCATGCTCTGATACCATTGTTAGGATCAGATATTCGGTGATGAAAAATCTAGAGGGGGGGGGTAAATACATTTACAGTGGTAACTTAAGCAATTTAAAATTATATCGAAATAATAATCTACTCAATTAAAATTTCCACTTATTTGATGTGATTAAGTGCACAAAGTGCGTGATACAATTGAGCATCAGATTATACTAGTGTGTGAATGTTAAGAGTTTAACAGAACCCCTTTGCATGCATCTACGATGAGACAATATCAAACCATTGCACAAAGATTTTTTTGTGGTTCGGAAATCACACCACGTGACTCCTACATCCCCCCCTCACACTGTGAGGAAACAGTACTTAAGAACTGAGTACAACACCCATACGAGCACTCAGGCTCAGTCTACACACACACAGCTAGAAGAACCACTCTGTAGAGATCAAACCCTCTAGCTGAGGCAAGTTCTCACACACGCGAACTCTGTGACAAAGACTTGGTCTGCACTGCACACACATAACACACAATTCAGATCTATGCACAAACTAGCATAGATCGCATCATGCACAATAATATTCAAGACATGAAGAATCGGAAGAGAAGATGAAGATCTAGGGAAGTTGGAGATCAGAAAACACAAGATTGGATCTCCTTATCGTGAGGATGATGCTCTTATGCCTCAATTCGTAAGGAATCAGATGGATCTACCCAAGTTTGATGAGTTGCTTCACACTTCTGCTCTGACTAGAACAGGGTATCGTGCCACAAAGAGATCTAGTCGTCTGCGCCCTTTCCAAGACTACAATCTCGTCCTCTTCACGCTCGTAGATCCAATTCTCTTCTTCCTTGATGCTGCTTCTACTTCGCAATTTGCTTTTGGATCTGTAATGTCCTGAAAATATCATATTAGTTTTTATTTCAATTGATATTTATTTTATTGAGTATATAGAAAGTTATGTGCATGTATGTATATTGTTTTGTTGTTTGTAGTATAGAATGGTCTGCTCTCGGGTGGATGCAGGTTGACCTATGTTTCTGACGGCAACATCGACTTTTGTCAACAACAGGTTAATGGCAACATCCTTGCCGTCAACTCCAGGTAAACGTCCATATCGATTGACGTTTACCGTGTGTAAATGACAGTAACCCTTGACATCTATTTCTTTCGGAACTGACAGCGAGATTCTCGCAGTCCAGCTCTGGTAGAGTTATGTAAGGGCTATATTTTTGGAAACCTTGGGGTTACGGATCTGAGCTCGAGGTTTTGGTTGGAGAGACCATCCCTTTTATAAAAACGGAGGGCTAACCTCTTAGAACCGGATTTTGGGTGTCTTCTCCAAGCTTCTAAGAAAGAGGAAGGAAGACCAGCGATTTGATCTTCATGGAGACTTTGACCGAGCTTCTGCAAGTGGAGGACTGGCGTTTTTTGAAAGCTTGAGCCATCTCCAAGGTGTGCAAACCGTCGCGGACCGGCGGATCTAAAGTTTCACCCCAGGAGGAGGACTGTCTTCTTGGTTGGCCAAGGCGGGCATCATCTGGCTAATTCATGAATCTCTTGGTGTTTTAGAGGCAAGTAACCTTGGGATCGGGTTCCCAACCATATGTTTTACCCTTTTTCAAAATTTACAGAATTTTTAAAAGGTAAAAATAGTCAAATTTTGCGGTTTACATGAGTCCCGGATGAGTTCAGTTTTCCTGTCAGGTTAACATCCACCTTGACTGCCGTCAAGGATGAACTTAACGTCCATTTTGTTGTCGTCTACTTGGGTTAGTGGCAACAGGCTTGCCGTCTAGTTCTTCTGTTCACCATTTTGACCTATTTTGATATTTGGATTTATAATTTCATGATTAGACTACAAATGGACTTTCTGTAAAAGGTGTAGCACTCAGTAAAACAACCTTTTTATATATATAAATTTGGGTAATTTTTTTAGACACCATGATTTAGGGTAAATTTCTGAATTCTGAAATTAAGCTTGAATTTAATAGAAAATTTCACATGTGATGCACGCTCATGATAAAAATTGTGATTTCTATGTAGTAATACATGACAGGGATGTACCATATTGTATAAAATCAGAAATCCGAATTGACTGTATTCTGAAATTTTCATGACTAAAGAACTAGATTAGTAGTACTATTTTAAATTGATAAATAGCTTCTAGATTCCAAAACATCAGATTTTGAAAATTGTTTGTATGACTATAATATGTGCACAGTAAAAATATTTACTCATGTTGATAGATAGTTCAATTATAGTGGATGTTTCTCTAAATGTAACATTGATTTGAATACTCTGAAAATTAGATCATATGCCAGAAAATCATGAATAATTCCTGATTTGTTTTATGATAGCAGAGGCACATTCTGACAAAATTCTATGAATTTTAGATGACTATAAATAATTATGTCTGATTATTACTATGAGAATTGTGTTCTTTTGAAATTAATTGTGGAAAAATGTTTAAAATTTCAGCATGTGATAAATTTGTAATCACTCTCTATCAGTATTTGATCACATGTATATCATTTGGCAACGTGATATGTTGCATTTGAAATTGAAGAAATTTGTACATGAATATGTATATGGCCAATATGACACTGCCACCATAGAAGTAATCTAGAACAGGACCATAGTAATGCCCCTATGGAAATGTTCAATATGTTATATGTTTCCGAGGGCACGGGAAGAATCTTGGAGGTGGAAAAGTACCACTGGTTATGGTGCGGAGGGATTTCCTCTTTATTGCTCAATAACCAAGACTCTATCACTAATAGCTTAGGTGATGAGTATATGTCATATGTGTATCCGACTTCTAATGGGTGATTTGGGCTATGTCTTGGTAAAAGAAAATTGTGCATATGTATATGCTACGAACAAAGTTTGTTTTCAGCTCTATAAAGATTTCATGCAACACTTGTTTTACTTCTATTTGAGTGGATGATATGAACTCATGCTTAATATGCAATTTCTTGGAACCATGTATGTAAATTGTACCATGTTAGATCATGAATCCATATCATCATGTTCAGATCTAAAATCTTTTAGTAAGAATAAATATTGTGTAGTTAAGATCATGCTTTGTTCTAGTAGCAATTGTATTCACTTGTGGTTTTAATTGAGAAGGATAAATGTACATAATGCAAGTAGTATGATGGCTGAATTTTATATGTATTAACATGTTTTGAAACCTTTAGGTATATGTTACATTGGTAATCCATTTTTGGGTTGCTTGTTGAGTCTTCGTTGTAGACTCATACTTGCTTAACATTTCAGGTGAGGCGGATCCCGAGGGTTGATAGCAGAATCAGGTTTGGAGTGAGAGGATTGACTTAGATTGTGTGATTGAGAGATAATTGTATGTGCGGATTTGATTATGTTATGAACATTGTAATTGAGCTATTCATAGTATTGTGAACTTGTGATGGACTATGGACTTGATTATTAAAGTTCATGAGTTGTGCTTTATTTCCGCTGCATTATTCTTTATTTTTGAGTGTATCAACCTCTATTTGATATATGTTGGGGTGTGTTCCCCATATACATGTCCCTTAGACTCAATGAGAGTTGGTATAACTAGACTGGGTCTATGTGGGGTGTTACAGAGATGGTATCAGAGACATTTGTAGGTTGAGGATATTCATAAGTAAACAACAACTTAAGTGAGCCATGTGCATAAGTCTAAAATAAAGTATTAGATAATTAGAACTACAAAGATTAACTAGAATATTGTTTTGCCAGACCATGGCTAGCCGTGGACGTCGTGTTAATGTCTAGGCTCGTGAGGAGGAGCAGAGGGAGAATGCTAATGCAGGGCAGCAGTTCTAGCACCTCAGGGACCACCTATGGCACCTCCTCCATCCTTGATAGACTATGGAACTTTTATGCAAGGGTTGGTTCAGGCTATGCAAACCCAGGCCCAAACTCAGGCAGTATTGCAGGTCCAAGTGCAACGTCAGGTTAGGTGGAGTTAATCATTGGCTTTGGTTCTCTTTAGTGTATTTATCCTGTCCTGATTGTGTTGTTTCAGGCTTAGGATCCACCTGCTGTGTATTTGGAGCATAGAGGTCCTTCGGTGATGGAGAGATTTAGCGGGATGGCTCACCCTTTTTTAAGGGGGAGAGTCACCACTGTTGGCTGAGAGTTGGCTCAGGGAGACTGAGAAGATATTTAGAGCTATTCGTTGTGCTGAGAAAGATAAAGCCAGTATGGGGACTTACATGTTATAGGTAATCATAAGGCAATATCTATGTTTGAACCATTTAAGTGTGATTGGTTATGCCTAATGTAGATGTGCTAATTGCAGGAGAGGCTGATGTATAGTGGACTTCCACATTGCGTACTAGGTTTGAGGATGGAGTTCAGGAGGTGACTTGGGATGAGTTTACTCTCCTATTCAAGGCTAAGTTCATTCCTGATCATGTGCATGAATTTCTTTTGTTGACCTAGGGAGCCACGACTATTCTAGAATATAAAGCCATATTTGCAGAGCTATCAAAGTATGCACCACACATTATTGCTAATGAGAGGAGAAAGGTGAAGAAGTTTGTGATGGGGCTCAGCCATCACTGTGTACCAGGCTTGTAGCATTTGATCATCGTACCATGGAGGAAGCATTTAGTGCAACTTGCAGGCAAGAAAGCAAAATGGAACAATATTTTGAGGAGAAGAAAGCTACTTCCAAGAGGCCAGCATCGCTATTTCTGAGGTAGAATAAGAAGAAGAAGGCTATTTATGTATCTCAGCAGGTACAAGATTATGGGAAGAGGAACCTCAACAAGGGAGATTCCAATAGAAAGACAAGCCGTTATGTACTCATTGCGGCTAGAGGCATGGAGGTCAGGTATGTTGGTTGAGTGTAGGGAGATGTCTTTGTTGTGGAGACAAGGACCACAAGATCAAGGACTGCCCTAAGATGGCACACAAGACAGCAGCAGCAGCGGTGCCAGCAGCAGTAAAACCCAGGGGAAGACCCTGGGCCCAAGCCCGAGTGTATGCATTGGCTAAGGAAGATGCAGAGCAGGCAGAGCATGTGATTGAAGGTACAATTCCAATTATGGGAATTATAGTTCTTCTTTTTGACACAGGTGCCACACACACATTTTTATCTGAGAGGTTTGCTAAGGTGTTGCTTAAGGAGTCTGATGCAGAAATTGTGGATTTAGAGATTCCGTTGTCTGTGTATACCCCAGCAGGAGCTATGATCACTAAAAAGTGCTTCCCATCACTTAATGTATGCATAGAAGAACGAGATTTGGCAGGATGCTTCTATCTTTTGAAGATGAAGGATTATGACGCTATTTTGTGTCTAGATTGGCTGGAAGATCATTATGCTTTATTAGATTGTCAGAAGAAGAGGATTATTTTCTGCATTCCAGGTGAGGATGAGTTTTCACATCCTTACCCAAGAACATGGCTGGAAAGTTTGTGGTGTCAGCATTGAAGGCAGCCAAGATGTTGAATAGTGGTTGCAGTGCCTTTTCGGCTAGTGTGGTGGTGTCTAAGGACACTAATACACAATGCATTGAGGAGATCGAGGTGTTCGTGATTATGCAAATGTCTTTCCTGAGGATCTTTCTGGTTTGCCACTGGAAAGAGACATTGATTTTTCTATTGAGTTGATGTCGGGTACAACTTCTATTTCTAAGGCACCTTATCATATGGCCCCAGCAGAATTGGCAGAGCTCAGGAAGCAATTGCAAGACTTGCTGGACAAGGGCTTCATTCGTCCAAGTTCTTCACCATGGGGAGCTCCAGTCCTTTTTTTTAAGAAGAAGGATGGTTCGATTAGGTTTTGCATAGACTATCGAAAGCTTAACCAAGTAAAGATCAAGAACAGGTATCCTCTACCCCGTATTGATGACCTATTTGATCAGTTGCAAGGAGCTTCAGTGTTTTCTATGATAGATCTTCGTTCAAGTTATCACCAACTCTGAATAAAGGCCATTGACACGTCTAAGACGGCTTTTCGTACTCGGTATGATCATTATGAGTTCTTGGTTTTACCTTATGGCTTGACGAATGCCCCAGCAGCATTTATGGACTTGATGAATTGGGCTTCATGCCGTATCTGGATAGTTTTGTTGTGGTTTTCATAGATGATGTTTTGATTTAATCTCCGGATGAAGCATCTCACACGGAGCATTTAAAGACCGTGCTGGAAGTCTTGAGGGAGAACAAGTTATTCGCCAAGTTTAGCAAGTGTGACTTCTAGATGAAGGAAGTTCATTTTCTTGGGCATGTGATTTCAGGAGATGGTATTGCTATGGATCCTTCTAGGTAATGGCTGTGCTAGAATGGGAGACTCCAAGATCACCATCTATGATACATAGTTTCTTGGGTTTAGCTGGCTATTACCACAGTTTCATAGAGAGTTTTGCATCCATTGCACCACCCTTGACCAAGCTTACAAGTAAGGAAGTGAAGTTTGTATGGTCAAAAGTTTTGAGCAAAGTTTCAGAGAATTGAGGAGTAGATTGACTTCTGCGCCTGTGCTAGTTCTACCTAGTGGGTCAGATGGCTTCACTATGTATACTGATGCTTCTCATATTGGGCTCGGCTGTGTGCTTATGCATGATGAAGTGGTTGTTGATGCTTCTCGTCAACTGAAGGAGCATGAGCGTAACAACCCCACCCATGATCTAGAGTTGGCAGCGGTAGTGCATGCTTGAAGATTTGACGACATTATCTGTATGGTGTCAAGTTTAAGGTATTCACTGATCACCAGAGTCTTAAGTACTTATTCTTGCAGAAGGAGCTAAATCTGAGGTAGAGGAGATGGATTGAGTTCTTAAAGGATTATAATTTTGAGTTGCAATATCATCCAGGCAAGGCTTATGTGGTAGCCGACATGCTTAGCAGGAAGAGGACAGTAAGTAGAAAGATTGGAAGATGATAGAAGATGCAGCTTGTGCTTTTGTAGAGGTTGAGTCACAATTGTGCCAAGCTTTTGTGGCATAATTGACTATCAGGTCTTCTCTTCTAGATAGTGTTGTAGAAGGTCAGAAGGATGATCCTACACTGCAAGAGATGATAGGGAAGGCAGGCATTGCCCATGATGAGGAGGGTGTTATCTGATTCCAGCATAGAGTATGTGTGCCAGACATTGCTAATGTTAGAAAGCAAATTTTAGATGAGGCACACAGGTCCAAGTTTTCTATACATCCAGGTGGTAGCAAAATGTATCAAGATCTAAAAAGGACTTTTTAGTGGCATGGCATGAAAAGAGATGTGGCTGACTATGTGGCTAGATGTTTGACATGCCAATAGGTGAAGGCAGAAAGGCAGAAGCCATCATGTTTGATGCAAACAATTGAATTCCATTATGGAAATGGGAAGAAGTTACTATGGACTTTGTCTCTGGTTTGCCCAGGTCTTTTAGGGGCAATGGCTCCATTTGGGCGATTGTGGATAGATTCTCCAAGACCGCACATTTCTTACCTATGAAGAAGAGGCAATCTGTTGAGAGTTTGGCCAAACTTTATGTTGACAATATTGTTAGATTGCATGGGGTTGCAAAATCCATTATTTCAAATAGAGACCTAAGATTTACTTCAAGATTGTGGCAAGGATCGCAGGTTGCTCTTAGTACTCAATTGAAGCTTAGCTCAGCCTTTCACCCCCAAATGGATGGACAATCCGAAAGGACAATCCAGACTCTTGAAGACATGTTGAGAGCATGTGCTCTAGATTGGAAGGGTAATTGGGAGAAACATTTACCTCTTGTAGAGGTTGCCTATAATAATAGTTTTAATGTAAGCATAGGTATGGCTCCATTTGAGGCTTTGTATGGAAGGCCTTGTAGATCTCCTTTGTGTTGGGCAGAAGCTAGTGATAGACACTTGGTCGGTCCTGAGATTGTGCAAGAAACTTGTAGTAAGATTCAGCTAATTCAGCAAAGATTAAAGGTAGCCCAAGACCGGCAGAAAAGCTATGTGCATAATAGAAGGAAGGAATTGGAATTTGAGGTGGAGAGCATGTATTCCTGTGGTCTCTCCAACAAAAGGGGTGATTAGATTTGGTCTGCATGGAAGTTGAATCCAAGGTTTATTGGACCATTTGAGATATTGAAAAAGGTTGGAAATGTGGCTTATCAATTGGCATTACCACCATCTATGGCGAACATACATCTGGTGTTTCACATTTCTATGCTAAGAATGTATGTTCGAGATCCATCTCATGTTCTATCTTATGAGCCGACAGATTTGCAGCAGATTTATCATTTGAGGAGCAGCCCGTAAAAATTCTGGATCGAAAAGTGCAGCATTTAAGATCCAAGAGATTTCCTTAGTGAAAGTTTTGTGGAGGAACTTTGCACAAGAAGAAGCAACATGGGAGTTGGTGGATTGAATGAAGGCAAAATATCCACATCTTTTGGTGAGTTTCCTTAGACTCAATCTTCAAGACAAAGATTATTTAAGGGGGAGAGGTGTGATGTCCTGAAAATTTCTTAGTAGTTTTTAATTTCAATTGATATTTATTTTATTAAGTATTTAGAAAATTCTGTGTATGTATGTATATTGTTTTGTGGTTTGTAGTGTAGAATGGTTCGTTCTCTGGTGGATGCAGGTTGACCTGTGTTTCTAACGACAATATCGACTGCCGTCAATAGTAGGTTGACGGCAACATCCTTGCCGTCAACTCCAGGTAAACGTCCATATCGATTGACGTTTACTCTGTGTAAACGACATTAACCCTTGACGTCTATTTCTTGCGGAACTGACAACGAGATTCTCACAGTCTAGCTCTGGTAGAGTTATGGTAAGTGCTAGATTTTTGGAAACCTTGGGGTTACGGATTTGGGCTCGAGGGTTTGGATGGAGAGGCCATCCCTTTTACAAAAAGGGAGGGTTACCTCTTACAACCAGTTTTTGGGTGTCTTCTCCAAGCTTCTAAGAAAGAGGAGGAAGACCGGCGATTTGATCTTCGTGGAGGCTTTGACCAAGCTTCTGCAAGTGGAGGACTGGCATTTTTGAATGCTTGAGGCGTCTCCAAGGTGTGCAAACCGTCAGGGACCGACGGATCTAGGGTTTCAGCCCAGGAGGAGGACTGTCTTGGTTGGCCAAGGCATGCTTCATCGGGCTAATCCATAAATCTCCTGGTGTTTTAGAGGCAAGTAACCTAGGGATCAGGTTCCCAACCATATGTTTTACCCTTTTTCAGTTTTTAGAGAATTTTTAAAAGGTAAAAACAGTCGGATTTTGGGGTTTACATGAGTCTCGGATGAGTTCAGTTTTCCTGTCAGGTTAACGTCCACCCTGACGGCCGTCAAGGATGAACTTAACGTCCACTTTGTTGCCATCTATTGGGGTTAGCGACAACAGGCTTGCCGTCTAGTTCTTCTGTTCACCATTTTGACCTGTTTTGATATTTTGATTTATAATTTCATGATTAGACTTCAAATGGACTTTATGTAAAAGATGTAGTACTCAGTAAAACAACCCTTTGATATACTGTAAATTTGGGTAATTTTGCAGACACCATGATTTAGGGTAAATTTTTGAATTCTGAAATTAAGCTTGAATTTAATAGAAAATTTCGCATGTGATGCATGCTCATGATAAAAATTGTTATTTATATGTTGTAATACATGACATGGATGTACCATACTATATAAAATCTGAAATTGACTATATTCTGAAATTTTCATGACTAAAGTACATAGATTAGTAGTATTGTTTTAAATTGATAAATAGCTTCTGGATTCCAAAAATCATGAGATTTTGAACAGTGGTTTGTGTAACTATTGTATGTGCATGGTAAAAAATTGAATAATGTTGATAGATATTTCATTATATGGATTTTTCAATAATTTTAACAATGATTTGAATATTGTGAAAATTAGATTATATGCAAGAAAATCATAAATAATTCATGATTTGTTTTATGAGATGGTAAAGGCACTTTATGACAAAATTTTGAGAATTTTAGATGACTGTAAATATTTATGTCTGATAATACTATGATAATTGTGTTCTTTTGAAATTAATTGTGGAAAAATGTTTAAAATTTCAGTATGTGATAAATTTGTCATCAGTCTCTGTCAGTATCTGATCATATGTTTATGATTTGTCAATATGATATGTTGCATTTGAATTTGAAGAAATTTGTACATGAATATGTATATGGCCAATAAGTCATTGCCACCATAGAAGTAATCTGAACTAGACCATAGTAATGCCCCTATGGAAATGTTCAATATGTTTATGTTTTCGAGGGCACGGGAAGAAATCCTGAAGGTGGACAAGTACCACTGGTTAAGGTGGAGAGGGCTTTCCCCAGTATTGTGCAATAACCAAGACTCTATCACTAATAGCTTAGGTGATGAGTATATGTCATATGTGTATCAGACATCTAATGGGTGGTTTGGGCTGTGTCTTGGCAAAAGAAAATTGTGCATATGTATATGCTATGAACAAAGTTTGTTTTCAGCTCTATAAAGATTTCATGTAACACTTGTTTTACTTCTATTTGAGTGAATGATATGAAGTCATGCTTAATATGTAATTTCTTGGAACCATGTATATAAATTGTGCCATGTTAGATCTTGAATCCATAACATCATGTTCAGATCTGAAGTCTTTTAGTAAGAATAAATATTGTGTAGTTAAGATCATGCCTTGGAATCATGCTTTATTCTAGTCGCAATTGTATTCACTTGTGGTTTTAATTGAAAAGGATAATTGTACATTATGCACGTAGTATGATGGCTGAATTTTATATGTATTAACATGTTTTGAAACCTTTAGGTATATGTTAGATTGGTAATCCATTTTATGATTGCTTGTTGAGTTTTCGTTGTAGACTCATACTTGCTTAACATTTCAGGTGAGGCAGCGGATCTCGAGGCTTTGATAGCGGGATCGAATTCAGAGCAAGAGGATTGACTTAGTTTGTGTGATTGAGAGATAATTGTAAGTGAGGATTTGATTATGCTATGAACATTGTAATTGAGCTATCCATAGTATTGTAGACTTGTGATGGACTATAGACTTGATTATTAAAGTTGATGAGTTGTGCTTTATTTCCATTGCATTATTCTTTATTTGCAAGTGAATCAACCTACATTTGATATATGTTGGGGTGTGTTCCCCATGTAACATGTCCCTTAGACTCATTGATAGTTGACATAACTGGATCGGGTCTAAGTGGGGTGTTACAGGATCATTTCAGCATAAATTCCTTGTCTACAACTTTTGAGCTTGAGCAGAGCAGTGGAGAACCCCGCTCTAGTCGCCACAACCTTTTCTAAGTGTTATATGGGCTCTCTGTCTATATCTTGGTCTTGATCCCCACGTCCTCTATATTGAATGGCTGGTCTGCAACTTCTAGAGCGTGAGCAAGGCACTAGAGAAACCCTTTTTGCCACCAAAAGCTTTTATGGGAATTGTATGGGCTGGCTTAGTTTTGGAGTATGAGGATCATGGGTATTTATAGTCCCATTTATTCATAAGGTGCCTTGGGGTAAGTGGGCACAAAGATCTAGGTCAAATCCTTTGATTCCCAAGCTGATAGGTGTCTAGAAAAATCATGTTCTGAATCGTCATTCAAAGTGTGTCGACAGAATCAAGTTGTGTGTCGACACAAGATCCTACTTTGCTGCTTGGTGGTTAACCTGTGTCGAGACATACTTGACTTGTGCCGACACAACTGACTTCTTCTCTATGACTATTTTCTAGAGATAAGGGATGTGTCGACAC
Source organism: Colocasia esculenta (assembly GCA_014218235.1). NCBI lineage: Eukaryota > Viridiplantae > Streptophyta > Magnoliopsida > Alismatales > Araceae > Colocasia > Colocasia esculenta. The sequence goes on from CM024758.1 coordinate 50,291,602, forward strand.
ATAATGGACCTGTGTCGACCAACTGGCTTCGTTTCTCTTTACCTGCTTTCTGAGTGCAATGGATATGTCAACTCACAATGGACCTGTGTCGACACAACTGTCTTCTACTCTTCTGACTATTTTTTGGAGAGCAATGGATGTGTCGACACACAATGGACTTGTGTCGACACAACATTGACAATATTATGTAACCGTATATATGAAGTGTGAAACATCAAAACATGCCATTATCATCAAAATATGAAATATAAAGTATTAAAAACATGTTCTTCAGTCATCATTGTAATATGTACAATGTGTCATCATCGAAATCAAAGTATAAGTGTTTGGAGTCTTTGGACATTTCCACAACCAAATGTTTTAGTCATCATTAAAATGAATACACAACTCAACAATCTTCCACATATATACAATATGACATCAGATTGGGTATAATATGTCATCATCAAAACACAAATATATTTGAAGTTATGTTCTTAACAAGATTGTTTGGAATTGTGTCATCATCAAGAACAACTTAACATGATTGACCATAATTGTGTCATCATAAAAACAGATCAAAGCAATGATCAAGTCAGTGAATATGGTATTTAAATAACCATAACTCAACACCTGTCCAACCCGACTCCTGAACAGTCGAAGTGGTGCATCGATTTCCCTTTGACATCGATTACATTTGCATCGATTATAGTTTACTTAAACATCAATTACATGCACATCAATTACTTCTTGAACAAAGATTACCTTCCTGAAAATCGATTACCTTCCTAAACCACCGATTACTTTTGGACATCGATTTTCCTTAGACATCGATTGTTTTAAACATTGATTACCTTGCTTAACATCGATTACATTTTGGGCATCAATTACCCTTAGACATTGATTGTCTCAAACATCGACTGTCCTACCTAGTCATCGATTACAATTATACTCAAGCATTGACTGTCTTCATGGATTGTTCTTCAACATCGATTACGTTCACATCGATTATGTATTTTAGAACATCGATTACTTATATCGATTATATTAAAATATCAAGGTTGACTATTTGAACATCGATTGTCTTTTAACTTAAACATCGACAACTTTAAGTCATCATTTTCCTCTCACTTCAAATGTTTGAAAATACTTTTGGCACCCAGTGAAAATTCAAATGACATTCTAACTCTTATATTGTCATTTCTCTGATAGATAAAAAGGTCTTACAGTAAGCTGTCAGTAGAAAAGCATGGACAGAAGGCATAAGAGAATTACTCTTTACTGCAACAAAAGAAAAGCATCTAACCTTCTATTTCTGGCTATCTGCAGACAATACAAACAGAAGGGAAAAAGTGGTATTAGTCATTTGACAAAGACTTCACAAGTCCAATCATCTACCATGCATTTAATGTATGCAGGTCATCCTCTACACACATACAACATCTTGGACCTACTGCTGGCATCCTTCGAATTGCGCACCAGCCAGAAGGATCCTTTGTTCAAAGAATCCAGTAGGCACAAGAAAGAAACCGTTAGACTCACGAGAAAGATAGCAGAATAAGAAGAAGGAGAAGAACAAGAGAAACAACTATTCTTCAACCGATTCTCTTCAAGCTACTCTATATAAGGATGAAGCAAAGGAAAAAGAAAGAAAAAGATTGTGAACCGAAGATCAGTCAAGGAGTGTACATCCAGTTAGCATCCAACTACTATAAACTCTTTCTTTCTTAGGCTTAGTCTCAGATCAGACATTTTCTATTGTATTTTGAGCTTGATCTAGAGGCTTCAGGTCCTTGCTTCTGTGTAAAGAGTTTTTCTCTTCGATTGGAAGAGAAGGCTTGTTGTGCAAGCATTCCCCTTGCTGAGAAGGGAAGACCTCTTGCGCCTGGTGGTGACCAGCTCGGGTCAGTACTAGTGTTCTCCTTGTTTTAAGGGAAGACCAGCTAGGGTATGTACTGTTGGGTTTTCATTCTAACATTTATAACACATGTTTTTTGATGATGAATAACTTCAATTGAGGTTTGATACACTTGACACATGACAAAGACCCAATGCAATACTTGATCATTGTGTATTCAAATACTTAACTTTAAATGATTTATCATGTAGTACAATGCCCAAAGTCAGCTCTCACCAAACAAGTGAGAAAGATCACAAAAAGCAAGAAATAAGGTCACCTATTGACAGACACAAAAGCACCTGTCGACAGATTGCACAGGAAAGATCAGCCCGAAGTCACATTGCTCAGGAAGTCTTCATCTGTCGACAGATGGAAGTCGACTATCGAAAGATCCCACAGTCCTGAATATCCAGACTTCTGTCACTTGCACAAAAGAAGACATATGTCGACATATGGTCATCGACTGTCGACAGATTGCACAGAGCCAAAGATCAAGACTTCAGTTTCATGCAAACTCACTATCGCCTGTCGACAGATGGCCAAGACCTGTCGACAGACGGAGAATATGTCAAACTATGGAAAGTTTCTAAGTTATCGAAGATAGTGTTTCCAAGTTTCACGTTTTCTCCAAGTGAGAAGACCTATATTTAAACATCTCTTTAGAAGAAATTTCGTACAGAAGCAGCCACAACCAAAACCCTAGAGCTATTCCAAATCCAGAAGAGTTGATGTTGCTCTGCTTCAGACTGTTGCCCAGAGCCCTAAAGATCAGTCGATCCAGCAGTTCCTGAGGATAGAACGTCGAGGATTCAACCTTCTCCATCGACTCAAAACATTCAATTCGAAGATTGAACTTCCTCCAGGTGTTCTCAGAAGAGTTCTTCACCAGGATTTATTCTCTCACTCAGAACTCTCTCTGTTTTCGTACTTTTACCATCCGTGTGTGTGGTTTGGTGATTCAAGTGACCCTTGTGCTTGAGATCACGTGTGTGTTTTCCTGATCGTGGGTGCCATCACAAAACACGTGTGTGTGTGAGTTTGTCACCGTACTCTCTCATACGCATTTTCTCTGCGGTGTGTGTGTACCGTGGACGTAGATACACGATTTGTGTACTTCGAACCACGTAAATCTTCGTGTCTTGTGGTTTGAACGTTTTTCACGTTAGATGCTTGATAGGCCGTTGCATTACATACGCTAGATAAATTGTAAATTCGTCTAACGTCATCAACACATCTAATTTCACTCAGTTTCTACTAAAAACTCAAAAGACATTGTTGTGGTTAAAAAGGGTTGTTTAAACTTTTAATGATAGTAATCTATTCAACCCCCCTTCTAGATTACCATATTGGGATTCCGCAAACCTTTCAATTGGTATCAGAGCCTAGTTTCTCTGATTTACTGCTTTATCTGTTTGATCTTACGATCAGGAGATTCACGGTGAAATGGAATCTAACAAGGGTATATGGCCGAAGGACACTCAGTGACCAGGTCACCCTTCTTTGATGGCACTGACTATCCGTATTGGAAAAATTGGATGCAGGTGTTTCTACGAGCTCAAAATTTGAACTATGGAAAATAGTCAGAAAAGGAGCATACGAATTGCCTCAGGACGAGGATACCTGGACCAAGGACCAGATAGCCAAGGGGACACTCAACTGGAGCGCCCTCAACATGATGCAGTGCGCGGTCCATCTGAGGAATACTCGAGAGTCACCACATGCACCTCAGCAAAGGAGATGTGGGACAAGCTTGAGCTAATCTATGAAGGTACGTCTGAGGTAAGAGAATCAAAGGTAAGCATGTTGGTTTTAGAATATGAATGTTCAAAATGAATAATCTGAAACCATCTCTGACATGTTTGCTAGATTCATGATAATAATAAACGGATTGAAAGGTCTAAAAAGGAATGCTCAGAAAGTGACTTGGTGAGGAAGATACTTCGGTCTCTTCCATCCTCATGGACACCAAAGCCACGGTCATTGATGATTCCAAAGACCTCTCAAAAATTAAAGTAGATGAATTGATTGTTCTCTGATGACTTATGAACTGAATGTCAAAAGAAAGGAAACTGAAAAAAATCCTAGGAAGCCACTTGCCTTGAAGGCTTCTATGAAAAATTCCTCAGCTTCCAAGAAGGAGGTTATTCAGGAAAGTAATGAGTCTGAATCGTCTAGTGAGAGTGAGAATGACGAAATGCCATGCTCACTAGACAATTCAAGAAATTCCTGAAATACAAAAGGAGAGGTTCAGGTAACTCTAAACCTTTCCAAAAGAAAGAATTTTTCAATAAATCTGATGCTAACAAAAAATTTGAGATGTGTGTTATGAGTGCAAAAAGCAAGGGCACATGAGAGGAGAGTACCCTGATCTCAAAGAAAAGCTGAAGAAAGACAAATTCACCTTCAAGAAAGCCAGGCAATGTTGGCCACTTGGAGCGATGAAGACGAGGATGACAACATCCGATACCTCCGGAGATGATGAAGTCCACTATCTCATGGCGAGAAGTGTAGACTCAAATGAGGTAACACTTCCTTTGAAACTATTCAATTGATGAATGGGAAAGGCTTATACTATTTTGTTTGAAAAATTCTATGAACTAAATCTGAAAACAAGGCACTCAAAACGAAAGTTAACCTTCTTGTTAACACACACAAACTGATGAACAAATTGATCATTGATGAAAGACATTGAGATGATGAAAATTGATAAGGAAGCTCACCATGAGGCGTTGGATAATCTGAAACTCAAACTCCAAGAAGTTCAAAAAGAAAAAGATGATTTAATGAACTCCTTTGAAACTCTTCAAGGTGAGCATGAGAAACTGAAAGAAAGATTGGAAAAGACTGAAGAAAATTTAAAAGGGAAATCTGAAGATTTGTCGAGGTTTGTTAAAGGGAAACAAAACCTTGATGCAATCTTGGGGTCAAACATCTTTGTTCCAAAACATGGGCTTGGGTCTCAACCAGTTAAACAAAAGAAAATGGTCAGAATTTGATAACATCCTTTGTTAAAACAAGCCCAAGTACAAGTAAGAGTACCCCCTCAAAGAACAGCAAAAACAAGGCTAAGGGAATGCACCCCAAACCAAGGCAAAGAAGCCTAATGCTGGTACAGGCTCAAGATCTGTCGACAGCCCCAAGGAGAGCTGTCGACAGGTCAGGAAAACCAGCCCAAAAGAAAAATGACAAGACAACAGAAAGGTAAGATGCCCATGCATACTCCAAAGAACATCAAGCCCACTGTTGTAACAACCCATCTTCATGCAAATCTGTAAAAAGATTAGGCACATTGAAAAACAATGCTGGAATAACTAATAAACAAAAATTCAAACAAGTTTGGATTCCAAAGCATTTACTGTTTGGCATGAATGATACCATGCACCCAGAGTGATTTGGGTACCAAAACCTCTTGTCTAATCCACATGTGCAGGAATGCCTAGCAGCTCATAATCAAAACAAATGGTACTTGGATAGCGGCTGCTCGAGGCACATGACAGGGGACAAAGGAAAATTCTGTATGCTCGTGGAAAAGGACGGAGGTCAGGTTATATTCGGAGGTAACAACAAAGTCCAGATCATCAGCTCAGGTAAGGTCGAAATTTGCCACTAACTCAATAGATAATGTGCTACTTGTTGATGGCCTTCATCACAATTTGCTTAGCATAAGTCAATTGTGTGATAAGGGTCACAAAATTGTCTTTGAATCATATTCATGTCAAATACTTGATAAGGAAACAAGAAGTCTGAAGTTTTCTAGAAAAAGGATAAATAACATCTACATGGTTGACTTAGATGATCCAGAAAATAATGATTTGTGTCTTGTAGCAAACAAATAGGATGAGCTTACATTGTGGCATCGTAGGCTCGGTCACGCTAGCTATAATGTATTGCACAAGATCATAAGACTTAATTGGTGAGTGGTCTTCCTGAAATTTCCTTTAACAAGAATGAGAATTTCTGTGATGCATGTGCACAGGGAAAATAAAGCCGGAAATCCTTCAAATCAAAGGCACCGGTGAGTACTTCTAAAGCTTATGAACTGTTACACATGGACCTTTTGGACCTACGAGAACACTTAGTCTCAATGGCAACGTTATGGCTTTGTCATTGTAGATGACTTCTCTAGATTCACTTGGGTAAAATTCCTATTCCTGCTCACAAGAATGAGCTCTAAGTTTTTTGAAGAATTCTTCAACAAAATTGAGCATGAAATGTCAATAAATTTTGCTCTATCCGCACTGATCACGGGGAGAATTTAACAATTATTCCTCCTCCGAATTTTGCAGGAACCAGGCATAGAACACATGTTTTCCTACCCAAGAACTCCAGAGCAAAATGGGGTCGTGGAGAGGAAAATAGAACCTTGGTGGAGATGGCTCGTACGCTTCTGGTCGAGAATCAACTTGCGAGAACTTTTTGGGCAGAATCAGTAAACAATCTTGCTACATCCTTAAACGAGCCATTGTAAGACCCGTATTCAAGAAAACTCCTTATGAACTTCTGAAAGGTAAGAAACCCACTATTAGGTACTTTAAAGTTTTTGGTTCAAAGGTGTTCATACATAACAATAATAAAAATGATTTGGACAAGTTTGAAGCCAAAAGCGATCAAGGTATTTTTCTTGGATACTCAGAACACTCTAGAGCCTATAGGGTGTTCAATCTGAAATCTAGAACAGTGGAAGAGACTCCACATGTGTTTTTTATGAAACTCAACCCAAGCCTAACATTTCAAATGCTTACAGGTTTGATGAATGAAAGGAACAACATTTGGGGAACTTCAAAGTAAAGGAAAAGAAAAGTCTCAAGTTGGTTCAAAAACTAAGAGTGGATTTCTTCACAGGTATGATGATGAAGAGGATACTCTTCCGTTCAACAATTCAGAAGATGTACCTGACAAAGATCCACAAGAGGAAGAACAACAACTTGAACCACCTCAAGCACTTCCTCCTCCAGACCAACTCATCAAATGCAAGATCTTCCAGGGCCTTCAACAGTCATGAATGTGAGGTATTCAAAAGATCATCCTCTTGAGAATGTGATAGGAGATTTAATGAGTCGGTTCAAACTAGATCTAAGGTTAATCAAATAGTTGAACATGACCATTTAGCTTTGTCTCTCAAGTGGAACCCAAGAATGTTGAAGCAGCCTTAAAAGAAGATTCATAGATTGATGCTATGCATGAGGAGCTTGGGCAATTCCAAAGAAATAATGTATGGAGTTTAGTTCCTAAAACCCCTGAAATGTCTGTCATAGGTACAAGGTGGGTCTTTAGAAACAAACTCAATGAAGAGGGCAAAGTGGTGAGAAACAAGGCTAGACTGGTTGCAAAGGGATATATTCAGGAATTTGGTATAGACTTTGAAGAATCATTTGCACCTGTATCCAGGCTAGAAGCAGTTAGAATTTTGTTAGCATATGCATGCTCAAACAAATTTAAATTGTATCAAATAGATGTCAAAACTGCTTTCTTGAATGGCTACATAAAAAAGGAAGTCTATGTCTCTCAACCTGGGCGGGCTTTGAAGATCATGAGAAACCTAACCATATCTATAAATTGCACAAGTCTTTATGGTTTGAAACAACACCCCGAGCTTGGTACGACATATTAAGTACTTTTTGGTAAGCGAAAACTACTCAAGAGGTAAAGTAGACCAAACTCTCTTTACAAAAAAGTTCGCACACACATCATTGTTGTTCAAGTTTATGTGGACGACATTATTTTTGGATCTACTAACCTTCACTGTGTGAGGAATTTTGTAAACACATGCACAGTGAATTTGAGATGAGTCTAATGGGGGAGCTTCAATTCTTTCTTGTTTGCAGGTCAAGCAAATGGAGGATGGCTTCTTCATAAACCAAGAAAAGTATGTCAAAGAGCTACTAAAAAGGTTTCAATTTGAACAATCAAAGCCTGCCTCAACACCCATGAGCACAAGTATAAAACTTGAAAAAGATGAGAAAGGTAAACCGGTAGATGCCAAACAATTCTGAGGTATGATTGGCTCTCTCCTCTATCTTACTGCAAGTAGACCAGATATTCAGTTCAGTGTTTGCCTCTGTGCTAGATACCAATCTAGTCTAAAGGAAAGTCACTTAATTGCATTTAAGAGAATTTTCAAATATCTCTCAGGTACGTTTGCTTTGGGTCTTTGGTATCCCAGCAGTAGTAGCTTTGACTTGGTTTCATATTCTGATGCTGACTATGCTGGATGTAAAATTGACAAGAAAAGCACTAGTGGCTATTGTCAAATTCTTGGTGTTTGCATGGTTTCGTGGGCATCCAAGAAGCAACACTCGGTTGCACTCTCCACTGCAGAGGCAGAATACGTTGCTGCAGGGAGTTGTGCGGCACAAGTGTTGTGGATAAAAAGTAAGTTGTGTGACTACAACATTGACATTGGATGCACACCTATCCTATGTGACAACACTAGTGCAATCAATCTATCAAAGAATCACATTCAACATTCTAGGACAAAACACATAGAAATTCGTCATCATTTCTTGAGAGATGAGGTAGCCAACAAAAATTTAGAGATCAGTTTTATACCCACAGAAAAACAATTGGCTCACATCTTTACCAAATCTTTAGCTGAAGATAGATTCACCACATTGAGAAGAGAATTGGGCTTGTGCAAATTGCAATGAAACTTATCCATATACTAAGCATATGTCTCTTGTGTGCACCAACTATGAGGTATATTAAATGGTGTTTGTGGAAGAACAAGTCGAGCTTGTTTGGAAACTCTCATTATGCATAGAGGAAAGATCCTCCGCCACGTATCCATAGTTGAAATGCATGAAAGGGTCATGTACTTTCTATAAGTGTAGCAACCTGAATTTTTATGAAAAATAAAAATTTAAATAAAAAATTTAAAACCTAGATAAATGGATATTTAAATAGAGCATTAAATAAAACTCATTAAATGGAAAAGAGTAATGGGTTTTGCTTAATGGATCTTCTAGAATTTATTGGGTCAAAAATATGAATTTACAAAGGGAGAATAATAGGAAATACCCTAAATTCGTAACTAAATTATTACCTAAATAGAAAAGAGGTATTTAATGCACTAAATAGCTAGTTTGAGTTATAATAGGATTCCTAACCTCCATATGGGTTAGCACAAATTTGGATCTCTTCCTAGTCTAAATAGAGATTGGAAGCAAGGAAGGAAGGAGGAAGTAAGGAGGAAGTAAGGAAATTTCGGAATTAATGAGGAATTAGAGTCCTATTAGGAAATAGAAAGAGGAGAAGCTTAAATACTCTCCTAAAACCCTCATGGCCGACCCAAGCTCGTGCCAAAGGATTCCTGGACCAGAAGGAGAGGCTAGGAGGAGGAGTTTCGTGGGGAAGAAGAACCTTTCAAGCTCTCAACCCCGTTCTTCAAGTTCTAGCCCTAGAAGAGGAAATCGAGTCAAGGTAGGCATTCTCACAAGCAAAAATCCTAAAATTTCGTCTGTAGATTGTTCCATACATCAGGAACAAAACCCTCAAATCTCATAATTTTCCATCGAGCCAATATTTTCTTCTTGAATTTAGAAGTCCTGCAACTCTCTTGACCCCGAGCCCTCTTCTAACTCTTGATCTCTATGTACACTTGATCCCATGCTACGAAAGTTTTACTGTAGATACTTCATGTTGTTAGGATCATTTGCCCCTAAAAAGCCTAAATTTCATTGAGCATGTTGCTTGAATTAAATCAGTCTTGCTCTCTATGTCATGTTCTATGTTACTCGTCCTTGTTCGTTCTCAAACCATGTTCAACCATGCTCTCTCTCTAATTCCGATTTACTGGAAGTACCCTTACATGTCTAGTTTAATTTTCAACTGATTTCATGATTTTTCATCGCGTATATATAATTTATGGATTTCTGAACAACCCTGTATCGAAATTGAAATCCCTGGTCCGCAATCCAATGTCTGGTCTGACTTCTGTCAGAGTCAGGCGCAAACAACCAGAAGGCGACACCTCGATATGTCGTTTTCTGGGGCCTGATTGCGACAGCTTCCTGTCGCGATAAAGAAGGCGACAGGTGAGCCGTCGCCTTCCAGTACCCGATTTGCATGCCCTGTCGCGACCTGTGCAAGACCCTGTCGCGTTCTGCCTGGCCCATGTCGCCATCCTTACAGCCCTATGTCGCCTTCACAAGTTTTTGATGAAAAACCCATAAAAAAATTAAAAAAATAAAATATTTCTGTCACTTTCTAAATAATCCTTACGCCTTCTTACCGTTATACCCCCAGTAAAAACCCTACTTAAAAAAAATTGGTGCTATATGAATGTTTTAAAATACATATTTCACGACTTATTTCTATCTATGATTTCTCTTGCACTTGCACACACATGAACCATCAATTATGGCTGAAATCTTGCAGAAAATATCTCATAATGTATCTGGTCATTTATTGAAATAAAGTACATTAATTGCCCTATTTCTAAAGGACTTGTATTTGTTTCTCGCGTTGTTTATATACCGATATCGACGCTCCACTGTTCTAGAATCCTCTAGAACGTCAGGCACCTGTTTTTAAAACACTTTTTCTTGGCTTGTGGTGAACTCTCCGTCGGATATTCCTTTCGCCGGACTAGTGAACTCTGCACAAGGCCTCCGTAAGTCTCCTCTGATCATGGTTCCCACATGGTCGACGATCCGGTTGTACCCTAATACCTATGATACCCTTTAGGGATCTATATGATCCAAACGGCTATTAGAGATTCACTCTCGTCTTAAATCACGTCGGACCTTTAGACCTGTGCATAATAAGGCCAGTGGTAGAGTCGTGAGTTCCACCTGACTGCCAACACCAAGTGCGCGTGTTGTGCAACTGTACTATCGCCTGATTACTCGACGTATTACGTGTAATGTCCATTATCTCTCATCTATACTCTACTCGCTCACCTACTCACGTTCACTCCACTATCTCATATTCATCTAGTGCTCTTATCTATTTCTTGGTACTCTATATTGGCCATTGACTGATTGTCTAAAGATAAATAATATAACCAATGCCTGGCAATATATAAAGGGCCCAATCTGGTCTTGGGATGTGCGCCCGAAAGTGCTAGTGCCCATGGGAGTTAAATGATCAGAGTGTTTGGCATTACACTCAAGTGCTATCTATCTCGACTATCTATATGACAATCAAAACACAAACGTGCTATACTTCTCGTTGTCTAGAATGACAAACAAGTGCTATACTCGTCGTGCTATCGTTATACTTCTGCTAGTTGTGCTATGGCCATCCTGCTAATCATGCTATACTCGATACTTGTGCTATTTTTTTGGAAACTATACTCGATCACGTGCTATTGTGCTATCTCGTTACCTGTTGTGCTATCTCTTTCTATATTTCGACTCTCTTTTACCTACTATCTTTAGACACTCTGCCATTAAATGCGTTAATTATTTAAAGCCCGCTTGAGCCTGAGATTTAAGTCTACTGGGCGTTATCGCTCACCCTGCGTTATTTGATGTTGTGTTCTCAGGTGAGACCGAGGATGACACCTACACTCACAAAGAAGGGAATGACCAAGAGTGAAGCCAGGAGTACCCTCGAGTCATTACGTTATCTTAGAGTCATAGTTAGTTATTTCCTTCCATTGAAATGTAATTAGGCCCTATAGAATGGCTCTGATATTAGGTTGTAACTAGACATTGAAAAGTTATTAATGAGAAAGATTTGCTTTAGTATTAATCAATGTGCAATGGTTTGATGTCTAGTACTTGCTCTATACCTTTTCTTGCAACTGCCTTCGCACTCCGATGTTCCGCGTGGGGCGTGGGGATGCGTGACAATAAGAATAGTTTCTTTACACTTTTGCTCACTCCTTAATTCACTTGAACAATTTGAATATCTTCATGATCTGTTCTCTTACATCTTGAGTGTGCTCAGTTGATTGGTCTAATTGTGCTAGATGTGTATTGAGTGTTAAATTGTTAGTAACACATGAGCACACACTTTGGGGGAGCTAGTTCAGGTTAGATGACTTTCTTGTGGAGGAAATCATCACACTACATGTATCTTAAATTCCCTCACTTGTCATGAGCATCTCACTCCTCATTCTAACTCTCAACTAGTTTTGCACATGCATTTGTCGACAGCTCACATTCCATCTGTCAACAGATCAGGCCTCACAGACCATTATCTTTTCTGTCTGTGTAATCTGTCGACAAACGCCATATCATCTGTCGACATATCCCACAGTGTCTGATCTCCCCGAGCTGATCAATTCTCTGTCTGTGTAATCTGTCGACAGACCCATTTCAAGCTGTCGATAGCCAACCTCACTTCAAGCAATACATGCCTATTTCATTTCATACTTGATGAGAAGGTTCATGTCATTTAACTAAGGTGTCTATTGGGTGTTTATGCATGTTTAACTCCATCGTATACACATGATATTGATGTATCCTCTAAACCACCATGATTTGGACATACTACTCATGCCTGGGTTTAGGTTGCAACATTTTGAAAACATTGATCTCTCTTCAAGGATAAACACCTAACTCCAATGAATAATTTCCTTGTCGGCAAACACCATTCTCAAGCAACCTGAAAAATCTTATGGTCATTGAACCTTATGTTTTGAACTGACGGATAATCATATACATTACATTGATCTTCGGTCTTAAGCTAAAATGGAGAAAAGCTACCTATTTCAGAAAAATATTGAACATCATACAAAATAAAAACAAATGGGATAAAGGTAGAGCAATGATGTGTCTTGCTGAGTAACGGGGAGATGGTCACAAATGTCCACCCTCGCATCAAAAAGCCAACCATCATCTCTATACAATGGTATAATGGACACTTCCACTGAGTAACTGGGGGTACGGGCATTTGTCATGTCTATCCTCACATCAAAAGGTGTAAAATTATCTTGAATACCACTTTTCCCATTGCACTCTATGTTTGCAAGCAAAAAAAAACAAAAACAAAAAAGAAAATGAAATAGTGTGAAGCGTCCACATTGTCTCAAATCTAAAGGTCATTTACTGTCTATGATTATCACGAAGTTAAAGCATTTATTTCAATCACCACTGATCCTCATGAACTTGGGATCGTGTTCGTCTACAATGTTCTTAATCATCAAGGGTAACGGTGTCTTTTCTCAAAGACCAAAATAGGTTATCTTCATGCTCTAACTTGAAATCCCTTGGGTATTATGTTTGAACCATTTAGGCTAGAGGGAGAGCATTAATATCCATGAATATGGTAGGTTATAATGTGTATTACCCACTTTTCACCTTCAATATGAGTCGGAACCATTGCTCACATCTTCTTCTTGCAAATCCAAGCATAAAGCTCACAGGCAGCTTTCCTGTTGGATTGTCGATAGATCCCCTGGCATCTGTCGACAGCCGGCAGCCGACCCGATTTGGAAAATCCAACGGGCGCGCCGTCAAGGGCTATTTTGGTGGGGCTTGCCTTTTAAACTTCCATCCTCATTCTATAAAAAAGTGCCTACGGATTTTTTGCCCCTCTACCACCAAAACCCCTCTCCACTCTCTAACTCTCCATCCCCTGTTTGGACGGGAAAACCCTATATTCCCTCCGATCTTGCTCTCTCTCACCCAAGCATTAACCAACATCTCTCTCTCTGGCTCATCCATCTTGTTCTAGCCTTCCTCATGTCTTCCAGGCCATCGAAGAAACTGGCGTCTCGCCGCCGTCCCTCATCTTCTCGGGCCGGTGACGACGGGGCTAAGGCTGAGCGCCGGACAAACCATCGGGACAATCGTCTTCCCGAGCTTATGGTACCTCCCCGTCTTCAACTCACTCACTCCAAGGGGACGCATACCATGTTTGTCCAGCCACGGTATGTAGAGTTTGAGTCCTTGGCCACTATGTTTCCTAATCTCCAACCCCTATTCGACACTCAGGGGTGGACTCAGTTTCTCTACCATCACCAGCAGTATTCTCCTTCCGCCATTCGTGACTCCTACAACCACCTTGGCTGCACACAAGATAATCATTTCTTTACCACAGTTAAGGGCACAACATTTCAAGTCACTGAAAATCTCATTTGCAAAGCCCTTCAAATCCCCAACTCCGGAGCTGACATCCTAACCCACACTCCGGATGCCTCTGTCTACTACCCTCTCCTCACACTTGAGGATTATGATGGCACCCAGAAAATCTCTAAACTCAATGCAATTCATTTCCTCCCTTGACCCGGATGATCCACCACATATTCACTACCATGATTGCGCCAAAACATGGCAGTCGGGATTGGTCACCGATGTTCACAAATCTCTCTTCACTTTCTTCCTCCGATGTGAACTCATTAATCTACCACTTCTGATGCTTGGTCTAATCAAACATGCTTCTACCAACCTCGGAGGTCGATGCCATTTCTTGTCCACTTACCTCCCTGATGAGGTTCATCGGTATTGTCATTCCGGACAGCGAATGCATAGAGCTTAATTCCCGCAACAGCTTTGATCTCACTGCAGCACATCGCATGGGATACAAGCTTGTTGATGGCGTTGTCACCCGGGAGCTTAAGGGTAAGGCACATGCTGTTGCCGTAGAGGAGATTGTTGAAGAAGAAGATGAGAATCTTGCTGAAGATGACGAGGTTGAAGACTCCCAGTCTGTATCACTTGGTAGTGATGCTCCACCTGTGCCGTCCATTCGAGACTTGCTTACACAGTTACAGCTCCAGATGACCGATGGACTTGCAAAGCTGAATACCAGATTGGACACAGTGGATTCGAGCTTAGAATCTCTTGCGGACACACAAGTCCAACTTCAGCTCCGTATCACCAAACTTCAGAAAGAGAAGCACGATACACGTCAGGCTCCAGCTCCGCCCGCAGATGATGCTGCTTAGATAGGTTCTATGTCTAGGAGTGGGTCATCACGTAGTGTCTGTGTCTTCTCATGTCTGAGTCCTGTGCTAATTTGCTTCCACTTTGTTGTCATGTACTTTCTTTCCCTTTCACTCAAACAACATTTTGTATTGTGTATGCTTATTCATATCAATGAATTCACAGTGCCTTGCTCTATGTTGTCTCTATGATTGACTGATATGCATGCTTTTCGATGTTGTCAAAAGGGGGAGAAACCTCAATGCATTAAGAAATTTTGTCATCATCAAAAATGGGGAGAATGTTGGGGTTTCATTCTAACATTATAACAACATGTTTTTTGATGATGAATAACTTCAATTGAGGTTTGATACACTTGACACATGACAAAGAACCCAAATGCAATACTTGATCATTTGTGTATTCAAAATACTTAACTTTACATGTTTTATCATGTAGGTACAAATGCCCAAAGTCAAGCTCTCACCAAACAAAGTGAGAAAGATCACAAAAAGCAAGAAATAAGGTCATCTATCGACAGACACAAAAGCACCTGTCGACAGATTGCACAGGAAAGATAAGCCGAAGTCACATTGCTCAGGAAGTCTTCATCTGTCGACAGATGGGAAGTCGACTGTCGATAGATCCCACAGTTCTAAACATCTAGACTTCTGTCATTTGCACAAAAGAAGACATCTGTCGACAGATGGTCATCGACTGTCGACAGATTGCACAGAGCCAAAGATCAGAGACTTCAGTTAGATGCAAACTCACTGTCACCTGTCGACAGATAGCCAAGACCTATCGACAGATGGAGAATATGTCAAACAACGGAAAGTTTCTAAGTTATCCAAGATAGTGTTTCCAAGTCTCACATTTCTCCAAGTGAGAAGACCTATATTTAAACACCTCTTTGGAAGAAATTTCGTACAGAAGCAGCCACAACCAAAACCCTAGAGGTATTCCAAATTCCAGAATAGTGCTGCTGCTCTGCTTCAGACTGCTGCCCAAATCCCTAAAGATCCGTCGATCCAGCAGTTCCTGAAGATAGAACGTCGAGGATTCAACCTTCTCCATCGACTCAAAACATTCAAGTCGAAGATTGAACTTCCTCCAGGCGTTCTCAGAAGAGTTCTTCACCAGGATTTATTCTCTCACTCAGAATTCTCTCTGTTTTCGTACTTTTACCATCTGTTGTGTGTGTTTTGGCGATTCAAGCGACCCTTGTGCTTGAGATCACGTGTGTGTGTTGTTCTGATCGTGGGTGCATATCAAAAACACGGTGTGTGGTGATTTTAGTCACCGTACTCTGTCATAAGCAGTTTTCTCTACGTGTGTGTGTGCGCCGTGGACGTAGGATACATGATTTGTGTACTCCGAACCACGTAAATCTTTGTGTCCTGTGGTTTGAACGTTTTTCACGTTAGATGCTTGATAGGCACGTTGCATTTACACATGCTAGATAAATTGCAAATTCGTCTACACGTCATCAACACATCTAAATTTCACTCAGTTTCTACTGAAAACTCAAAAGACTTTGTTGTGATTAAAGGGGGTTGTTTTAAACTTTTAATTGATAGTAATCTATTCAACCCCCTTCTAGATTACCATATTGGGATTCCGCAAACCTTTCATGTACCAGTGAGTTGCTTCTGAGGTCGTGAAAGAAGCACCTAGCTGTGGTGAAACAGTGGGTTGCCTTCTTGCCTAGAATGAGAAGAAGATCAGCTTGTGTCTGGTGGTGTAACCATGCTAGGATTTGTTCCAGCAGGTTTGCTTATGAGCCTGTAAAAGAAGTGGGTTGTCTTCTTGCTCGGCAAAGAGAAGAAGACCAGCAGGGGTTGGGTGTTGTATGTCCTTAAGGGGAATTGTACCCTTAGTGTTTAGTGAAATTGCAAGAGTTTGATTAGGGACTGGACGTAGGACTTCTATTTGGAAGGGCCGAACTAGGATAGATATAGGTGTTCCTTGTGTGCTTGCTTCTGCGCTCTTTACTTCCATTGCATACATTTATCTATACTAATCAAACATTTTCAAGTGGTGAATTTTTGTTTCAGTTTTCAAATTTTCTAATCACCCCCCCCCCTCTAAGTTAGTCTTGCTGCCATATCAAGAGTGCCAACATGGTCATGCTCCTTTCGGTAGGCCTGATCATCGCCAGTAGGAAGCCTTTGCGCCATAGTTTAGCCTCCCAAGCAGAGTAAGCTCGCATGTTCACCCCTTTTCTTATAAACTCATACTTCCACTGTAAGCAAATTAAGTAATATAGGTTAATATACCAAATAAAGAATTAGAAAAGATATGATTAAAATAAATAAATTGTATACTATAAACATTTCCTACAACATATTCCGGATGTTAATTGAAAATTGTTGGAATGACTCCCCTGGGCATAGGATATGCACCTGAATGAGAGACTTAATATGCTGAGACTCCTTTTTTGGATCTATTTCCCCTCGGCAATTACAAATGCTAAAATGGTTGGCAATAGAAAATTGGTGGGGTGATAACCAGTATATTTCATGAATTAATATGTTTACTGAGAGATCTAGTACGATAGACATGCATCAACACCTTTAGGAAGATCAACTTCCTGTGCGACTATTGCAAGAAAAACAAAACTAGTAAATAAGACTTTTCATAATCAATAAACTATTATATAAACATCTATAGATACAAATGTAGACTAAACAAAAGGTGCATGTACTCGAACTCTGTGGTAAGGGTGAAGGTACTGGCAGTGGCACAGCTGTTAGAAGTGCACTATGGTTCTTAGAAGCCTCTATAGGTCCAGCTACTACTGGGGCACTCGAGCATATAAGAATTAAATGTCATAAGTATTTACTTTAATAAAAAAATATTTACCTAGAAATTTAAATAGAGAAACTTATGCCTAGGTTAGAGTCGGCTCCCACCCAATGGACACTATAATAAGTAAGTCACGTTAACTGATATATGATTAATAGATATACCTCTGGCCGGAGCAGACGTTGAAGAGGGTGATGTAAATCCCCCTCCCACTACCTTCTCTAATACCACCCCCACTAAGAGCTCCTTGAGCCATCACTTTATTGAGAAGAATTAAATTAATGCAGATCAGTTCACAACTCTCATACAAAATCTACGACATGTAAAATTTTTTATGAAATAATAAAATAACATTTATTTCCTCTTCAGATGCTGAAAAATATGCCTAGTTGAATATCTTCTTTATCATCCTCATCATTGGTACACTCTTCCTCCTCAGAGGATTCCTCCTGGCCTACAACACCCTCATTAATTAGCTCAGTTGGATCGACTTCTTTCATTTTATTCTTCATATGTAACGAAAGTGGCTCATCATATATAATGACCCTTTTCATGCCGATAAGATTATAACAATCCACATCAAGACTAAGAGTGACGTCATAGTGGGATGTGTACCTAGCACAACTAAATAGGTAGATGTACACAAATAATAAATAGTAGAACAACGGAAACAAGTAAACATCTTGTTCCATCACCACATACCAATCTCACAATCTATATAGCAGCAAAAGAAATAACAAATAACCACAAAATAACGAAGTTCATAATACAATAATGTCTAACGTACTAAGCAATAGAAAAAGTAACAGAAGCTCTAGAAGTAGCGCTCCTCTCCACAAGCTACTCCTCTTGCTCGAAGTCACTCCTCACTCGCTCCTCTGTCACTGATGTGTCTGCCTCACCTATATCATTTAGTAAGTATGAGTCTATACAATAGACTCAGCAAGCAACTCATTGGCCACATTCACATACTTCTAACGCACACTCTAGCATAGCATAAACATAAACAAGTAAACTAACACATGCTCACCTAGCAATTAGACAAGTAACATATAAACAAGTTTTAAACTTTAATCACTATGCATGGTTAACTAATAGCACATCATATTTTTTAACATGATTCACACTTAGGTAGCATGCTTTCACATAATCACATGAACATAATATAACACATGCTTACACATGATACTATCATGACATATTATAGGGCACCTTAATGGATTCTACTCATGCTTATACCACATAAGCATACCTTTACCTTTCTATTTTAGCTTAATCACATCATATTTACATATTTACACATGTTTCACATACTCACATCTCTTTCACATAGTCACATTCACTTGCACATGGTCACATTGCCCTTTTACATTCACATTGCCAAGACACATAGCCCAAACCATCTTAAAGAAGGACACACATATCACATACCCATCACCGTGGCAAAATAGTGATGAATCGTGGTAATTGTACCGAATGAAGAGAAGCACTCACCACCCTAACCAGTGGTACTTGTCCAGCTCTAAGATTTCACCCTGTTGTCCACAGAGTATGACATAACACATTGAGCCTTCTAATAGGGGCTTCTCTATAGTATGGCTCCATAGCCTTCTATGATAGTAGTGCCTTTTGGCACTGTTATTCCACTTTAGAACATAATTCAATCACATTACACTTATTCACATGCACTTAATAACTTGCTTAGTTCCACATGCAAATGACATTAATACAAGCTTCAGTTTTACACAACCTAACATTACCACCTAACAGTGGATAAACATCATTAACAACACCTAACATGGTACTAAATCATGCAATTAATTCACTTTTAGTTTAATCATGCTTAACATGGTTGTTAGCACCTCATAAATTCAAAATAGTAACATTCAAAGTCATATTATGCTTAAAGTTTTACTATAGATCACATACATGGCACATAACATATGTCTAATTTTTTAATTTTTAGAGTCACAAAACTAGTTATCAAATTTAGAATAAGTTTTAGGTATTTATTACTTTAACTCATAAAAAAGGTTCAATAGGGAAAACTTGAATTAAATAGTATGTGAACATGGTTACAATAACCCTAGTTCCATATGAAAATATTACAGTACCTAGATCATGATACATCTATTTTTCAAAATGAAATCCCATAAAAAATGCTTATTTACCACATGAATAGAAATTGCCGAAATTAACATAATTAACCAAAAAAATATTAGGACCCTCACAACTCAAATTGTATGCACAAATCCTCTAAAATCTCATCATACGTCATTAACACAAAGTTCTAAACAATACAAGAACACAATGGCAATGGGTCTATCGTTTAGGGGAGTTGGCGGCATAATCGAATGCCGTCAACAAGTGAACTTGGTGGCGGTCTACATTGCCGTCAAGTTCTTATCTATAGGAAGTTGCAGACAGAAACCAAATGAAACAAAATTTGGGGGTCCGGGATAAGATACAAAAACTAGTAAAAATCAGAAAACCCTACATGTTTAGCATACGAATGAAACTCCTAAGTTACTTACCTTCAAGAAACTGCTTGAAGATCAAATTAGGTCGTTGAATCCCTCCTCAGCCAAACCAAAGAGGAAAACTTGCAAGCTTCAATCCAACCTCCATGACCTTCCTCGATGGAATCTTCACAATCTAGAGGCTTCCTTACATCCAAAAGTACCTCTTTCCCGCAGAAGAACATCAAATTAGCCACTAGCATGATCAATCAAGCCTCAAGAATAGTCTCTCTCTCTCACTCAAAGCCCTCCTAAAAATACTAGACAAGCAATGTTTCTCTTCTCACGAGAATAACACATATTTATAGGGCTTTAGGTCGTCCTTAAGAGACGAAACAAACCCTTACACTCTCTCAGACTTGCCTAGTCTACATGTGAATAAATCGAGGGTGAAATCAGATTAAGAAACTGGGCACACATTAGAAGTTAACGACAGCATAAGCTGCCGCTGACAAAAACTAGATGACAATCGATCTTGCCATCAGCTCAGAGGATTCAGAAGAACATACAAAATCAAAAAAGGAAATGGCAGAGGACAATGTTTTAACCCAATATAGGGCACAGTGGACTATTGTCAACTACCCTTGATGGCGCTAGATGCTGCAGTCAAGATGGGTTGGCCAGACACAAGAAACAACACAAGGCAACCAAAGTAAGCATAGTTTGAAACATCAGGTCTTACATCAGATGCGTGTAAATAAAGATGTGTAGAAGTAGCTAAGTCTACAACATCATCCTGGTCTGATCGATGATTTTTAGCATTGGCATCCCTTCAAATAGCATCAATCAAATCCAACTCATAATTGGCCAAAAGTCTTTATTTAACTCTACAAACTATCCACCATTCTTTATCTTAGGTGATGAATAACTTGAATAATACATTTATTGGGCTTATGCAGTCAAAATGAACAACTCATTTGTATTCAATTTAGACTTACGTTTGACATCGATAATCTCGTAGGTTGTGTCATTTTGAACAAAATTAAAATCAAGTGAAAATTTAATTAAGAATTAATGGTTGTGTTGTCCTAAATACTGTAATTCTATAACTTCATCATGAATAATAGTCCAATTCATTTTCATTATATACACTTCCCTTGACACATACATCGTTGTTCATTGTAAACTTATTTTGTCCATAATCCCTCATGTGAAATCTGTATCCCGTCATAATACTCTTGGATAGGAAGTTGCAACATTAGAGGGCCCATAACTCATCTGCCAAACTCTATCACAAGTAATAAGAAAAGATTCAACTTATGTATAAATTAGACTAGTTAAAAATGGACATTTACCTCAAGATAATTAAATGTTAATGTAAATATACTGTGACGGCCCTCATTATACCGGTACGGTTATACCAACCCACGTCGGTATAGCAAGAGTCCTCACAGTGGACATTTACCCAAACGATACAAACAGCTGAGATACACGCATAACGACAGAGTAGCGGAAGTAAGAGACAACTGTCTTCATTGATTCATCATCCACATTTAACATACATGAAATTGCAATAACATTACAGAACGTAAAGTTCACATATTTAAATTGCTGAAAATTAAGTACATAATGTCCACACTTATACAATCTTCTCATGATTTCTAATACAATGTCACTTTTACATACTATGAAAGCACAAAGGTACAACTGCTCCAACAATCTAAACTCCGCGCTCGAGTCTGTCTCTACCCGTCTCCTCCACGAGAGTCTCGTCACCGTCTATACCTGTACGCCGAAGCAAGTAGTGAGTTTTAAAGACTCAGAAGCAACACTACTCATAACATACACGTATAAATCATAGCGGTTTCTACAGGCACATTCACAAATTTCAACATATGGCATGCTAGTCATTTGAAAGTTGCAACTTATCATGAAAGTTCTACAATTTAATACATGGATCATGCTTTCAGATTCCTAAGAATAAAACTCACCTATCACATGCTCTCTATTCAATTTACTAGTGAAATTTTTCCTTTAAAGAACCAAGACATGAGAGCTACCAACATGAACACTGTGCATATATGAAGGAAAGCACAACTAGCATGGATATTACATATTCCTAAGCACATACATAGACATTTTCACATGCTTTAAGTTGCTGGTTTCACATGGTTTAATGGTTGTAAACCTACACATGAGAGCTACAATGTTGTTTAAAACATACCATGTGACAACCAATCATGTCATTTTGTACACGTGCTCATCAATTATCCCTAACATGGATTCTAGACATTTTTGCACATATAAACATGATGATAACAACATGAAATTACTGATTTCACATGGTTTCAGATTTGTCTCACATGGATTTCAATGTCATATTCTCACATTTTTAGTTTCACATTTTCTTTACACAAGTTTCCCATTTCACATGGTTGCACTTTACACATACACATTTCACATTGTCACTTACACATTACACATGAACACATGCACATTACACATTACACATTCACATTTTAGGTGTCGTGACACATAGTCCAAACCACCAAAGAAGGACATACACATCACATTACACATAGACGCCATCTAGGCATTCAATGGCGACTCTTGACTGCGCAGACTGGGAGAACAAGTCTCCACCCTAACCAGTGGTACTTGTCCACCTCCAGGATTTCTCCCCTAATGCCCTTAGGGTCACTTACACATTGAACTTTCTCAGGGGGAATTTTCCCTGATACAGTTCCACTGCCCTCTACGGAAGCAGTGTCACATCGGCACAGTTACATATTTACACATTTTAACCGATTTTACACATGGTTTTACACATCACTTTTCATCTCATTCACTTTCTCACTCACATGCATATCTCTGTTTTCCTAACATGACACTACAGATTTCAGGAGTTTAACACACAGTAAATTCACCAATCAGGTTGGGTTTAAACGATATCTAATCACTTTACGATGACATGCATAAATTTTTACATTTCACATGGAAAAATGCATAACTCCTTATATACTGGTCCAAATGACCTAAAAATTTAACCACATGCTATTTTCGGGTTCAAGATCATACATTCAATTTTTCAGATTTTTTTGAGCTAAACGGAATTTACAGAAAATCAAATACCTATTTAGCATGCTATTTTAATTTAAGTTGACATGGAGCTTAACACCATCACACATTTTTGCCACTTACTGTCTGAACAGAGACTACTGTTATATGCATGATCTGAGAATACAGAATTACCCTAATCATACAACCATAGATCGATCACAACAATTCTTTCTTGCATGCCTTTTTATTTACCGAACTGAAATTAATAGCAATTTATGCAAGCATGGACAATTTATCAAAATTTGAGCACACATATGCTAATCCACTAACTTCATGATCTGACAGAACTTAGGGCACTCAGACTAGTCCTAATCATAAACATGGATTGGCAAGATCACCAACAAATCATGCTTGAAATTTCATGGATAATAATTTTACATTCACCACCACACATCCTTCATCCACACACACCACATTTACCAGTATACATAGTGTATAGGGTTACCATATATCCTCATCACGGAAAACCCATCGAAAATAATCGTATAAGAGGGCAGAACAGTTTACTGTTCTGTCCAGATGAACTCGGCGGCGGTCTCTGGCCGCTACTCAGTGTCAGCGGCATGGTCGATGGACGCCAAGCATGATCTCAGCGTCTAGGGACCTTGCCGTTAATGCAGGTCTGTGCAGAACACAGACCCGAGCTCTCAGATAGGGTGAATGTGGGGGTCAAGGACACGAAAAAATACACAAAAATGTTAAAACCGTCCTAGACTCATACGGGAACCTTATGGTAGGGTCACTTGCCTCTAGAAATTGCTCCAATGGGTCTAAATGCTCGGAGAAGCTCTCCTTGGGCAGTCCCAAGAAGTTGCAAACGTCCTCCAAGATCTCCTTCCTCCGGGCTCTTGATGAAGAGGCTCCAAGTACGGCCGGGGAAGTCTTCTCCTTCACTCCATCTAGCTTCTTGTCGAGGAGATGGCGGATCCAGCTTCAAGGGTCAGATTTTTGGGTGCAAAGTGGGGATTTTCTCACAGCTCAGAAGCTAGGGTTTTCTTCTCTTGTTTCTCTCTTGCAAAGGTGAAGAGAGGGTTTGGGGAAGGCAGATCTGGTTCAGACATATGGGGAGGCCTCTCTCCCACTCACAGGGTGACAAGATGGCTCTCAGAGCCGTTGGGGACAGCTCCCCATGGGTGAGCTTCCTTGTTTCCGGAATTTCTGGCTCTGCAACGCATGCAGGTCAGAGAATCGGCGTCCACATCGTTAGACGCCAGGATTAGTGTTGGCGTCCATGGGTGGACGCTGACACCACCTCAACGGCTAGGGTTAACGCCAATCTGGCCTTTGGCCAGAACTCTAAAACATGCAGAAAACTATGCATGCCATGCATATATACATGCAATATGTATATGGTAATGTATCCATACTATCACCATTCAATACATGCATTATTTACATCTAGTATAAACACATGCACACGTAATTGTACTAATTAATACGTACGTAATATGTTATACATACACAAGCACAAATACACACACACAAATACAAATAATGTGACGGAAATTCGAGGGCCTTACACCCTCTCCCCCTTAAAGAACTTCGTCCTCGAAGTTAGAACGACACTACTCAAACAAAAGGGGATACTTCTTCTTCATCGCATCCTCAAGCTCCCAAGTAGCCTCCTCTCGTGAGAAGTTCCGCCAGAGAACTTTCACCGACGCAATACTCTTGTTCCAGAGATGCTGAACTTCCGGTCAAGAATGGCTACTGGTTGCTCGACATACGAAAGATCTGGCTGGATCTCCACTGGCTCATGACTAATCACATGAGACGGATCTCGGACATACTTCCTGAGCATAGATACGTGGAATACAGGGTGAACGCTAGCCAAAGCTGGGGGTAATGCTAGCTCATATCCACGCTGCCCAAACGTCTGAGAATCTCATATGGGCCAATGAATCTAGGGCTTAGCTTGCTATGCCTGCCAATCTGACGACACCACGAGTAGGCGATATCTTCAAGAAGACATGATCGCCAACCTCGAACTCCAAATCTTTCTCATGTTGTCGGCATAACTCTTCTGCCTATCCTGTGCCGCAACAAGCCTCTTCCTGATAAGCTGGATCTTATCCGAAGTTTCCTGAACTAACTCCGGTCCGATCAACTGCCTATCACCAGTCTCCTCCCAACATAACGGAGATCTGCAGGGCCTACCATACAGCCTCGAATGGAGCCATACCAATACTAGCATGAAAGCTGTTGTTGTATGCGAACTCCACAAGAGGTAAATGACGCTCCCAATCATCCTTCCAATCCAGAACACACGCTCTCAACATATCCTCGAGCGTCTGGATAGTCCTCTCGGACTGTCCATCGGTCTGGGGATGAAACGCCGAACTGAGCTTTAGCTCCGAACCTAACGCATCCTGAAGACCCTTCCACAGCCTCGAAGTGAATCTCGGATCTCGATCCGAAATAATCGACTTCGTACACCATGCAATCTAATGATACCACTAACATACAATCTAGCTAAACTCTCTACTGACTGCTTCTTCTTCATAGGCAAGAAATGAGCAGTCTTCGAGAATCTATCTACAACTACCCAAATCGAGTCATTGCCCCTTCTAGATCGAGGCAAACCCGAAACGAAGTCCATAGTGACGCTTCCCACTTCCACACTGGGATATCCATCCTCTGCATAAGGCCGGATGGTCGCTGTCGCTCGGCCTTCACTTGCTGACATACTAGACATCTAGACACATAATCCGCAACATCTTCTTCATGCCGGACCACCAAATGATCTCTTCAGGTCTTGATACATCTTAGTGTTACCCGGATGAATAGAGAATCGCGATCTATGAGCCTCCGCTAACATGCTCACGGACATCTACTGAATCAGGGACACAGACACGGTGCTGAAATCTAATCACACCGTCCTCATCACGAGCAATGCCCGCCTTACCCACTAATTCTAACAATCTAGGGTCGGCTTCCTGTTGCCCGATCACCTCATCCAAAACCGAGGATCTAAGGGATAACTGAGCTACAAAAGCCTGACACAGCGATGGCTCTAACTCGATCATAGAGTACGCCGCATCCTCCAACATCTTCCAATCCTGCTGGAGCGAAGACCTCTTTCTACTAAGAGCATCCGCTACGACATTCGCCTTTCCAGGGTGATACTGAAGGTCGAAGTCATAGTCCTTCAAGAACTCAATCCATCTTCTCTGCCTCAGGTTTAATTCCTTTTGGGGAAAAGATACTTCAAGCTCTTGTGGTCGGTAAACACCTCAAATCTGACACCATAAAGATAGTGCCTCCAGATCTTTAGTGCATGAACCACTGCTGCGAGCTCCAAATCATGAGTCGGATAGTTCTTCTCATGCTCCTTCAACTGACGAGAAGCATAAGCCACTACCCTTCTTGCTGCATGAGCACACAGCCTAAAACGATCCGAGACGCATCCGTATAAATGGCAAAGCCCTCTAGACCACTAGGCAATACCATACCGGAGCAGAAGTAAGCTTAGCCTTCAATAGCTGGAAGCTACGCTCACATGCCTCAGACCATACGAACCTCTCACCCTTCTGGTCAACTTTGTCAAGGGGGCGGCGATGGATGAGAAACCCTCAATGAATCGCCGATAGTAACCAGCTAACCCAATAAAACTACGAATCTCTGAAGGGGTCTTGGGAACCTCCCAATCCATAACAGTCTGGACCTTCGCTGGATCAACTGCAACCAGCGCCGGAGATAACATGCCGAGGAAATGAACCTCGTGCAACCAAAAATCGCACTTGCTGAATTTTGCATACAGCTTGTGCTCACGAAGAACCTCTAACACTAACCTCAATTGCTGACGGTGGGTGGCCTCATCCGGAGAATAGACCAACACATCGTCAATAAACACTACGACAAAGCTATCTAATAAGGCCTAAACACCCGGTTCATGAGATCCATGAACGCTGCAGGGGCGTTGGTCAATCCGAAAGGAAGGACCAAGAACTCATAATGTGCATAACGGTTTCTAATGCCGTCTTGGACACATCCTCACTCCGAATCCTCAACTGATGATAACCAGATCGCAAGTCAATCATAGAAAAGACTAATGCATCTCGCAACTGGTCAAACAAGTCATCAATACGAGGTAAGGGATACTGTTCTTCACAGTCACTTGGTTCAACTTCCTATAGTCAAACACAACCTAAGTGACCCGTCTTTCTTCTTGACGAATAATACAAGTGCGCCCCAAGGGGAAACACTAGGGCGAATAAATCCCTTCAAGCAACTCTTGCAACTGCCTCCTCAACTCGGCTAACTCCGCAGGTGCCATCTGATATGGAGCCTTCGAGATAGGAAAGGTGCCCGGAAGCAACTCTATGGTAAACTCTATCTCTCTATCCGGTGGCAATCCAGACAGTCATCAGGAAAGACATCTGGAAAATCCTGCACTACCTCAATCTCCGCAAGAGTAAGTGACTCATCAGCCTCTGGCACTAACACCACGCTGGCAAGAAAAACGTTCACAACCCTTGTTTACCATGCGCATCGCCTTCATAGCAGAGATGACCATCTTTCCCGCCCAGTTCCTTGGCAAGGGATGAGAGAACTCGTCCTCACCAGGAATGCGGAAAACAATCCTCTTCCCACGATAATCCACTAACGCATAGTGCTCCTCTAGCCAATCCAGACCAAGAATAACATCATAGTCCTTCATCTTTAGCAAGAAGAAACACCCATCTGGATTCTATCCTCAATGCACACAGGTAACGACGGAATGCACTTCCTAGTCGATACCGTACCCGCAGGGGTGTGCACAGACAAGGGACCTCTAAATCCTCAGACTCTACACCTGACTCTAGGGCTAACTGCCTAGCGAACCGCTCAGAAATGAAGAGTGAGTAGCACCCGTATCAACAAACCCGAGCGTGCACACCTAAAAGCAAACCGTACCTTCGTGACATGCTCCGCCTGCTCGGTGTCCTCGCGAGCTAAAGCAAACACTCGAGCTGGGGCTCGAGGCCTTCCTGGTCTTCCTGTCGCTGGCGCGGCTGCTGCTACTGCTGGGCTGACGCTCCACGCTGAGCTCCCTGTTGAAGTCTTGGGCAATCCTTGATCTTGTGGTCACTGCTCCCGCACTTCAAGCATCTACCCGCTACCAACCAACACTCGGAACCACCATATGTCTTCCCGCAATGGGGACACTCTTTCTTCACACTAGGGGAACGTACAGAAGGTACCTGAGAGTTGCTGACTGTCACGATCGCTGCGGTGTCTGGTACACCATTTTCTTCTTATCCTGCCACTGGAATGTCGCTGCTGGCCTCTTCTTCTGCGAAGCCTTCTTTTCCTCCAGATATTGCTCCATGTCTCCCTCCTGCCTGCAGGCAGCATTGAGGGCCTCGTCCAACGCGGTGGTCAATGCCACGAGTCTTGTCCGCAGTGATGGCTTGAGTCCCATCACGAATTTCTTCGTCTTCTTGCGCTCATCCTCTACGATATGCTGTGCATACTTAGAAAGTTCAGAAAATCTTGCTCGTATTCCAGCACGGTCATGGAGCCTTGCATCAGGGAGAGAAATTCCTGCTCCATTTTGTCCTGGATATGCTCTGGGATGAACTTGGCTCGAAAAGCCTCACGAACGCGTCCCACGCCACGTCTATGCTCCGTCCTCAAAGCGTGTACGTAGTAGGAGGACCACCATACATCATCCGCTCTCTCCTGCAATACACCTTCATAAGCACCAACTAACAAATTCTAATTAAGCAGAACATACAAACATACAAAATTAAAAGTCTACCTGTAGCATGTAGGTGGCTATGTCACCTTATCCTCATCAGGGCACCTGATGGCTCGGAAGATTTTCTCTGTCTCCCTTAACCAACTTTCTGCCATTAATGGATCACTCTCCCCCTTAAAAAGGGTGGGGTCATTCTCTTGAATCGCTCCATGATGGGAGGTCCACCATGGTCCCGAGCTGGTGCCTGAGTCTGCTACATCAAACAATAGGCAATACACAATAACACAATATCATGCAATTTAAATAGCAAACTACTAGTTGTTTCATTATTCTAACCTGGCCTCCAACTGTGCCTGGAGTGCTGCCTGGGTATGAGCATGTGTCTGCATGGCTTGCACCAGACCTTGCATGAATACTCCGTAATCCACAGGCGGCGGTGGGGGAAGTACAGGACCTGGCGGTGCCGGGGCCTGCTCCGCCCGCTCGTCACGTCGTGGCTCGTCCTCACGGGCCAACGCTCCACCACGCCTACCTCTCAAAGCCATGGCTGTAATAAAATTTCAGCCACTATTAGGGCTAGGTTACTAGTTTTCTAACCATTTTCTTATCTAACTTTCACTTCTTATTAGTGTTTTCTACACATGTGGACATATTAGCATGCAATGGGGATGATGACTTAGGTATATTCGTGTGCAATCTCAACCGGTCGCTCTGATACCAATCTCTGTGACGGCCCTCATTATACCGGTACGGTTATACCAACCCACGTCGGTATAGCAAGAGTCCTCACAGTGGGACATTTACCCAAACGATACAAACAGCTGAGATACACGCGAATATACGACAGAGTAGCGGAAGTAAGAGACAACTGTCTTCATTCATTCATCATCCACATTTAACATACATGAAATTGCAATAACATTAAGAACTTAAAGTTCACATAATTTAAATTGCTGAAAATTAAGTACATAATGTCCACACTTATACAATCTTCTCATGATTTCTATACAATGTCACTTTTACATACTATGAAACACAAAGGGTACAACTGCTCCAACAATCTAAACTCCACGCTCGGAGTCTGTCTCTACCGTCTCCTCCACGAGAGTCTCATCACCGTCTATACCTGTACGCCGAAGCAAGTAGTGAGTCTTAAAGACTCAGCAAGCAACACTACTCATAACATACACGTATAATCATAGCGGTTTCTACAGGCACATTTACAAATTTCAACATGTGCATGCTAGTCATTTGAAAGTTGCAACCTATCATGAAAGTTCTACAATTTAATACATGGATCATGCTTTCAGATTTCTAAGAATAAAACTCACCTATCACATGCTCTCTATTCAATTTACTCGTGAAATTTGCCTTTAAGAACCAAGACATGAGAGCTACCAACATGAACACTGTGCATATGAAGGGAAAGCACAACTAGCATGGATATTACATGTTCCTAAACACATACATACATTTTCACATGCTTTAAGTTGCTGGTTTCACATGGTTTAATGGCTGTAAACCTACACATGAGAGCTACAATGTTGTTTAAAACATACCATGTGAACAACCAATCATGCCATTTTGTACACGTGCTCATCAATATCCCTAACATGGGTTCTAGACATTTTGCACATATAAATGATGATAACAACATGAAATTACTGATTTCACATAGTTTCAGATTTGTCTCACATGGATTTCAATGTCATATTCTCACATTTTTAGTTTCACATTTCCTTTACACAAGTTTCCATTTCACGTGGTTGCACTTTACACATACACATTTCACATTGTCACTTACACATTAACACATGAACACATGCACATTACACATTACACATTCACATTTTAGGTGCCGTGACACATAGTCCAAACCACCAAGAAGACATATACACATCACATTACACATAGACGCCATCTAGGCATTCCAATGGCGACTCTTGGACTGCGCAGACCGGGAGAACAAGTCTCCACCCTAACCAGTGGTACTTGTCCACCTCCAGGATTTCCCCCTAATGCCCTTAGGGTCACTTACACATTGAACTTTCTCAGGGGGACTTTTCCCTGATACAGTTCCACTACCCTCTACGGAAGCAGTGTCACATCGGCATAGTTACACATTTACACATTTTACCCGATTTTACACATGGTTTTACACATATCACTTTCATCTCATTCACTTTCTCACTCACATGCATATCTCTATTTTCCTGACATGACACTACAGATTTCAGGAGTTTAACACACAGTAAATTCACCAATCAGGTTGGGTTTAAACGATATCTAATCACTTTACATGACATGCATAATTTTTTACATTTCACATGGAAAAATGCATAACTCCTATATACTGGTCCAAATGACCTGAAAATTTAACCACATGCTATTTTCGGGTTCAAGATCATACATTCAATTTTTCAGATTTTTCTGAGGTAAATGGAATTTACAGAAAATCAAATACCTATTTAGCATGCTATTTATAATTTAAGTTGACATGGAGCTTAACACCATCATACATTTTGCCACTTACTGTCTGAACAGAGATTACTATTATATGCATGATCTGAGAATACAGAATTACCCTAAATCATACAACCATAGATCGATCACAACAATTCTTTCTTGCATGCCTTTTTATTTACCGAACTGAAATTAATAGAAATTTATGCAAGCATGGACAATTTATCAAATTTGAGCACACATATGCTAATCCACTAACTTCATGATCTGACAGAACTTAGGGCACTCAGACTAGTCCTAATCATAAAACATGGATTGGCAAGATCACCAACAAATCATGCTTGAAATTTCATGGAATAATAATTTTTAACATTCACCACACACATCACACTCATCCACACACCACATTTACCAGTATACATAGTGTATAGGGTTACCATATATCCTCATCACGGAAAACCCATCGAAAATAATCGTATAAGAGGGCAGAATAGTTTACTACTCTGTCTAGATGAACTCGGCAGCGGTCTCTGGCCGCTAACTCAGTGTCAGCGGCATGGTCGATGGACGCCAAGCATGATCTCAGCGTCTAGGGACCTTGCCGTTAATGCAGGTCTGTGCAAAACACAGACCCGAGCTCTCAAGATATGGTGAATGTGGGGGTCAAGGACACGAAGAAAAATACACAAAAATGTTAAAACCGACCGTCCTAGACTCATACGGGAACCTTGGTAGGGTCACTTGCCTCTAGGAAATTGCTCCAATGGGTCTAAATGCTCGTAGAAGCTCTCCTTGGGCAGTCCCAAGAAGTTGCAAACAGTCCTCCAAGATCTCCTTCCTCTCCGGGCTCTTGGATGAAGATGGCTCCAAGGTACGGCCGGGGAAGTCTTCTCCTTCACACCAGCTAGCTTCTTGTCGAGGAAGATGGCCGGATCCAGCTTCAGAGGGTCAGATTTTTGGGTGCAAAGTGGGGATTTTCTCACAGCTCAGAAGCTAGGGTTTTCTCCTCTTGTTTCTCTCTTGCAAAGGGTGAGAGACGGTGGGGAAGGCAGATCTGGGTTCAGACATATGGGGAGACCTCTCTCCCACTCACAGGGTGACAAGATGGCTCTCAGAGCCGTTGGGACAGCTCCCCAATGGGTGAGCTTCCTTGTTTCCGGAATTTCTGGCTCTGCAACGCATGCAGGTCAGAGAAATCGGCGTCCACATCGTTAGACGCCAGGATTAGTGTCGGCGTCCTTGGGTGGATGCTGACACCACCTCAGCGGCTAGGGGTTGACGCCAATCTGGCCTTCGCCAGAACTCTAAAACATGCAGAAAACTATGCATGCCATGCATATATACATGCAATATGTATATGGTAATGTATCCAAACTATCACCATTCAATACATGCATTATTTACATCTAGTATAAACACATGCCACGTAATTGTACTAATAATACGTACGTAAATATGTATACATACACAAGCCAAATACATACACAAATACAAATAATGCGATGGAAATTCGAGGGCCTTACATATACATTGTTTGACACTTACTGATGCTTTTGCCATTTCGTAAAATACTTCTCTTGTTCATTCTCAACCTCTACGTCTGTGAGTTGTGGATGTCTTTGGAGTAATTTTGATCAAATTGTCTACAATATGAATGCAACACTATCTTAAATGACAACAAGAGGACAAATAACTAAGAAAGTTTGGGTTGACGACTTACTCAACATAAGGTTTAATCTTAAAACAAATCATAAGATATATATCTCTATGTCTAACAACTCTTTATCTTTGATCCTACGAGTCGATCAACGTCCGAACGCATGTCAATAATTGTTAATATAGATAGACGGTCGGATGCAACATCTCCTCATCATCATTACGTGGAGGTCGAGTACCACCACATTGTATCTCTGGTTCAAAGTACATCGAACATAAATTTGATATTTCTTCAATGATATATGCATTGGCTGTCAAACCCTCCCTTTTCACCTTATTGCAAACTTTCATTTTGAAGTCATACATGCATCTACGGTAATAATTCAAATTATAATGACATACATATCAAAGCAATCATAAAATAATTAATATTCTAGCATACATCTCAATGGATACTCCATCAAAATTGTACTAGCCCTTCGACCATAGCCTCATACATAGATGGATAATCAGGTGCTCCATTGAAACTAAAATGCGGGAGAAAAATATATGTTGAATTGAGATGGCACAATTATTGTCCTAGAGGGGGTGAATAAGACCTTTTGCACTTTAAAATTATTTGAAAACCAAATATCACTTAATAGAGTTCTTAGTAATCAGTGTGATGTGTGTGAAACAAGTGAAAACTTGGCGGAATCAATCACACAAAATGCACAAGGATTTTATCCTGCTTCGGCCCTTCCCACTTGGAAGTCCTACATCCAGTCCCCAAGAAAACCACTTGGGATTTCACTAACGGCCAAGAATACTTGGCCTTCTCTCAACCCTGAGAGGTATTACAATCCCACTTGCTCCCAGCATGTCTTCCCTTAACCGAGGGGTACAAAGATTACCTACACCAGTAGGTCTTCCCTTCACAAGAGGGACACTGCAAGGAACAAACCGCCTGCGGTTACCTTACATAGAAGTGAAACAAATACACTTGTGTGTCTGCTCAACGGAATGAGCAAACATAGAGAATCAAAAAGAGAAACAATGGAAATGAGTCTTCAACTCTTTCTGAAACTGAGAAGGTAGACAAGAGAAGTTTGCAATGCAGACTGCCACCCAGGAGAACAAGACTTCTTCGAATCAGAGATTAGCAAGGAAGTCGAAGATTGAGTATAATCAATGTTGACTTTGAAAACAGTAATCGATGTGGACTTAGAGAATTTCGTTGTGTTGATACTTGCGTTTTATGTAATCAACTTTGGTAAAAATATGTTTGTATACATAAGAGCCTTTTGAATTATTATCATAAATGGTAAAGGTGAAGATATTAAAAGGTTTTGACATAGCAAAAATATCGTAATTAACTGTTTAGCAATTTTTGACAAATATATGATAGTTGTTCAACAATATACATGTTCTGTTATAAAAAAAATGAGAACGACACATCAATCTCAAAGTCTTCAACCTAGACTTAACACACTTTATTGAGGTGCGTGTACTATTAGGTTACACCCACGCCCTCTGCTCACATGAAACATCATTATTGATAACATCAAATTAAAACAACATTTTATTGATATGCATGCATTCGTTGAATTAAACAACATATAATTAATAAACATTTAAATTAAAACATCAAAATCCCATGGATCAGCTACATCAATAAGTAATTGTAACATATCATAATATGAAATATAAAATTTGAACATTATAATCTTAAATCTATACTATAATACTAAAACAGAAGTCCCTGTTTCCCGCCATTCTCTGTTTCCAGGACACGTGGCAGCTTGCGATGCTTTCCTCCTCTTCTTCTCCCTAGTCGAAACTGCTCGATTTGCGCCATTTAAGCTATGAAATAGAAAGCCAAAACTCCAGCGACGTTCCTTCTCCCGGAGACGGCGGAATAAGGTGCAATGAAAACCATGGTTCATCTCTTGCTTCTCTCATTCTCCTACGACTTACCCAGTGTTCTGTCTCACGACTATCATGTCCAGCTTCCTCTCAGTGCAAGGTATGGTACTCTCTCTCCTCTCTCTCTCTCTCTCTCCTCTCTCTCTCTCTCTCTCTCTCTCTCTCTCTCTCTCTCTCTCTCTCTCTCTCTCTCTCCTCTCTTATGTTCTCCTACAACCTCCTGTGGTGCTATGTAGCTGTCGTCGCTATCTCCTTCTTCTCCCTCCCATTACGGGCTTGCCCCTTCTTCTCCATCCCCTTTGCCAGTTCTCCTTCCCTCGCCCCATGCACCAACCGCGGCCTGCCCGTGGCGTCCGCGGCCTGCCTGTGACATCCGCGCGTGCGGAAGCCGCGACCCGCCAGCACCGCCGGGTCGACCACGTCGGCCGCTCCCATCCCCCGCGCCTCAGCCACATCACACTCGGCTGCCCGCGTGACCCCGGCCTCCCATGTGCGGGTCAGCATAGCATTTGCACGTCTGCATTCGTAAGCAGGGCCCCTCTGACGCTCGCACCTGTCCACGTTAAGAGTTTCTGTGCTCGCGCGGTCTTCAACCACCTCACCGTGGTGCCGCAACCCTCCTCCGCATCCTGCTCCACCTCCATGTACAAAAACTCCTAACCCATTGGCGTCGCCCTGTTGTCCATCATCACCCTCCACGCCCCGTCGTCACCATCCTCCCAGGATCAGCCGCTGCTCTTTCACTGCTCCTCACTAGCGATGCCCATTTTTAACCAGTACACACACTTCGCCGCCTCATTCAGGCGTGGTGCTCTGCATCATGGTGGCGAGGTCATACATCGCCATGGCCAGCAACAAGGACCCTGATGGGCAACAAGGACCTCTGCGTAAGAGCGATAGTCATCTCTGCAAGCATAGCGACGGCCCCGACGGTATCAATCTCTCTCTCTCTCTTCTTTTTCTTGAGGTAATTAAGGCTTCTTCTTCTTCGTGCTTGCATTCAAATCCCTACACATGACAAAACTACCTATCCAACACTGGTGCATGGGCATAACACATGTAACGAACATATGCTGTCCAGATATGAACTGTGCCAGTGGGCGGCTGGAACTGGAAGGCTGCCGATCCCCCGACACACCCGCCATTCCCATCATCTCCTCCACGATATCTACTCATCACTCCGGCGCCATCTACCAACCGCCATGCCTGCAAACAAGGAAAACTACACACCCAGCCTCTTCTACCCTCCCTCTGTCTTCGTCGTAGGCAAGATCCACCGCCACTGCTGTAGGAGGATTGTCGACCACGGACACCTTTGCCATGCCCATGGAGCCGATGCTAGGAGACCCTCTGTCACCAAGCCCATGTGGTTCAAAACCACTTTGCCTACCATACCCCCTCCTCCACGGGCAGCACTGTCGCATGAGGACCGTCGTGACCATGTCTGGACCGAGAGTACGAGGGAACGCCCCCACCGTCGCTGCACTGGGCACGGTAAGCCTCACACACAACTGCTCTACCCTCCATGTTGATGAACCACCTTTGCATACAGGCGACATCCCACCAACCTCTCACACATGCAAACACTTCACATATAGACGACATCGGTGCAGAGCGGACTGTGCAAGTAGATACAGTGCCCGCCCTCCCACCTCTGCAACATCGGCGATGTAGATGCAACCCACACGCACAGGAACAGACGCCAACAGACTCTTCACGCACGGCAAATAGAAGCATGCCATCCACTGTAAATAACCTTGCACTGATGCTTCCAACGGCCGTGCAAGACCTTTCGCAGGTGCACCGACACTATTGCTTCCATGTGCCGCGCCAGCCTGCCATTCTACCTCTCCCCGCACACACATGCACACATAGAAAGAGAGATAGAGAAAGACCGCCGCACCGGAGCCCGCCGTTCCCGGTTCCCCCTCTCCCCACACACACGCATATGCACAACTACTGTCGCGCTACAGTACGTAACAGTTCATTCAAGTTTTGTACTTTTTTCTTTCTTTGTTTAAATTTTTTTTAATATGATTGGATAACATTAGCTTTTTTTAATGTATAGTTTTTTTTAAATATAAAAAAGATAACATAAAAATTTGTATTTTTATATGTAATAGTTACTGTAGCGCTACTAAATTACTGTAGCGCTACAATAATTCACCGTGCATTCATGTTTTTTCGTTTTTCCTTTCTTAGTTTAAATTTTTAGGGTGAGAGTTACATTAAAGTCTGCTCTTTCCACTGATGCATTTGAATTTTGTTGTTGCGTTATTTTTTTTGTTGGATATCCTTGCACTGATGCATATTAATAGAATTTATTTATTTAAATTTTTGTCAGTTTAATGTGCATATTAACATGTCATCTTGGCATTCAACTGAATTCACAATTTTGAGAGTAATAAGAGTTCTTTTCATTTTAGTAGTTTTTTTAATATTTTCTATGTTTAGGGTGAGAGCTCTATTTAGTGTTGATATAATATAGTAAATCATGTTTGGATAATATATAAGTTGTAGCCTGTCAAAAAAAAGTTGATTGATAACATATTTTTTAAATTATATATTCTTTTCAAATAACTTCCATTTTTTTTCTTTTAACAAAATGTTTATGCCATTCATATGTGCTAGATGACATATTGATGAGCATCTCTTTTATCTTACTTAATTATCTGAAGATGACAAAAAAAAATATGCATGCTTATCAGGTGAGACCTTAAATAGAAATTATGGAACAATTAAATCACCAAATCAGAAAACAAAATAAGCAATATGTGAGGTCCTTAGATTTATTTATTTAGATCTACTGTTGTTATGTCTATTTATTTGCTTTACTAATATTTATCAATAATACCTGGGCTATTTTTTTTATAGATTGTTAATATTTTTGGAGTCAAGTTTTATAGTGTTTTATTAAACTTATTTTTAAAATTTAGTGATCTATTTTATGGTGCTGAGTTTAAATCAATCGTTTGACATCCTACCTTCATAATCAACTTGGCTTGATTTGAATTCATGTTAGTATATCATTAGAAATGTCTAAACTTTGGATGTGATTTGCATTTAATTGACAACTTACATGGAAACATTTGTGTTTTAATTGGTAGTGTCCTCCAAGTTATTTTTCATGTAAACATTCAGATTTTAATTGGCAACTTCTTTCTTCTAATAGGTTTACATTTGGGATGTGATTGGTAACTTAATAACTTTGGGCAGAGCTTTGGAGAATATGAAATTTTTGCTATTCAGTGTTGACACAATCGACAATAAAAGAAAAGTATGATTGGATAACATATTAGTTGTTTTGTATCATATTAGTTGATTTGATAGCATTGTTTTGTTCTTCTACCTATGTATCTCTTTCTTTATTTTTGAGAGTGTGAGCAAGTTGATAGGAGTGTTTTTTTTGTCACCCTCTCTTTCTCTGTTTTCTCACCCTCTCCATTATAGATCTCAAAAAAATATTAAGATAAATAAGAAAAGTTTATGATATTCAAGTTTTAAAAGATATTTATTTTTATAATAAAATTTTTATTTATTTCATATTTTTATAAATAATCACCGTGCATCGCACAGGTGTCCAAATAGTATTTATAATTTAATATTAAAAATAAATATATAATAATAATTTTGGAAATAAAGTTTTAATGCATGTATTTCACCAAACAAACATAATTAATTCATAAATACACAAATATAATGTTTATATAAAAAATGTAATATATATATATATATGTAAGGCCCTCAATTTATGTGAATTTTATGTCTGCTTTGATGCTTTGTGGTTTTGCCCAAAATTTCTGCTTAACGTCAACATCCATTAACGTTAATGGGTAGTTGACGGCAACACTTGTGTCGTTTACCCTGGCCAGAGGATCTAGACATCAACATCGATTGACGGCTATTTCTGGTTGACGGCAGCTATGTGGCTGTTTACTTCTCCAGCTACGTTTGGGATTCCAGATCTGTAAATGTCCCTTTTCTCCGGAGTTTGATTAGGAAACTCCCCAACGATTAGGACTTTTGTGACCTAGGATGCCTACGACTCTAAACCCTATTTATTTGGGTCGTCTCTGCAAAGAGAGGGCTTTTCTCACCTAGGGCTATTTGGGTTTCGAGGAGTGAAAAAAAGAGAGTTTTGAGAGGCTTGATCTATCGATCTGAAGGCTTCTCTGGTGATCTTCTGCGAAAGGGAAACTCTACTGAAGGTAGAGAAACTCTCCAAATGATAGTGGATCAACTGCACAAGCGTGGAAGTCGAATCAAGGCGGAAAACATCACCTCTTTGTCTTGGACGAGGAGTGCTTCATCGCCAAAATTCGATCTTCAGGGGTTTTTGGAGAGGCAAGTAACTTAGGGGTTTCATCCTTAGACGTATCACAGAGTTTAGGTATTGTTCCGGATTTTTAATTCGTGTCCTAGACCCTCAAATTCATCATTTTTCTATGTTCGGTCTGCACTTTCTGTAGATAGGAGGTTGACAGAAACTTTATTGCCGTCAAGTTCTTGAGTTAACGACAATCGATTGCGCCATTAACCCACCTTGACAGCAAGCCCCTTGCCGTCAAGTTCAACTGGTTTTACAGAATAGTGTTTTCAACCATATGATGTGATTTTTCGTGGGTTTGTGAAGGTATGTATATGTGATAAAATTTTTTCTAGTCAATTATGGTCTTTAGATTAAACCATGAATTTGTGTTGAATTTCTAATCATGATTACATTTAATAGAATTTCTATTATGAGAAATTATGCATGCTATGACAAGTGTAAGTTCGGGATAAATATGTATGATGTGTTATTTTGTCTCAGAAAATTCCCATGAACCTAGAGTTACTGTATACATGTTTTAAGACCGTTACATCTGACTATTCACTATTCATCATGTCTAATTGAATTATCTTATTAAATTGCATGAGATCTCTGTTAAATGTTAAAATAGATATACTATCATGAAAATTCTGAAAAATTAACCATATGATATGTTCTATGCATGGAGTTTATGGTTAAAATTGGATCTGTCTGATATCTATTGGTACTATTTGTAATTGTAAAGGTATTAAAGGGGTATATTAAACATGATTAATTAGGAAATGGTAATCGATGTGATTAGTATCATGTTTAGGTGCTGTTAAGCAATTTTTTTTACTGTTAGACAGTCATGATAGGTTCTGTAACCTGAAATATGTGTTTGAATTGTATGCATGTGAATGGATCAATAAGTACATGTAAAATGATGTAATCATAAGATTATGTGAAATAATATGTTTAAGTGAAATGTGTGCTAAAATTGACACTGCTACCATAGAAGGTTGTGGAGCCGTACTATAGAAATATCCCTATGGGAATGCTCAATGTGTATGTGATATCTTGTGGGCATCAGGATGAAATCCTGGAGGTGGACAAGTACCACTGGTTAGGGTGGAGAGGGCTTCTCCCAATTCTGCGGAGTTACCAAGATTCCTCACTATAATGCCTAGGTGACGGGTATGTGTCATGTGTTATGTGTGTCCTTCTTTATGGTGGTTCGGACTATGTAACAAGGCAAATAATTTGTAAAGATGTGAAATATGTGTAAATGTGCCAAGTGTTCTTGTGAGAGCGATGTGTTAATGTGTTATATTGTCGAATAATGTGAAACCATGTGATCATGTTTTATTTATGTTAAAACAGCAAGAAAAATGTGTGATTTGCGATATAAAAGCATGTAAAAAGTGATAGATATCATACTAGGTTTGCTAGTTAATATATGTTTAGTTCCATGATCAAGTTACTGGGAATATGTTGTGATGATTTATAATGATATCATGTTTTAAGCTAAGACAATGTGCAAATAGCATGATATAGGTTGTTCATTTGTACTTGTTGTTATGACATAAGCCATGTGTAACACTTCTCTTTTGTTAAATTGAGTAGCATGAATGTGATATGTGTAAGGATGTGCCAATAGGTTACTTGCTGAGTCTTTTGTGAAGACTCATTCTTGCTTTAACATTAAGGTGAGACTCCAATGATTGAGGAGGACATTGTGAGGAGCGACTCTGAGTGAGAGGAGTAGCGGATCTTGTGGAGGATTATTTGCTTAGATTGTACTTTTCTTTCACTAGTATGTGGACAATGATGTTATATGGACTTGTTTAAATTATGGACTTTGTTTATTCATTGGTACTATATAGACTGTGGAATGTGTGTAATGATGATGGAAAAAGAATCTCTTCATTTTCGCTGTACTTTCTTTTGTTATTTATGTACATCTCTACCTACTGTCACCACAAGAGAAAGCGGTATTTCCGACAGACAAGATCCGTCGGAAATACGACGGAACTCCGTCGGAAAAGGGGCCTTCCAACAACTTTCAGTCGAAAGCTCGTCGGAAAAGATCCGTCGAAAATATCTGTTCAGAAATTACCGATGGGTTGAAAAACCATCGGTAATCCGTCGAAAATTCCGACAGAATATTCCGTCGGAAAAACCGTCGAAAATCCGTCAGAAATTCCGACAGAATATTCTGTCGGAAATTACGTCGGTAATTTTCGACAGAAATCGTCGGAAAAGATTGTCGAAAATTTGGTCAGCAATTTCCGACCAAAAACTGTCGAAAAATTCGTCGGAATTTTCGTTGATAAATTTTGACAAAATAATTCGTCGGAAAATAATCCGTCGGCACTTCAGATAGAAATGCCGACGGATTATTTCCGTCGGTAAATTGAATTTTTCAACGGATATCATCCGTCGGAAAATCCGTCAGAAATTAGTATAGTTTTTTTATTATTATAGAAATAACAATGATTTTTCAAACCCGCTAAAATATTCATACATTTCACAACAAGTACTCGCAATCAACATAAAATCATAAAACACAACAAATATAAAATCATACACAATAATAAATGCTAAAAATCAAGACAGGTCTGCTGGATCGTCTACTATCCACACCTCATGATCGTCAGGTGCTGGAGGTGGATCCTATATTAAAAAAAATTAATATGAGAAACATTAATAAAAATTAATATACAAATATTATTTCAAAAATTAAATTTAAAATATGTGATTATTTCTCAAGTTTAATTAGAAAATATTTTGATCATTTATACTTTAGTTTTTTTAGATTAGTGATATTAGCGCCGAGCCCAACCGAGAATCGAATTAGGATTTTGTCAGTTCCTACACGTCACTTTCACCCACCCGGTCGTGTCGGAGCATACGGCACGCCGATCGGATCCGTATTTGTGATTTGGACCCCCGGGCTAGTTGTTCTGATCATTTACACTTCAGTTTCTTTATATTAGTGATTTGAATGCCCAACCCAATCCAGTAATCCAAATAGGATTCTGTTAGTTCCTACACGTCACTTTCACCCACCCGATCATGTCGGAGCTAACGGCACGCTGATCGGATCCGTATTTGTGATTTTGGACCCCCAAGTTGCTTGTTCTGATCCTTTACATTTGAGTTTTATTTATATTAGTGATTTAAATGCCCAACCCAATCTGGGAATCCAATTAGGATTCTGTCAGTTCCTACACATCACTTTCACCCACCTGGTCGTGTCATAGAAAACGGCACGGCGATCGGATCCGTATTTGGGATTTTGGACCCCGGGTTTCTTGTTCGGATCCTTTACACTTAAGTTTTCTTTAAATTAGTGATTTTAATGCCCAACCCAATCTAGGAATCCAATTAGGATTCCGTCAGTTCCTACACGTCACTTTCACACACCCGGTCGTGTCGGAGCAAACGGCATGCCAATCGGATCCCTATTTGTGATTTGGACCCCCGGGTTGCTTGTTTTGATCCTTTACACAAAATTTTCTTTATATTAGTGATTTGAACGCCCACCTAATCCAAGTATCCAATTAGGATTCCGTCAGTTCCAACACGTCACTTTCACCCACCCAATCGTGTCGGAGCAAACGACATGCCGATCGGATCCGTATTTATGATTTTGGACCCCCCTGGGTTGTTTGTTCTGATCCTTTACATTTGAGTTTTCTTTATATTAGTGATTTGAATGCCCAACCCAATCTGGGAATCCAATTAGGATTCTGTTAGTTCCTACACGTCTCTTTCACCCACCCAGTCGTGTCGGAGCAAACGGCACGCCGATCGGATCCCTATTTGTGATTTGGGACCCCCGGGTTGCTTGTTCTGATCCTTTACACTTAAGTTTTTTTATATTAGTCATTTGAACGCCCAACCCAATCCGGGAATCCATTTTTGATTCTGTCAATTCCTTCACGTCACTTTCACCCACCCGGTCGTGTCGGAGTAAACGACACGCCAATCAGATCCGTATTTGTGATTTGGACCCCCCGAGTTGCTTGTTCTGATCCTTTACATTTGAGTTTTCTTTATATTAGTAATTTGAACGCCCAACCCAATCCGGGAATCCAATTAGGATTCCGTCAGTTCCTACATGTCACTTTCACCCACCCAGTCGTGTCGAAGCAAACGACACGCCGATCGGATCTGTATTTGTGATTTTGGACCCCGGGTTGCTTGTTCTGATTCTTACATTTGAGTTTTCTTTATATTAGTGATTTGAATGCCCAACCCAATCCGGAATCCAATTAGGATTCCGTCAGTTCCTACACGTCACTTTCACCCACCCAGTTGTTGTGGAGCAAACGACATGCCGATCGGATCCGTATTTGTGATTTTGGACTCCCGGGTTGCTTTTCTGATCCTTTACACTTATGTTTTCTTTACATTAGTTATTTGAACGCCCAACCCAATCCGGGAATCCTATTAGGATTTCGTCACATCCTACACGTCACTTTCACCCACCCGGTCGTGTCGGAGCAAACGACACGCCGATCGGATCCCAATTTGTGATTTGGACCCCCGGGTTTCTTGTTCTGGTCCTTTACACTTAAGTTTTCTATATATTAGTGATTTGATCGACCAACCCAATCCGGGAATCCAATTAGGGTTCCGTCAGTTCATATACGTCACTTTCACCCACCCGGTCGTGTCAGAGCAAACGGCACGCCGATCGGATCCGTATTTGTGATTTTGGACCCCCCGAGTTGCTTGTTCTGATCCTTTACATTTGAGTTTTCTTTATATTAGTGATTTGAGCACCCAACCCAATCCGGGTGTCCAATTAGGATTCCGTCAGTTCCTACACGTCACTTTCACCCACCCGGTCATGTCAGAGCAAATGGCACGCCGATCGGATCCGTATTTGTGATTTTGGACCCCCGGGTTGCTTGTTTTGATCCTTTACACTTAAGGTTTCTTTACATTAGTGCTTTGAACGCCCAACCCAATTCGGTAATCCAATTAAGATTGTGTCAGTTCCTACACGTTACTTTCACCTACCCAGTCGTGTCGGAATAAAGGGCACGCCGATTGGATCCCTATATGTGATTTTGGACCCCCGGGTTGCTTGTTCTGATTCTTTACACTTCAGATTTCTTTATATAGTGATATAAACGCCAACCCAATTCGGAAATCCAATTAGGATTCCGTTAGTTCCTACACGTCACTTTCACCCACCCAGTCGTGTCGGAGTAAACGGCACGCCGACCGAATCCGTATTTGTAATTTTGGAGCCCCGGGTTGCTTCTTCTGATCCTTTACATTTGAGTTTTCTTTATATTAGTGATTTGAATGCCCAACCAATCGGGAATCCGATTAGTATTCTGTCAGTTCCTACACGTCACTTTCACCCACCAAGTCGTGCAGGAGCAAACGACACACCGATAGGATCCGTATTTGTGATTTTGCACCCCCGGGTTGCTTGTTTGATCCTTTACACTTATTTTTTCTTTACATTAGTGATTTGAACGCCCAACCCAATCTGGGAATCCTATTAAGATTCCGTCAGTTCCTACACGTCACTTTTACCCACCCGGTCGTG
This sequence comes from Colocasia esculenta, assembly GCA_014218235.1. NCBI lineage: Eukaryota > Viridiplantae > Streptophyta > Magnoliopsida > Alismatales > Araceae > Colocasia > Colocasia esculenta. Next base: position 50,336,253 of record CM024758.1, read on the forward strand.
TCGGAGTAAACGGCACGCCGATCGGATCCCTATTTATGATTTTGGACCCCGGGTTGCTTGTTCTGATCCTTTACCCTTAAGTTTTATTTATATTAGTGATTTGAACGCCCAACCCAATCCGGGAATCCAATTAGGATTCCGTCAGTTCCTATACGTCACTTTCACCCACTCGGTCGTGTCAAAGCAATGGCACGCCGATCGGATCTGTATTTGTTATTTTGGGCCCTGGTTTCTTGTTCTGATCCTTTACATTTGAGTTTTTCTTTATATTATTGATTTTAATGCCCAACCAATCCGGAATCCAATTAGGATTCCGTCAGTTCTACACGTCACTTTCACCCACGCGGTCGTGTCGGAGCAAACGACACGCCGATCGGATTCGTATTTGTGATTTTGGACCTCGGGTTACATGTTCTGATCCTTTACACTTAAGGTTTCTTTATATTAGGGATTTGAATGCCCAACCCAATCCGGGAATCCAATTAGGATTCTGTCAGTTCTACAAGTCACTTTCACCCACTTGGTCGTGTCAAAGCAAACGGCACGCCGATCCGATCCCTATTTGTGATTTTGGACCCCCGGGATGCTTATTCTGTTCCTTTACATTTGAGTTTTCTTTATATTAGTGTTGAACGCCCAACCCAATCCGGAATCCATTTAGGATTCTGTCAGTTGCTACACGTCACTTTTACCCACCCAGTCGTGTCGGAGCAAACGGCACGCCGATTGGATCCCTATTTGTGATTTTGGACCCCCGAGTTGCTTGTTCTGACCCTTTGCACTTAAGTTTTCTTTATGTTAGTGATCTGAACGCCCAACTAATCCGGGAATCCAATTAGGATTCCGTCAGTTCCTACACGTCACTGTCACCCACCTGGTCGTGTCGGAGCAAATGGCACACCAATCAGATCCTTATTTGTGATTTTGGACCCCAAGTTGCTTGATCTGATCCTTTACACTTAAGTTTTCTTTACATTAGTGATTTGAATGCCCAACCCAATCTGGGAATCCAATTACGATTCTGTCAGTTCCTACACGTCACTTTCACCAACCCGGTCATGTCGAAGCAAACGACACGCTGATCGGATCCCTATTTGTGATTTTGGACCCCCGGGTTGCTTGTTCTGATCCTTTACGCTTATGTTTTCTTTATATTAGTGATTTGAACGTCCAACTCAATCCGGGAATCCAATTAGGATTCCGTCAGTTCCTACACGTCACTTTCACCCACTCGGTCGTGTCAAAGTAAACGGCACGCTGATCCGATCCCTATTTGTGATTTGGACCCCCGAGATGCTTATTTGTTCCTTTACATTTGAGTTTTCTTTATATTAGTGATTTGAATGCCCAACCCAATCCGAAAATCCAATTAGGATTCTGTCAGTTGCTACACGTCACTTTTACCCACCCAGTCGTGTCGGAGCAAACGGCACGCCGATCGGATCCCTATTTGTGATTTTGGACCCCCGAGTTGCTTGTTCTGACCCTTTGCACTTAAGTTTTCCTTATGTTAGTGATCTGAACGCCCAACCCAATCCGGGAATCCAATTAGGATTCCGTCAGTTCCTACACGTCACTGTCACCCACCTGGTCGTGTCGGAGCAAATGGCACGCCGATTGGATCCGTATTTGTAATTTTGGACCCCCAAGTTGCTTGATCTGATCCTTTACACTTATGTTTTCTTTACATTAGTGATTTGAATGCCCAACCCAATCTGGGAATCCAATTATGATTCCGTCAGTTCCTACACGTCACTTTCACCAACCCGGTCATGTCGGAGCAAACGGCATGCTGATCGGATCCCTATTTGTGATTTTGGACCCCCGGGTTGCTTGTTCTGATCCTTTACGATTACGTTTTCTTTATATTAGTGATTTGAACGTCCAACTCAATCCGGGAATCCAATTAGGATTATGTCAGTTCCTACACGTCACTTTCACCCACCCGGTTGTGTCAGAGCAAACGACATGCCGATCGGATCTGTATTGTTATTTTGGACCCCCGGGTTGCTTGTTCTAATCCTTTACATTTGAGTTTTCTTTATATTAGTAATTTGAACGCCCAACCCAATCCTGGAATCCAATTAGGATTCTGTCAGTTCCTACACGTCACTTTTACCCACCCGATTGTGTCGGAGCAAACGACACACCGATCAGATCCCTATTTTTGATTTTGGACCCCCGGGTTGCTTGTTCTGATTCTTTACATTTGAGTTTTCTTTATATTAGTGATTTGAATGCCCAACCCAATCCGGGAATCCAATTAGGATTCCGTCAGTTCCTACACGTCACTTTCACCCACCCAGTTGTTGTGGAGCAAACGACATGCCGATCGGATCCGTATTTGTGATTTTGGACTCCCGGGTTGCTTGTTCTGATCCTTTACACTTATGTTTTCTTTACATTAGTTATTTGAACGCCCAACCCAATCCGGGAATCCTATTAGGATTTCGTCACATCCTACACGTCACTTTCACCCACCGGTCGTGTCGGAGCAAACGACACGCCGATCGGATCCCAATTTGTGATTTTGGACCCCCGGGTTTCTTGTTCTGGTCCTTACACTTAAGTTTTCTATATATTAGTGATTTGATCGACCAACCCAATCCGGAATCCAATTAGGGTTCCGTCAGTTCATATACGTCACTTTCACCCACCCGGTCGTGTCAGAGCAAACGGCACGCCGATCGGATCCGTATTTGTGATTTTGGACCCCCGAGTTGCTTGTTCTGATCCTTTACATTTGAGTTTTCTTTATATTAGTGATTTGAGCACCCAACCCAATCCGGGTGTCCAATTAGGATTCCGTCAGTTCCTACACGTCACTTTCACCCACCCGGTCATGTCAGAGCAAATGGCACGCCGATCGGATCCGTATTTGTGATTTGGACCCCCGGGTTGCTTGTTTGATCCTTTACACTTAAGGTTTCTTTACATTAGTGCTTTGAACGCCCAACCCAATTCGGTAATCCAATTAAGATTGTGTCAGTTCCTACACGTTACTTTCACCTACCCAGTCGTGTCGGAATAAAGGGCACGCCGATTGGATCCCTATATGTGATTTTGGACCCCCGGGTTGCTTGTTCTGATTCTTTACACTTCAGATTCTTTATATAGTGATATAAACGCCCAACCCAATTCGGAAATCCAATTAGGATTCCGTTAGTTCCTACACGTCACTTTCACCCACCCAGTCGTGTCGGAGTAAACGGCACGCCGACCGAATCCGTATTTGTAATTTTGGAGCCCCGGGTTGCTTTTCTGATCCTTTACATTTGAGTTTTCTTTATATTAGTGATTTGAATGCCCAACCCAATCGGGAATCCGATTAGTATTCTGTCAGTTCCTACACGTCACTTTCACCCACCAAGTCGTGCAGGAGCAAACGACACACCGATAGGATCCGTATTTGTGATTTTGCACCCCCGGGTTGCTTGTTTTGATCCTTTACACTTATTTTTTCTTTACATTAGTGATTTGAACGCCCAACCCAATCTGGGAATCCTATTAAGATTCCGTCAGTTCCTACACGTCACTTTTACCCACCCGGTCGTGTCGGAGTAAACGGCACGCGATCGGATCCCTATTTATGATTTTGGACCCCCGGGTTGCTTGTTCTGATCCTTTACCCTTAAGTTTTATTTATATTAGTGATTGAACGCCAACCCAATCCGGGAATCCAATTAGGATTCCGTCAGTTCCTATACGTCACTTTCACCCACTCGGTCGTGTCAAAGCAAATGGCACGCCGATCGGATCTGTATTTGTTATTTTGGGCCCCTGGGTTTCTTGTTCTGATCCTTTACATTTGAGTTTTTTTTATATTATTGATTTTAATGCCCAACCCAATCCGGAATCCAATTAGGATTCCGTCAGTTTCTACACGTCACTTTCACCCACGCGGTCGTGTCGGAGCAAACGACACGCCGATCGGATTCGTATTTGTGATTTTGGACCCCGGGTTACATGTTCTGATCCTTTACACTTAAGGTTTCTTTATATTAGGGATTTGAATGCCCAACCCAATCCGGGAATCCAATTAGGATTCTGTCAGTTCCTACAAGTCACTTTCACCCACTTGGTCGTGTCAAAGCAAACGGCACGCCGATCCGATCCCTATTTGTGATTTTGGACCCCCGGGATGCTTATTCTGTTCCTTTACATTTGAGTTTTCTTTATATTAGTGATTTGAACGCCCAACCCAATCCGGAAATCCATTTAGGATTCTGTCAGTTGCTACACGTCACTTTTACCCACCCAGTCGTGTCGGAGCAAACGGCACGCCGATTGGATCCCTATTTGTGATTTTGGACCCCCGAGTTGCTTGTTCTGACCCTTTGCACTTAAGTTTTCTTTATGTTAGTGATCTGAACGCCCAACATAATCGGGAATCCAATTAGGATTCCGTCAGTTCCTACACGTCACTGTCCACACCTGGTCGTGTCGGAGCAAATGGCACACCAATCAGATCCTATTTGTGATTTTGGACCCCCAAGTTGCTTGATCTGATCCTTACACTTAAGTTTTCTTTACATTAGTGATTTGAATGCCCAACCCAATCTGGGAATCCAATTACGATTCTGTCAGTTCCTACACGTCACTTTCACCAACCCGGTCATGTCGAAGCAAACGACACGCTGATCGGATCCCTATTGTGATTTTGGACCCCCGGGTTGCTTGTTCTGATCCTTTACGCTTAGTTTTCTTTTATTAGTGATTTGAACGTCCAACTCAATCCGGGAATCCAATTAGGATTCCGTCAGTTCCTACACGTCACTTTCACCCACTCGGTCGTGTCAAAGTAAACGGCACGCTGATCCGATCCCTATTTGTGATTTTGGACCCCCGAGATGCTTATTTGTTCCTTTACATTGAGTTTTTCTTTATATTAGTGATTTGAATGCCCAACCCAATCCGAAAATCCAATTAGGATTCTGTCAGTTGCTACACGTCACTTTTACCCACCCAGTCGTGTCGGAGCAAACGGCACGCCGATCGGATCCCTATTTGTGTTTTGGACCCCCGAGTTGCTTGTTCTGACCCTTTGCACTTAAGTTTTCCTTATGTTAGTGATCTGAACGCCCAACCCAATCCGGGAATCCAATTAGGATTCCGTCAGTTCCTACACGTCACTGTCACCCACCTGGTCGTGTCGGAGCAAATGGCACGCCGATGGATCCGTATTTGTAATTTTGGACCCCCAAGTTGCTTGATCTGATCCTTTACACTTATGTTTTCTTACATTAGTGATTTGAATGCCCAACCCAATCTGGGAATCCAATTATGATTCCGTCAGTTCCTACACGTCACTTTCACCAACCCGGTCATGTCGGAGCAAACGGCATGCTGATCGGATCCCTATTTGTGATTTTGGACCCCGGGTTGCTTGTTCTGATCCTTTACGATTACGTTTTCTTTATATTAGTGATTTGAACGTCCAACTCAATCCGGGAATCCAATTAGGATTATGTCAGTTCTACACGTCACTTTCACCCACCCGGTTGTGTCAGAGCAAACGACATGCCGATCGGATCTGTATTTGTTATTTTGGACCCCCGGGTTGCTTGTTCTAATCCTTTACATTTGAGTTTTCTTTATATTAGTAATTTGAACGCCCAACCCAATCCTGGAATCCAATTAGGATTCTGTCAGTTCCTACACGTCACTTTTACCCACCCGATTGTGTCGGAGCAAACGACACACCGATCAGATCCCTATTTTTGATTTTGGACCCCCGGGTTGCTTGTTCTGATCCTTTACACTTAAGTTTTCTTTATATTAGTGATTTGAACGCTCAACCAATCCAAGAATCCAATTAGGATTCCGTCAGTTCCTACACGTCACTTCACCCACCGGTCGTGTCGGAGCAAACGGCACGCCGATCGGATCCGTATTTGTTATTTTGGACTCCCGGGTTGCTTGTTCTGATCCTTTACATTTGAGTTTTCTTTATATTAGTGATTTGAATGCACAACCAATCCAGGAATCCAATTAGGATTCCGTCAGTTTCTATAAGTCACTTTCACCCACCCGGTCGTGTCGGAGCAAACGACATTGCCGATCGGTTCTGTATTTGTGATTTTGTACCCTCGGGTTGCTTGTTCTAATCCTTTACACTTATGTTTTTTTATATTAGTGATTTGAACGCCCAACCCATTCCGGGAATCCAATTAGGATTCCGTCAGTTCCTACACGTCACTTTCACCCACTCGGTCGTATCAGAGCATACGGCACGCCGATCGGATCCGTATTTGTAATTTTGGACCCACGGGTTGCTTGTTCTGATCCTTTACATTTGAGTTTTCTTTATATTAGTGATTTGAATGCCCACCCTATCCGGGAATCCAATTAGGTTTCTGTCAGTTCCTACACATCACTTTTACCCACCCAGTCGTGTCGGATCAAACGACAAGCTGATCGTATCACTATTTGTGATTTTGGACCCCCGGGTTTCTTGTTCTGATCCTTTACACTTAAATTTTCTTTATGTTAGTGATTTGAATGCCCAACCCAATCGGGAATCCAATTAGGATTACATCAGTTCCTACACGTCACATTCACCCACCCGATCGTGTCGGAGCAAACGGCACGCCGATCGAATCTGTATTTGTGATTTTGGACCTTCAAGTTGCTTGTTCTGATCCTTTACACTTAAGTTTTCTTTACATTAGTGATTTGAACGCCCAACCCAATCCGGGAATCCAATTGGGATTCTGTCAGTTCCTACACGTCACTTTCACCCACACGGTCTTGTCGGAGAAAACGGCATGCCGATCGGATCCCTATTTGTGATTTGGGACCCCCGGGTTGCTTGTTCTGATCCTTTACACTTAAGTTTTCTTATATTAGTCATTTGAATGACCAAACCAATCCGGGAATTCAATTAGGATTTCGTCCGTTCCTTCACGTCACTTTCACCCACCCGGTTGTGTCGGAGCAAATGGCACGCCGATCGGATCCGTATTTGTGATTTTGGACCCCCGGGTTGCTTGTTCTGATCCTTTACATTTGAGTTTTCTTTATAGTAGTGATTTGAACACGCAACCCAATCTGGGAATCCAATTAGGATTCCGTCAGTTCCTGCACGTCACTTTCACCCACCTGGTCGTGTCAGAGCAAACGACACGTCGATCGGATCCGTATTTGTTATTTTGGACCCCAGGTTGCTTGTTCTGATCCTTTACACTTGATTTTCTTTATATTAGTGATTTGAACGCCCAACCAATCCGGGAATTGTCTTTATTAGTAATTTGAGCGTTCAAGTGGCTTTTTTATCCTTCCATAAGTTCATTGTATAAAGGGACCTTCTATAGGTTTCTTAATTTAGATTTCTTTTGACCTTCTTTAGTTGTTCATTTCATTCAAACTATATGAAATTAATAGTAATACTGACCTGAGGGGCTGGCTGTGAGGAGCGTACTCCCTGCATGGCTGAGATCAACTACTCGACCATAATGCCAAAGTGTGTCTGTAGCTCTTCCCAGATGAGGGTTCTAATCTCCTTTGCACCACTGCCGGGCAGCGCAGCAGATGAACTCGCGTATGCCGGAGTAGTAGAGACCGAACTCACATATGAGGACAACACTGGAGTAGTATCCAGGCTGTCCCCAAAGCCGTACACTCGACCCTTCCTCGGCCCTCCCGCTGCGTCGACCCAAACCTCTGGATCCAAGTCTGGCTGGGGAGTGCCCTCTGCATAACGATCCGCCATCAACCTATCATAGGTCTCTTGCAGAACAAATTAAAACTAAATTATTGAAATTAAATTATTTTAATATCTTAATTGAATTCAAAATTTATATTTTAACTTCCAAACAATCGTGCGAGCACTCTCGCTGACATAGTCATCGGTCCCCTTCCGCTTATGAGTCCGATCAAATAACTCGCGAAAAGTAGGGGCACGCTCGAGCTCGTGATGCCTACAATTCAACAAAATTAGTTAGTTTCACAATAATAATTAATGTAATAAGCAATTGAACAATAATATGCTTACCATTTTTTGGTTGTGGGTCGCATAAGATATGGACCACTAGTATGCACATTCTTCTGCGGATGAGTTGCTCGGTTGCGTTTGCCGCCTGTGACCGCTCCTGCCATAGTCCAGTAGCCCAACGATGACAAAGGGAATCCCATAGTCCCTCCTCAGTCAAACAGGGCAGTAAGCCAGACAGGCCGTAGGATCCCGGCTGCCTATGGTCTTCATTGCCTTGTCCCGGGCCTCATACATCGACTTTCTTAAATTAGTCTGGGCAGTAGACTCCAGATGGCTCGAGCTTGAGGGAGATCCTCGGGTCTCGTGAACACGTACCTCTGCTGTTTAGAAATAAAATTACTCAACTTTGTGCACTAATAGAGATAGTAATTAAAGAAATGACTTCAAATCAGTAAAAATTAATAATACAGTGAACATGTCATATAATAAATCCTGGACGGGCACTGGGAACTCTCTCTATTCATCCACTGGTCCTGGAATGTGTGTGTGGACCAGTGTCGTAAATAGCGGGAAGCAGAACCGGGATCTATCTTACCCCTGCAATTGCACATTAATTTTGTACATGAACTGTATAACATAAATAATGAATACAGTAAGTTTGAAGTGATCACTTTACACCAAAATCCAACATGGCTATCGTCCAGGTAGCTGAGGCCCCTCATCATCCGCTGCTGGATGCTGGCTCTCCACCTCTGTTGAAACAATTAAGTACACTATTCTTGTATAAGTCGGAAGACAAGAAATGTACTAATCAATGGAAAATACATGTACATGGTGGTGAGGAAGAAGGGAAAGGTGGCGCTACTGGCTGTGGTCGGGGGGCGGTCCTGCAAAATTATATACACATTAGAAAATATGAATTTAATGTGAACAATAATATATAGAGTTTTGTGTTTACATATACATATACCTGTCGCCGACATAGACGGGGAGGCAGTCCCTGCAAAATTGTATGTACGTTAGAAAATATAAAGTTAATGTGACAAAAATATATAGAGTTTTGTGTTTACATATTATATACCTGGCGTGGACAGAGAGGCGGACCCTCGGCCTGCGGAAGTGGAAACTCTCCCACTCCATCCTCCACGTACAATATCTCTATTGAGATAAATAAAGATATAACATGTCATCAACACTCAAATTTGACTAGCTATTGAATAACTTATAATTAGCAACAACACTCAGTTCTTACAAAATTTTATAATATTATCTATATTATCATCAGATGCTGAAGATATGTTTAATTCAGTGTCATCTTCGTCATCCTCCTCAAATTCGTCCTCATCATCAGGGGACTCTTCCTCCTCATCAAACTCCACCTCAAGGGCATTTGGGTCAACATCTTCCTGTTCATTATCCTTATATAAGTAAATTGGTTCATTTATATCATCAACACTGAACTGCGTAGAAGCCGCAACTCTCATGCTTCACTCTGATCTGATTGGAAAAAATTGTCATTAACACCTTCGAGCTCATCATCAGCCCAGACAAGCTCATACTCTGGGAATAGCCTTGATTTCACTCTACATGCAGCCCGCCAATCTCCCAATTTGAGGGGCGAATAATTTGAATAATAAACTTGTTGGGCTTGTGCCGCCAGAATGAATGGCTTATACATACTCAACTTGGACTTATGCTTGACATCGACAATCCATATGTTGTGTCATTACGAATAGAGGTCAGATCAAACAATGACACTTGAAGAGAAATACATTGTTGCCTTGTCCCAAAAATTACAGTTCAATGACTTCTTCGAGAATGCATAATAGTCTATTTCATTTTCATTGTAGGCACTTCCCTTCGTACATACGTCGTTGTTCATTGTAGACTTATTTCGTCCATAGTCTCTCGTGTGAAATCGGTATCCATTCACAATGTAGCCTGGATAGACACGTACAATCTTCGAGGGCCCATAACTGATCTCTTGTACTCTTGAATCAATAATAAAGCCTTGTTCAACCTATTATTAAGAAAAGGGACAGACAATAACAAATTACAATAATTAATTATTGCACAAGAGCATAACACTTATGCTTCAAAATATTTAGACACTTACTCAAGATCTTAACCAAGCAGGAAATGACTTCTCCCGTTCCTTTTCAACATGCATGTCAGTCAGACGTGGATTCCGTTGCAGTATGACCGAGTCAAACTCCCTGCAATGTAAATGTCACACAACCTCTAAGTTCTGCATATTGCTCGCAAATGATGTACATCATTAGTGTTGAGAGCTTACTCAATGTAGGGGTCTAGTTCTGCACAATTCATTAATATGTAGATCTCCGCAGCTACCAACTCTCTGTCTTCGAGTGCGCGAGTGGAAGAATATCTGAACGCTCGTCTGGGACACTTGAATACAGAGAGCCGATCAGACACATTAGAATCTCCACCATCATTATTACGTGGAGGTTGAGTGCGTCAGGTTCGTAGTTCCGTGTCAAAGTACATCAAACAAAATTTCGATATCTCTTAATAAGGTATGCCTGGGTAATGGAGCCCTCAACTTGTGCTTTGTTGCGGACTTTCATCTTAAGATCGTGCATGCACCTATGACAATAATTCAAATGAATACATATGAAATATAAAGGATCATCATAATGTGAATAAATTGAGACATAGGAATATACCTCTCAAATGTATACATCCATCGAAATTGTACTGGTCCTCCGACCCTAGCCTCATATGGCAAATGGATGATCAGGAGCTCCATTGAATCAAAGAATGCTAGAGGAAATATCTTCTCTAATTTACAGACTGTCTGTATTATATTTTTCCCCATATTTTGCAAGTCATGAAGTCTGAGTCTAATGCAGATAAAATCCTGAAGAATTGACTTAGCTCAGTCATTGCTCCCATATTTGCTTCGGCAACAACTCACGAAAAGCAATTGGTATCAATCTTGCATAAAAACATGACAGACATGACTCTTAATTCCGCATATTTTTCCCTCGTTGACATTTACACAACGGACAATATTCAAGACATATCCATCTGGAAATTGCAATTCAACCATTGCAACCCTTCTTTAATTTGTCTGGCCCCAAGCACATATGAAGCTTTAGGTTGCACCACTTTTCCACTAACATGCTGCAGCTCTAGTTCTGGACATCTGCAAAGTACTTTCAAATCCATTCGTGCCTTGACGTTATCCTTCGTTTTGCCTTTGACTTCCATAACTGTGTTGAACACATTATCAAAAACATTCTTCTCATATGCATGACGTCTAGGTTATGTCGTATCAAAAGGTTGACCAATAAGGCAATTCCCAAAAGATGCTTTGCTTAACCCAATTGTGATCCTTCCCAAAGCCGGGGATTTGTGGGTACTACCAGCCAGTTGTGATACAGTCAGTAAGTTCTGGACCCACCTCGCCATGTTTCCACCAGACACCCATTCCATATCTACCTCATCCATCACAATTATATTTTTCATAAAAGAATCCTTTTGATTTCGTAAAGGATGGTCATCGGTAGAAACCGACGATGACAATCGAACCAACATGATTTTCCCCTAGATTTCAACCAAATGATTTAGAATCCTCCATTCAAAAAGGACATGCCAACCTCCCATGTTGCTCTAGCCGAATATAACATGTCGTATGCTGGAAAGTCACTTATTATCCACATTAATGCAGCCTTCAAATTGAAATTCTGTTTTCTGGATGCATCATAAGAGAGAACCCCATCTGACTATAACAATTTCAGCTCATCAATGAACAGTCTGAGATATATGTCTATATTTTTTTCCTAGACTTTTTGGACTAGAATCAGCAATGAAAGGAACAAATTCTCACGCTTCATGCACATGCCTGGCAGAAGGTTGTACGGTGTTAGGAATACTGGCCAACATGAGTAAGATGCCACCGAGCCTCCGAATAGATTGAAATCGTCTGTGCATAAACCCAGCCGCACGTTGCGTGGATCCCTTGAGAAGTACGGGTGAGTATGGCTAAAATGAGCCAAGCTTCACATCGACAGGATGACTGATTTCACATCATCACGACGGACTCTTTCTGCATGCCAAGTCATATGTCCAGCTGTCTTCGAGGACATGAACAACCGCTGCAATCTGGGTGTGATCGGAAAGTACCACAATGACTTATATGGAACATCCTTCTACTTTGACTTGTCTCCTCTCTTAGGCTTGAATCTATCATGCTTACAAATGCAACATGATGTCTTATCTGCATCATCTTGCAGTACAGCATACAGTGATTCTGACATGCATCAATTTTTCATAAACCAAGCCGCAGATCATTCACCATCTTCTTTGCACGGTAAAAATCATCAGGAAACCTCTCTGATTGAGGAAGCATACTCTTGACGACTAAGAGAAGACGATCAAAACAACTCTCGCTCATATGAAATTCAGACTTCAAATTCAGTAACTGCGACACTGCAGACAACTGTGTATGCTTCTCACAACCATCCCATAATGGCTCATCAGCATCTCGAAGTAACTGATAAAATCTCTGAGCTGTATCATTCGACACTTCTTCATTTGTTTAGTCATCATGAATATTGAACTCCAGACCAGCACATCGACAACCATGTCTACGTAGTACTTGTGGAGGCAAAGTTGGCTGGTTCAGACGACTGAATATTCAACTCACCATGAGACGACCATAACTCATAATGGGCAACAAATCCTCTCGTATACAAATGATGATGCACATCCCATGTCAATATCCACTTTATGTTCATATAAGCTAAACATGGATATCGAATGTTACCCATCAGATCAATGCTTGTGAATTACTCAATGCAAACTGAATGAAACTGTCAACTCTGTCTTTAAACTCCTCTGTCACAACTCCATTAACTATTCCATGGTACATCCATGACCGATTCTCATAAGACATTTTTCCTACACAGATTAAATGTCATTTCACGAGTTAAAATCCAACACACCCTCACATCGTTCAAGTAAGTCAAAATGAATAGGTAGGACATATTATTTAGATTATCACTTTTTACCCATCTGTGAATATTTGATCGCACTCAGATGACCATTTACTATGTGTTTGTATTATTTGCTAAAAATTTCGACAGCATCTCCCCACACCTCTCCGATATACCAAAAATATTTATTGATTAAGATATTTTTTAAACACTTACTAATAAGTGGTTAAGAAAATATTCTAAATCAATAAAGGTATATCAGAGTGGAGTGAGTAGAAGCACCGGAAATTTTCAACAAATAATACAAACACATAGTAAATCCACCTAACTGCGATCAAACATTCACAGACTGTCCAAAACTGGACAATTCAAGAATTTGAGTTAGATATACACATTCTCATCATTGAAAATACGACTCGTGCACATCAATCCAACGTCTTGAACGGGAAGGTTCATTGACACGGGCTTAACACGCTCTCGTAAGGTGTGTGCAGTGATAAATTGCTATACATATATAGATCAAATTTAAAACCCACATAAATATGAAAGGAATATGAAAACAAAATATGTCATGTGAGCAAGTGCAATATTAAAACAAATTAACACATACATGTAAATGAATTACATATAAACAAGTGCAATACTAAAAAATATATTAAAATAAGATGTGTAATACTAATCGATAGCTATATTCACATAAGACAACTCGGATTGGGTAATAGAACACTGACCCAATATCCTTATTTTTGTTCCTTATAGAAATATGTTATGATTATAGGAATACTACGAGATATAAGAAGTCATCAATCATCAAAATATCATGCAGATAAATAGAAAAATATTCGAGAAAATATATAAGAAAAGGGAGGATGTTACACACAGGGTCACATAAGATATTGAGCCTCTTTATAGGGGCTATTCTAAAGTACGGCTCCACAACCTTCTATGGTAGAGATTTCATTGGCACAATTTTGACATTAGCACGCTATTTCTTTTAATCTTACATATATACCACATGTTTTTTTTTTCTTACTCATGCACACATGCTTATGACATGGACACATGCTAGAAACCTTTCAGAAGTTTATGTTACTATCTAACAGTAACTAAACATTGATTAAATGAGATTTAACTAAACATGCTTATCATGATTATAAAAGCTTCATAATTCATAACTATTAAAAATAGAAGTTAGTTAGAACATGCTCAGATTTTTATCTTAGGCTACTTACATGTGATATAACACATTTATAATTTTGTAGAATTTTTGAAGCATTATAACTATATTTTGAATTTAAATCAAATTTCAAGAGGATATTATGTAAATGCTTAAAAATTCTACAAAAGGGATAAAATGGATTAAATAGTCTAAAACAAGCGTATAATACTCAAAATTCTAGATCAAAATATTCTAAACATATTTCATGGTATAACTACTTTACAAAAATTAAATTTAACATGCATATGGTTAATTCCCATAAAAGCAAAAAATATAATAAATTCTATAATTATCAAGAAAATATTGAGGCTCCATGATCCTCTCATAGTGCTCAACACACTATGACAGAACTATCAAAACCTATATAAATACGCACAAACCTCACAAAATTATTAAATACATTCTATTCAGAAAATTTGAAAAAATGAAGGTGGTGGCAGGGGTGGGGAATGGAGGGGGGGAGGGGCGATAGGGCGGGGGGGGGGGGGGGGGGGGTCACCGGTTAGGGGAGGGGGGGTCGCCGGTTGGGGAAGGGGAGGGGAGGGGGGGCGATAGGGGAGGCAGGGTCTGGGACGAGAGGAGGAGGGGGGTCGCCGCTTAGGGGAGGGGGGGCTGCCGTTGGGGAAGGGGAGGGGAGGGGGGGGGCTGGGATGGGAGGGGGAGGGGGGGCGACTGGGGGTGGGTCGCCGGTTGGGGGGGGGGGGGGGGGGCAGTTACCGGAGGGTGGTGGCGGGGGTGGGGAAGGGAGGGGGACGGGGGGGGGGGGGGATAAATACCGGTAGTATGGCGGCACCGGTGGCGGAGCACGATGGCGGCGGCGGCGACGGGGCCGGTCGAGGCGGCCAACGGTGGCGCGGCAGGAGGCGAGGGGCGCGGCGCGAGCGGTGAGAGTGAGAGAGAGAGAGGGAGAGGGAGAGAGAGAGAGAGCGGGAGAGGGGAGAGGGAGACAGAGGGTGGGTTTCGTGGGGATGGCGAGGGAGAGGGAAATGGCGGTTGTACCGACGGATATTCCGACGGACATATTTCCGTCGGAATATCCGTCGGTAAGCTATGAGTACCGACGAAATTTCTGACCGAAATATTTCTGTCAGAAGTTCCGATGGATTTTCCGACGGAACATTGTCCGTTGGCATAGCCGTCAGAATTTCCGATGGATAAGTTTCCGTCGGAAATACCCGTCGGTAATGGCGTTTTTTCTTGTGGTGTGTGTTGTGTTGGATACATATCCTATTGTGACGGCGCACTTTATATCGACGTGAATTGATATAATCGTACTAGTATAAAGAGGGTCGTTACAATATATATATATATATATACTAAACTAAAATTATAACTTCTAAATTTATATTTTTTATATATTGTATTTCATTTTATTGGATTTTATTTTAAAAAAAATTATATAAAAGAATGGTTGTGAAATATAAACAGTGACTTTTGA
Source organism: Colocasia esculenta (assembly GCA_014218235.1). Classification (NCBI taxonomy): domain Eukaryota; kingdom Viridiplantae; phylum Streptophyta; class Magnoliopsida; order Alismatales; family Araceae; genus Colocasia; species Colocasia esculenta. The sequence continues at coordinate 50,351,804 of CM024758.1, forward strand.
CAGAAATTATATGTCAAAAAAACCATTAGAAATAAAGAAATTTCCAATGAACACAAATCCGTCAAAATTTCCGATGACATTTCTGATGGACAATTTTGTCGAAAATTATGTTCAGAAATGCCAATGGATTTTTCAACTAATATGGCGGTTAGAAATTTGCAAGGATTTTTCAGACGGATTTACTAATAGATATTTCCTCCGTAAAAAATTCTAACACTTTTTTTGATGGATATATTTTTGTTAAAAATTCAATTGGATTGTTTATCTGATGGAGATAAATCCGTCAGAAAATTTCATTGTTAAACGCACCTTTTGTAGTAGTCGATGGAGCTAGCCTAGTCTTAAACCTAATTGCCGGGTAAAGATTGAAGTACGTTGTTTACTGACGATTTGGAGAGTTTTATTGTCCTCTCATCTAATGGAGAGTTTTATGGAGCTATATGTATGAGGTTGCGATCTATAACTTGTGAAGAATCTTTTGTGGAGAAAACTATGTGAACTAAATCAAAAATTGATAATACCTCGTAAGAGTTGAAGTGAGTTCCAACATAAATAGACTACTCTCACCCAGATTTAGTAATCATCCCAATATTATGTTTATTTTCGTCTAGTCATTATGTAAGTAGGAGGAGTAGTTGGTTTACAATCATGTGCTGCCAATTATTTTTCTTAGACATGGTTTGGGAATAAAAATGGGTTTTGGTAACAGTAATGCTTCGGGTTGCTGGTCTCACCTATCCTCGCAAATGGATGAATCTCGGATTCCTCTTCCGTATCTTCCAAAATGAAGTGAAAGGAGAGAAATTGATATATATATATGGTATCAGATCGGTATTCTGTGAAATTAAAGTGGTACTGTTTTATCTGCAGTTTGCACTATAGGAAAAACGTCATATGTCAGCGGCTGCGTGCCGTTGACAAAACTAAAAAAGTCGTTGACAAACACATATGTCAACGGCTTAAACTCGTTAACAAAGCCGTCGACATCTTAGTCGTCGACAAAACATACGTCAACAGAATTGTGGACCGCTGACAAAAAAAATTTTATGTCAGCGGCTAGCTAACCGCTGACAAAAAAAATTTATCTCAGCGGCTTGCTACCCACTAACAAATAACGTTTTGTCAACGGCTTATAAAACCGCTGACAAAGGAAATTTATGTCAGCGGTTCGTTAACCGCTGACGAAATTTAACATATCTTTTGTCAGCGGCTTATAGCCGCTGACATATGTTTCTATTTTTTTTAATAATTCTTTTACAATTTCTAATTTGCTGTTTATAAAAATACCTAAACAAACACAACAAGAAAATAAACCCACATTCAATTCATATAACATCAAAATCTAAATACTCAATTCATACAACATCAAAATAGTCAATTCATATAACATCAATTTCTGTTTGTACAAAATACCTTAATACAAACACAGCAAGAAAACAAATAATACAACTAAAATAAATCAAAGTCTCTTAATTAATGTCATCAAAATATCTATCTAGCAATCATCATCATCATAGTCATCTCCCTCAGCATCAGTATCTACGTGGTCATCCTCTAGTGCTCTCGATGGAGGACGCAGCAAATCTCTGACTAGTCTGAAACTGAGTCATGAATGTGCTCATCTGCAGCATCTGTCTACGTTTGTCATCCATCTCAGACTCTCGTTTACGCAGCTGCTCCAACTCCCTCCGCATATCATCCATCTCTGAGTCACGTCTGCACGCCTCTGTACGCAACTCCTCAACCTCTATTCTGAGAGTGTTTTCAATGTTGTTAATCTGTTGCTGATAGTCAGTGGAGCTCGACCCTTCTCTTGTCCCATACCATGTGCGACGTGTCTCTCGACTGTCTCCACAACGAATGCGACCAAATCGGTCCTTCCCCATAACTGAAACAAAAGCCTCCTCAGCAGAAATGGGGGTACTCCCACTCTCACTATCTAGTGAAGGAGTCGATAGCTGAATCATCCTCTCCTGCATAAAAATTCAAAAAAAAATATTATTTATCATAAAAAATATCACATAAACATTAATGATAAATTTTAAAAATACACTTACATATCGACTCCTACTCTTGTCATCTACCCACTGCTCATTGCCATCAGGTAATTCCTTGCATTTGCCAATTTTAAAGATCTCCACACGATTTGGTTCACGATCATGAGCAAGACGTTGTTCACATGTGTTAAAGAGAGTAAGAATTAAATAAATATTAAATTGATAGTAAATTTTAACTAAATATTTAACTTACAAAATCATCCTTCAATTGATAATGACTCTTCCTACCCTTTCTATATGGCATAGATTGATGAGAGCGATTTGTCTTATTGCGATCAGCTGTATTCTGCCAACAAATATTTTAAATGTTAAAATAAAAAATGAAGATGTACTATAAAACTTTATTATTACTGCTCATCCGAAGTGTTCCATTTTGCACACATTATCTGCCAATCTTGCGGATTAACACCAGCTGGAACTGAGGTAATGACATCATCAAAAGATTTGCCTGTATAATGCTGTATAGAGACATAATTTTTTTAGTTCCACATTAAAAGTAGTGAAAATAAATGTGCTTGTAAATAAGACATAAGAAATAAGACATAACAAAGGTTTAGAGGAGAGCAAGTATCATTAAAGGTAGTGAAAATGTTTCATATATGTCTGAGTAATGGCAATCTTGTTGGAGAGCATGCATCATGCCGCAACATCATTAATGTAAGATTTGATATGTTCGAGGTCAATCCAAACACCCACACAAAGTTGGCTAATTTGTTTGGTTGTTCTCTTCTTAAGCCTCCTTGGGGCATACTACGGCTTCCAATAAAACGAGCGCTGTGTGTGAGGAACTGTGACAAACAATAAAAGAGCAATTTCGATTAAACTACAAGTCTACAAGGCATGGCATGTGAGTAGGTGTATCATGATAAGAAGTGGGTCTGACACAAGATGTTATAATAATTCAGTCCAAAAAGAATTAAAATAACAAGTTTGATTTATAAAACTGACAAGATCTGAACTGCCAAGCAGCATTTTCTTTTTAATGGAATGTGTCAGATGCAAGACCTAAGCAGGCAAGAATATCTCAGTGCAATTGAGTCCAAGCACCTAATCTGGATTCAGATGCAGCACCTTTCGTTGTCATATATACATATTAGTACAGAGCCCCAAAGTTGGAGCTTGCAGCTTGGAGTTGGAGGGAAAGATAACACGGTACTAACACCACAAACAGGGGAGTACAAGACAAATTAAGTAAGAGTACTACTACGTGCTCCTACTCTCAGCCCCACTTCAAGAAAGTTGAAGTCACCACTGTCAAACATTTATTTATGAGTTTCTTTTATATATACAATTTATTTTAAATTTATCTGCATGTATATCCCTTTTGTGTAAATTAATCGTCACAAGACCCACTAAAAAAAAGTTGTCTAAATATCTATAAAATATTTGATATTTCAAAAATTGTTTGTTAGATCTTGTGCAGATATGTTTGGATTTTCCCCATCTCACTCGCTTGGGCTCCAAGGCTCCCACTCCAGTAAATAAAGGGTCATCTCTCTCATTCTACTGCAATTCAGAAAGCATCCAGTGAGCTACCAAAAACGCTGCCCCACAAGTTTTGCCAGTGTCTCAGCAGATAATAGGAATAATTGAGCTATCCACCACTCTTCACATGTTATTACCGAACTTCTGCTTCTCGGAAGAGGGAAATAATAGGAATAATTTGTCTGTTGTTTGTTCTACTACTTTTGAAGCTTCCCTGGACGCTAAAATCAACTGGGGTTCCTGAATGCCCATGGATTGTCCCAATTAATGCACACTTCAAACTCCTGAAAGCCCCTAGGGACATGGAACGAACTCCCATATTAGCCATTCTAATAGGTTGAACTGACATCTGCAGGACGGTGTATGGCATCCCCCAGAAATAGCAGATGAAGAACCAGACGTGCCAATGTGGAACCAGTTCTGTTTCAGATGCCTTCTAAGGAGCTGCTACGTTGTACAAGGTTGGCCAAGAGGTGCAGAAGTGAGTTGATTAACCTAGCTCTCATTGGCTCTTTAGACTATTCATACTTGCAATCAAAATTGCAATATTTATATATGCTCATATCAAGGCCGTCTTGACCTCTCCGTGTAACCAAAATTGCAATATTTATATATGGTGTCTCTCTCACCTGTAAATCAAAACCCCAGGTGGAGCGGATGCATGAAGCGATCATTTGATGGTGGTATTACCTGGTCAGACAGGAACAACTGCCCCCTGGGATTTTAGGACCTATCAAGAACAAGGCAAGAGAAATGCCTTGATAAATTTTTACCCACCTGAGTTCTCACTATTAATGTGAAATGAGATGCCAACAATGCCAGAATTTTTCATTTTTCAGCCTATCTTACTGGAAGATGGTCGCCTACTATGTGGATCCTCTGTAGAAAGTGGAACTCGTGGGGTGCATGGATGGAGGTATAACTTATGGGCAGTCACATGAAATTGATCGGCTTATATACGAGAGGCTGAGTTGATGTTTAAATGGCTCTCTTTTTTCTTCTTTCCTACTTGTTTTTGGAACATGGACAGGTGACAACAGATGTTGGCCATTCTTGGAAGAAGTATGGGCCGATATACGTGAAGGACGAGACACTAAGGATCCGTTTGGTTACATGTAAAATAGTTTATTAAGGAAACAATTTTCCACGGAATAAGTTTTACATGAAAATGAAAACGTAATTGTCTATTGGTTGTCATGTAAATATAAAGTTGCATGGAGAAACATGAGATTTTATGATCCATTTAAATGAGAGAGAGTCATATACTCATTGTGTACTAACACTATTCATCTTTATTTTATTTTATTTTATTTTTTATAATTTAAAAAATGAAAAAAAATAGGAACAAAAAATAATTTTGACAAAAACAATTTAAATTAAGAGAAATAAAATAAAAACATAACTTGAATAAATAGTATTCTACAGATATTTTAATAAAAAATTTAAAAATAAAATAATAAATAATAAATAATTAGATTTAACAAATATGACTAAAATGAAAGGAAAAAAATAATAAAACAACTTAAATAAATAGTGTCAAAACAATCATCACTGTAGCAAACATTAATTGTTAACATGCACATGCGTGTAAGGAAAATGGCATCCGCATGGTTTGCGGGGATGCCAAAATCCGAAAGTTTCTAGATAAGGTTTTCCAAATTTCGGTTTTCAGGAATACCAAATGGTTTTAAAAAAAAGTTTTCCCTGAAAAACTATTTCTTAATGGGGTTTTACCCTCAAACAACGGACCCTAAGTATCATTCAACCTGTGCCATACCAGACTGAGGATGGGACATTGCGGATGCTGTTGCGTTCATTTGACAACATAGGAAGAATCTGTATCTCAGAGTCACTGGATGGAGGATCCACATGGAGCTATGCACAACCCACGGAACTTCCCAACCCAAACTCAGGTTACCGAATATGGTCACAACACTCTCCCTCTCTCTTAGACAAAAAGGTTTGCAATGCCCCACTGTTTGTGATCTTGGTCATGTAAATAGGCATAGACATGTTGCAGAGGTTGAATGGCAAAATGGGCGCCTGCTTCTGGCCTACATGTTGCAGAGGTTGAATGGCAAAATCGTGACAACAGACAATGGTGTGAGATGGTGTGAAGTTATATGAACCATTACCAAAGAGAATGAGACATTAAAGAATTAAAGAATGGACATATGCATATAAGGAAAAATATTAATTTATCTGTTTCTTCAAAACTCCACGCCAAGTACGATGCATAGAGGACATGTGCATTAACATTTCTTTATCAGTATGGGCCGTTCGATCCATCGAAAGAGCAACTACAAATTAGAGCTAACATTAGTCATGATAAGAATTTTGATAGATATAATATTAAATTTACAGACTATTACCTCAAGATCTCTAAAAATTGTATCTATTATATCTGTAGGAAGTTTGACAAAATCTTTTTGCCATATTTTACAATGAAGTTTTGATACAATGCCCATGTGACTAACGAATTGGGCTCCCGACTCTCCAATCCCAGTCCCACCGATCACCTTTACATTCCATCGCTGGCCAGACTCCAATCTCCTATCTGTCAAACCTCTGGAGGGGCCCCGACGTCCATGTCCCCGACCCCAAGTCTGTGCAGAAAATGGCCCGGCTTAAACATACACAACAAAGACATTGATATCAGATTATAATCAAAATAATATTAATTTATCAAAATTTTGAAATTAAATACATACCTGCTACAGAACCAACCGCTGAGGATGCAGCTACAGATCCCTCCGAGGGAGCGTGTGTGGGGAAAGTCTGCTCCACAGTAGTATGCTGTCTCCGTGGCTCGAACCACTGTACGAGCCACCGTCCGAAGCCATTTGTTCAAACATATGATATTAAACTTACAAGTCAAATTTGGAAAAAAAACATATATAACTGAAGTGATTTGGAAGTGTAATCACCTAAGCATCAATGTATTCATCGACCCTTACGTTAATATTTTCAACAATGTCAACATCAAATATATCTCCTCTCACATGAACATCAATTAAGGTTTCTTGATATGTTTCTTCAAAATCACCTACATCATCTTCACTTGCTGGAACTGCATATTATAATAATCCCGAGGTTGTGCTCTTATAGGAATAATCCACCCTGGTGTTTTATTGCCATTTACATAGAACACTGTTCCACCTGACTAGCGAGAGCAAATGGTTCATTTGTGTTGAGTTTAAGATGGGTATTGAGACTGACAATTCCATACTTATCAATTTTGAATCCTATATCATTTCCATAGACATCCCACCAATCACACTCAAACAATACAACTCGTTTTTGATGAGTAAAATATATTTCAAGAATATCATTCAGACGCCCATAGTATCCATCACATCCAGATTCAAGTTCTGCCACCACAATAACACCAGACAATTCAGTAATATATAATATATAATATCCATATACTGCCATTATTAGTGCTTTTAATTTTTTTAATACACTTTTTCTTTAGTTTTAAAATGTGTGTAAGAGTGTATCTTTAATAGTTTTAACTAAGTTGCTACTTTAAATACATCATATAATATTTCTTTGAGCAGTTATACTCTAATGGGTCACGGGTCAACCTGAACGGTTGAACCATTGACCCGTGACCCACTTAAGGAATGGGTTGGGTTTTATAACATTGCGTATAATGCTGTATAGATGGTTCAAATGAGACGTTAAACTTATGTATATGGACTTTTTCAAGAACTTCCATTGTTATAATAGTTTATTAGCATCAAGATTGAAGATGGCTTAATGATACATCTCGCTAGCACACTTTTCTAACACACCCTAGAAAGTTGAAGATACTTTTCCCTCCTTATTGTAACTGGGTCAGACATCCATTCATTAAATGTGGTATCCATCCTCTTCTGCAGGTAATTTTATTTGCTGGGTTTTGTTGGCGTTCAGTAGTTTTAGGGGCAGACACTCTCCTGCTCTCCCTGATACACTACTGATGTTTTGTATCGAAGCTGTTGGTGCAGTCCTCTATCTTCTTTCAGAAGAAAAATCCAGAACTTGATATTCTTCCATTGTCCTGAAAATATCTGCCATACTCATTTATTTGACACTTACATTCTTGAAAACTCGGCTTTCGTTAGTATTCTTGAAGACTTCAATTAGTTAATGTGGAAATGGATGACAATTCATGTTCTTTTGACCTTAAGTACTATCTCCTAATTAGATGGGAGGACCTTGTTGGCATGTTTAAGTTTTAAACTCCAAGTATGAGGTGGGTCCAGATTTAAGAAGTGAGTTTGTGAACATATGCCATTTTATTACTGAAGCCTAGTATTGTATATGATGTTATACACTTCCATCATAACAACACCCCCCCCCCCCCCCCCAAAAAAAAAAAGTGTCATTATGCTGGCAGTTGCTTTGTTCCCCATACACACTTACAAGCAGGCATCCATGCATACTGTCTTACTTGCTTTACTGTTGGTCCAACATTAGGGTAAAACAAAAGGGAACCATCTATGGCGGTGCATGAAGATCGGAGTGGTATTGAGAAGAAATCAGGGGTTGATGAATTGCCAATCTTCAATGCCGAAAACCTGCAGAACAATGTGAAAGCAATCTACTACAGGTGATTGCTTGTCATTTGTCTAGTTTATTTTTTTTGTCTTTTGGTTGCTTAGGATGTGGCTGGTGTGCTAATCTTTTGTATACTGGATGCTGTAGCAGTTCTGTTGGCAGTTATTTTCGTAAAATTGTCATAATTAAGATTGTTGCCACTTTTGAAATCCATCATCCATCTTATTTTTAGTGGTTTCGACTGATGTTAAACTAGTCAGTTTGCTTGTCATTTTTGGCAGTGGAATCATTTGACACGTTTTAACTGTTTCCCATTTTATGTAAGACATGGCTTTTCTGCCGAAGGGTCCTTGCTAGCATCTCACCACGATGTTAAATTAGTTAATTTGATAATTAACCTTTTTTTTTTCTTCTGCAGAAATCAAACAAGCTATTAACTCTGGCGTTTCTTATTTGAACCATTTGTATCCTAAAAGCCTATTATATGTCATGACTTAGTACACATTTCTAAACCCTCGTCCTTATAAAATGTAAGACAAAGATGCAACAGCTAGACAAGGCTCTATTTTTGAAAAGACAATAAGTATAGATGAATGTAGTTGTATACCTGGAACTATTCTTCTATGACTGCTTTCCTTCTTTTGAGTTCACAGAAGATCTTCTGATATCATGCCCGAAACACACGCTTTTTGTGATGAATGTTCTAATTGCAGAGGTTCGAGTTCTGCAGTCAAACTTAACATTGGCAGAGATTCATGCAAAAGAGTCTAGACTAAAAACAGAGGTAAACTATTTTGGCACCTTATGACCCTGGATAAATCATAAGCTAATGTTTGCACTGATGTAACAGATAAAATTCAAGTACGTACGGAAGAAGAATGCAAATCTTTTATCAATGCAAATTCAGATAAACTTCAGCATATATATTACTGGAATGGGCATATACATTGATCTGGGGGATCTTGTGTATGAACCACCGAGAGATGGTCCTACCGTATGGGAGATAGGCATTCCAGACCGCTCTGCAAGGGAAAACTACAGAACAATAAGCAGGTGGCTGCAGAGGCACGCTGGAACGTACTGCTGAATGGTGGAGACGGCGCGAACACGATCCGGTTGGAGCTAGCCGGAGGAGGAGGCGGCCGGCGTGGGGGCGGTGATCGTCGCGAGCAGAGGCAGCACGAACACGATCGCACGCCGCCGGCGCGGTGGGCTGGTCGTCGTGAGCGGACGCGGCGCGAACACAATCGAAGGCCGTCGGAGGTGGCGGAAGACGATCGGAGACCGTCGGCACGAAGGCGGCGGCGGGGGGGGGGAGGGGGGTGGGGAGATCGTCGCCGCGAGCTGCAGTGGAGATCGCCGCAGGGGGAGAACAAGGTTTGGGGGATCACAGTACTGAGAAAAGGTTTGGGGCCGCGGTGGTGGGGAAGGGTTTGGGGGATCGCAGTACTGTGCCGCGGGAGTGGTTAAAAAAAAAAGGAGAAATATATGTCAGCGGCTACTGGCCGCTGACATTTATAATATTATTTAAAAATAATATATTAATTAAAAATATTAAAATATAAATTATAATTATAAATATTTGTCAAAAAAAAGGAAAATATATGTCAGCGGCTACATTGGCCGCTGACATTAATAATATCATTTAAAAATAATATAATTAAAAATATTAAAATATAAATTATAATTATAAATATATATCTCAGCAGCTACAGTGTTCGCTGACATTAATAATATAATTTAAAAATAATATATTAATTAAAAACATTAAATTATAATTATAATACGGCCGCTGACAATAATAATATCATTTAAAAATAATATAATTAAAAATATTAAAATTATAATTATAAATATTTGTCAATGAATATATAAAAACCGCTGACATATATTAGACAAATATTAACTTATGTCAACGGTCAACAATACTTGCTGACAAAAGGCCTTTTGTCAGCGGTTTCTTGAAGCCGCTGACATATAGCTGTTGACAAATCCACTCTTCCTTGTAGTGTTGTGATCATGTACAAATATAAAAGTTGTATATATATATAAATATATATATATATATATATATATATAGAATCTCTAAGATAGCCCTCGAGAAAATTAGTTTGGCCATTGATAAGTTCCCATGACATACGCTTTTTGTAAAGCAATACTGCCTATTTCTGTCTGGCCAAAATTTGGCTAGCAAACAACCATCCTGAATAGCTGATTTTGAAAAAGAGGTTATAAATTAGGTTGTCTTGGGTTGATCTGGTCATGTAAAAGTGGAACGACACTCTACAATATCAAACACTTGAGCAGCTAGCTGCGTTTGGAAGAAAATTGTATTTCAACGACATCTGTAAGTAGTTATAACCAAAACTAGCACAACTTTAAATTTTCTGACCGACCGATGTTAGAATTAATCAAATTTGTTTAAAAGCACATCATCAAACATTATATTAAGAGTAGAGCTGAGGAGGCGTTACTTAATAAATCATATATTCATCGGGGAACAAACAAGATTCCCGCCTGCCATCACCATGCATGTATCTAATGTAAGGAATCGATCAGAGCGCAACGGAAACGCGATTTCCTCCGGTAGATATCGTTGTCGGCGATTGGAATAGAACAAAAACGGAGAACCCGAACGTAGGAAGATTCGATCTTTACCTTTGCGGGGTTGCGAAACTCTCGAATCCGGGGAGGAGGTAGCGCTGGAGGTGCTGGTGCTTCAAGCCGTTCAGGTGTCCGGGCTCTAGACGTATCCACGCGAGCTCCGAACGCAGACAAGTTCTCCTCGGTCTCCACACGTCTCCCGGATCTCAACTCCACCATGTGCCAGAGAGAGGTGGGGGCGCCCAGGGAGAAAGAGAGGAGGTGGCGGCCAGGGAGAGAGCCTGGAGCTTGGGCCAGGGTTGAACTCTCCACGTGCAAATATAGACTCTGCGGTTTTTCACAAAAACCCAGTTAATGTCCATATCGGTCATCCTGCCCAGTCTGCTTAGAACTCTATTGCGTGTGACCCTCTAGGCCCAAGTGCTAGTCCAATTTTCAGCCCATTAAGCCCAATAACTCTTTATTGACTTACTGTAATTAATTAATATCTTATATTAATTAATTACACAATCAATTATCGTCTCACGATAATTGATCGGGCTTCTAATCAAGTTGGGTGCCAAGCAACACCACTTGATCCTGAAAAGCATTGGGTTTCAGCAACCCAATCAAGGAACCTTTTGCGTCAACAGATACCGTGTGACTATAATCCTTCGCTCGTACAATGCTCCTGAGTGCACTTAGGGTATGGTCAACTGTCAAACCCTAATATGTGCACTAGCTCACTTGGTTTAGATGCCGCATAGCAATATCAGAAAACTCCTTTTCTAATAAGTAGTCATGCCCTGGCTAGGGACTATCAAGCATCTTTCCCTAGACCATTCACTCTCTTATTACCGAGAGCGAGCGATCCCATGTTGACCACACAATCACCTTCGAAGGTATTCCGCTAGATCCGAACACTTAACTGATTAAGACCCATGGCTAGAGATCTATAAGTTAAGGTCAAAATCTAGAAGTCCACCGACAAGGTGTCCTTGGTGTCTAGGTCTAAGGACCAATCACGCCACTGTGACAATGAATCTAGCTGGTTGACAGTTAGGTAATATTACCATCCAGCGATTCATAACGGATTAGTTCAGTGAACTCATTCTCCAATGAGCACCTACAGATTCACCTTAGTGTCTCCACACAAGTGACTATGAGACCAGTCACCCTCATCATATGAGCAGGTGCAACCTGTACTAGTCTAACCGGATATCGATGTCCTTCTCGAATATCCTCGACTAGGAAAATTAAGAATATACATTTAAAGGATATTAATCTCATTATTATGATCTCATCATAATTAATATCCATTGCGTATATTCATGGACTTCATAATGAAACGATAAACGAATTACACATAATGAATATAAAAGCCTTATTATTATTATCAAGAACAAGATTGTACAAGTTATGATTGGTTTGAGGACACCCATAACTAACAATCTCCCACTGGACTAAAGCCAATCACCTTTATGTCTTAAACCCATAGACTATGGTGGCGCTCAAACACAATTTGAGTCAGAGGCTTCGTCAGTGGATCTGCAATGTTGTCAACTGAAGGAACTCTTTCCACTAGTACATCTCCTCTAGTGATAATCTCCCTGATCAGGTGAAATCGCCTCAGATATGCTTTGACTTCTGATGAGACCGCGGCTCTTTCGCTTGCGCAATGGCTCCATTGTTGTCACACAGCAATGGGATCGGATCAGAGTCACCCGGCACCATACAAGGTCGGTGATGAATTTCTTCATCCACACTGCTTCCTTGGCGGCTTCAGCTGCAGCAATGTACTCAGCTTCTGTCGTCGAGTCTGCAGTGGTTTCTTGCTTGGAACTCTTCCAGCTCACTACACCTCGTTTAAGGTGAACACAAACCCAGATGTAGACTTGCTATCATCTGGATTGACTGGAAACTCAAGTCAGTATATGCCTGAAGTTTCAAGTCCCCTCCTCTATAAACAGAAATATATCCTTAGTCCTTCTCAAGCACTTAAAGATACATTTCACTGCCATCCAGTGTGTTTCACCTGGATTTGCCTAATATCTGCTTGTAACACTTAGAGCAAATGCTACATCAGGCCTTGTACATAGCATGGCATAGATGATAGACCCTATAGCCGAGGCATCGGGGGCTCTATCCATGACTGCCCTCTCTTCAGGAGTCTTAGGAGACTGCTCCTTAGAGAGATTAATCCCATGTCTCATTGGTATGAGACCTCTCTTGGAATTTCCATGCCAAACCTTTTGACAATGGTATCTATGTACATAGATTGGGTCAAGCCAAGCATCCTCTTAGATCTATCTCTATAGATACGTATTCTTAATACGTAGGATACTTCTCCCAAATCCTTCATGGGGAAGTTCTTTGACAACCAAACCTTTACTGATGATAACATCCCTACATCATTCCCAATGAGCAAGATGTCATCAACGTAAAGTATGAGAAAAGTGATAGCACTCCCACTGATTTTCTTATACACACATGGTTCATCTTCATTCTTAATAAAGTATAGGATTTGATAGCATCATCAAACCTTATGTTCCAACTACGAGAAGCTTGTTTCAATCCATAGATGGACCTTTGAAGCTTGCATACTTTATCTGGATACTCTTTGGATGTAAAACCCTAGGCTGTATCATATACACTTCTTCCTCAATGTTTCCATTGAGGAAAGCAGTTTTTACATCCATCTGTCAGATCTCGTAATCAAAGTATGCAGCAATGGCGAGAAGAATTCTGATCGACTTTATCATGGCAACTGGTGAGAAAGTTTCGTCATAGTCAATTCCCTGCCTTTGACGATACCCCTTGCCACCAACCTTGCCTTATAAGTGTCGATCTGTCCATCTGCACCGATCTTTCTCTTAAAGACCCACTTGCACCCAATAGGTACAATACCTTCAGGCAAGTCTACTAAGTTCCAAACATGGTTGGTGTACATGGACTGCATCTCAGAATTCATGGCATCTCACCATTTCCCTAATGAGGACTATCAACAGCCTCTTGGTAGGTCTTTGGATCATCATCCTCATTATAAGACATGCCTTCACTGATATGTCCAACATATCTTTCAAGCTGTCTAGGTACTCTACCAGACCTACGCTGAATGTGTGTATTTTCCTGAATAGGTTCTGGAACCGATGTTTGAACTGGTGGACTTTGCACAGTTTGTGGATCTAGAACCTCTTCTAGATCTACCTTACTCCATTGTCCTCTTGGGTAAGGAACTCCTCTTCCAAGAAGACAGCTCTCCTGGCGACAAACACTCTTTGTTCACCAGGATGGTAAAAGTAGTACCCAAACGCTTCTTTTGGGTATCCAACAAACTTGCACTTATCGATTCTGGATTCCAGTTTATCTGGGTCGTGTCTCTTCACGTGGGAAGGACAGCCCCAGATTTTAACATGTTTAAAATCAGGCTTTCTACCCTTCCATATCTCATATGGAGTAGAAGACACAGATTTACTGGGAACCCTGTTCAGTAGATATGCCGCTGACTCTAGCGCATATCCTCATAGGGAAACTGGTAACTGTGAACGGCTCATCATGGATCGTACCATGTCCAACAAGGTGTGATTCCTCCTTTCCGATACACCATTCATCTGTGGGTATAGGGAGGAGTCCATTGAGAAAGGATACCATTGTCCTTTAAGAATTGTATGAACTCTGTACTCAAGTATTCACCTCTTCGGTCTGACCGTAGGATTTTAATACTTTTTTCCAGTTTGCTTCTCAACTTCATTCTTAAATTCTTTGAACTTCTCAAACGCTTCAGACTTGTACTTCATTAAGTAAACAAATCCGAACCTTAAGTAGTCATCCGTGAATGTAATGAAGTATGAGTAGCCACCCTTGGCTTGGGTAGACATTGGACCACATACATCCGAGTGTATTAGTTCCAATATGTCCATGGCCCTATCCCCATGTCCACTAAATGGAGATTTGGTCAACTTACCCATTAAATAGGATTCATAAGTTGCATATGATTCATAATCAAATGGATCCAAGTATCCATTCTTATGCAACTTTTGAAGCCTATTCTCGCCAATGGACCAAACCTACAATGCCAGAAGTAGGCAGTGTTCACACTATTCTTACTTCTCTTAGGAGAAACATCAACATGGAGATTTTCGTAAGAAACATCAAGTAGATACAAACCATTTACCAAATTTGCTAAAGCAACTAGTTTATTTCTCAAATAAACTGAACAACTATTGTTCCCAATGGTAAACTTGTATTCAATTCTGTCTAAATAAGAAACAGAAATAATGTTCTTAATAATGCTAGGCACAAAGTAGCAATCATCTAGTGAAAGTAAATCTCTTGAGGGTAACTTGAGCTTCACTGTCCCCACAGTAAGTGCAGCAACACTTGCGCCGTTTCCAAGCCTCAAGTTCACCTCGCCTTTGCTCAGCTTCCTTCTACTTGTCAACACTTACATATCAATGCAGACATGAGAAGCACATCTAGTGTCTAAAACCCAAGATGTAGAATCTCTAACAGACAAGTGAAGATCTATCATATAGATACCTGAAGCTTCGCCAAGCTTCTGCTTCTCCTGAGCCTTCATTGCAAGGTAATCCATGCAATTTTTTTCCAGTGCCCCTTCTTCTTGCAGTGGAAGCACTCGCCATTTTTCTGCTCCTTTGCTTATGTCCTTCGTTGTCTTTGCTTGGACTGCTTCTTTGCATTGCCTTTATTAAAGGCTTGCACTCTCTCCTCTTATGTTGGACTTTCCAACCATTATAGCATTGGGGTTTTTCTTCATAAGGTTGCCTTAGCAGTCTTCAGCATGTTCAGCATCTTAGCTAAACTCACCTTCCAGGACAAAGGCAATGCGCTCAGACCTGAGGACAATCTTCAGGTTCCTGAGCCAATCCGAGTAGCTCGAGCCTGTCAATTTGTTGGCATCCAGTATGCCTCAGAGTGGGTTACTCGACGACATTTTTGCCTATAAAGGAAATGTAAACACAACTAGCAGATGTTCATAATAATAATTAAATCTAAATTAGGACTTTGATCAAGATTAGCTCCCACTATTTCCGACAGACTTTATAACCCTCAAATATACAGAATGGGAGACGCCGACGGTCTCCTAGTGGGGATCGGAATCTTACAGACTCATAACATGATCTTGTGGATAGCATAACAAACCATACTATGATCTGAAAGCAGTCAACCCTTGACACTTACAACTCTTGCAATATCCAATCTTATTTTGGCCCCTAAATTTTAATGACCTTGTGGATAGAACAACAAGTCATTAAATCCAATCTAAGCAGTACCATCATTACGTAACGAGCATAGATTTGGATGTAGCCCTTGTGGATAGCACAACAAAGCTATACCGCTCCTCTACCCCGTTTAAGGCATCACCGCCATAGTTTTAGTCTGTCATCAGATTTGGCAAGCCTTGTGGATAGCACAACAAACTTGCCCGATCTAATGGCAATCCTAAAACTATAATGATGAGGGCCACATAATTCATTCTTAATGATTACGCTACGCTTAAAATTTAAACGAGGAGGGATTTTGACATATTTTATCTTGGTCTCTATATCTGCGTGCTATTGATATATAGAATTTGGAATATCATATATTTAATTATATACATCATAGCACATTCCACATATATCATATATATGAAGAAAAACGATGGATGATCATGGACTTTAACCTAGAGTGGCATTATCAGAGCCAGTTGGTAATCCACAAACATGGCAAACATATGGCAGCCCCGCATCGAATGCCCTTGCTTGATGTAACTTTATCTCCATGAAGGTCTTGCATGGTACTCTCCTCCATCTCCGCCAATCTGCATCTTAAAATTACAAGTAACATTAAATTGGGCTCGCAGGCCCATAAATATACATCAGATAATAATAAGAAACCTTGAACAAGTCAAGGAGAGTACATAACAGGAGGGTGATAGAATGTACAACCCGAATTTAATAGAGGGAGAGAGGGAGGCATGCAGTCCTCATAAATTACATCACATGCCATAAACCATAAACATCATCACATGACATCTAAGTCCATGATCATCCATCCACACACATCACATGCATCAACAAGTAATTATCACATAATTACTTCTGAAATAACTTTATTTCAAAAATATAATAATTATATTTTAAAACCATTTAACTAACATGGATAACATCTAATTAGCATTAGATAAACGCCATTCACCGTTGCTGCATGAATCCGAAAAATTTAATGTTAATTAATTTAACAAGAATCACATTCTTAAATTAATTAACATGCATTAATTAGATGGTAGGAAATAACTAAAATAATTTTAGAATTCCCTTAAACTAATTAAACATTGGGTCAAACATCTGAAAATTAATTTATAGAGAGCTAAAACAATTTTAAAATAATTAAAACTAATTTTCATAATTTTCTGGGATTTTAAAACATTTGTTTCTGGTTTTTAAACAATTAAAAACTTTAAAAATGGAGGGAAAAAAAAAAAAGGGGAGGCTCGGACCGGATCCGGGAGAGCCAGATCAGGTAGCCGGTCCGCCCAGGGCGGACTGGCGCGGGCACTCGCGCGGGTGCCCGGGGCCCCGCACCGGGTCCGAGTAAGTGGACCGGTCGGGGGGGTCGCCCTCCCGCCCGACAGCGCCCGCGGCCATGGCGAAACCCTGGCCGCCGCCGCTCCACGGCGCCGCGCCAAAGCGCCGCGCCCTGCCGCCTTTTGCGCCGCCTCCGGCGGCCACGACGGCACGACAGGCGGGGGGGAAACGCCTCTCGTCGCCCCTTAGCACCCAGAAAACTCCCCAAAAACCCTAGATTTGCAGGAAACGCCCCTTTCTTGGACTGTCCAAGAAGCATGGCGGGTGGCTTCTTGGAAGGGGTCGTGTGGCCTCCACAGAGGGCCAAACGACGCCACGAAGGGTTCTTCGCGAAACCTTGGTACCAGGAACAACTTCCATGTACCAAACGGGAATGCACATCCCATATGCGACCCAAGAACGAGGTAAAAATTAGGGATTCATGCAGAACGCGAATCGACGAAAACGATAAAATGACATTCATATGACGCCGATTTCGACCGAGCCAGCAACCTGGCTCTGATACCACTGTAAGGAATCGATCAGAGCGTAGTGGAAACGCGATTCCCTCCGGTAGATATCGTTGCTGGCGATCGGAATCGAACAAAATAGGAGAACCCGCATGTAGGAATATCCGATCTTTACCTTTGCAGGGTTGCAAAACTCCCGAATCCGGGGAGGAGGTAGCGCTGGAGGTGCTGGTGCTTCAAGCCATTCAGGTGTCCGGGCTCTAGACGTATCCACGCGAGCTCCGGACGCAGACAGGTTCTCCTCGGTCTCCACGCGTCTCCCGGATCTCAACTCCACCATGTGCTAGAGAGAGGTGGGGGCCCCCAGGGAGAAAGAGAGGAGGTGGCGGCCAGAGAGAGCCTGGAGCTTGGGCCAGGGATTAACTCTCCCGTGCATATATAGATTTTGCGGTTTTTCACAAAAACCCAGTTAATGTCTATAGGTCATCCTACCCAGTCTGCTCAGAACTCTATTATGTGTGTGACCGCCTAGGCCCAAGTGCTAGTCTAGTTTTCAGCCCATTAAGCTCAATAACTCTTTATTGACTTACTGTAATTAATTAATATCTCATATTAATTAATTACACAATCAATTATCATCTCACGATAATTGACCGAACTTCTAATCAAGTGGGTGCCAAGCAACACCACTTGATCCTGAAAGTATTGGGGTTCAGCAACCCAATCAAGGAACCTTTTGCCTCAACAGATACCACGTGACTATAATCCTTCGCTCGTACAATGCTCCCGAGTGCACTTAGGGTATGGTCAACTGTCAAACTCTAATATGTGCACTAGCTCACTTGTTTAGATGCCGCATAGCAATATCAGAAAACTTCTTT
>CM024758.1:50370493-50438210 GCA_014218235.1 Colocasia esculenta
ATGCGAATACATGCATGTCAGGTCAAGGCTGAGGCATGTTAAATCAATTATTGTGCTAGATTCCATGCTAATAGGGATTTCAAATAGCATGTGAATTGGATGTTTGATTTTCTGTAATTCGTTTTAGTTCAGAAAAATCTAAAAACTTGCATGTAGAATCCTAAACCTGAAACCAGTATGTGGTCAAAGTTTCAGGTCATTTGGACAATTATACAGTGCAATATGAAATTTCTATGCAAAATGCGTGGCTAATGCAAGCTATTATGAAATGATTTGTTTTCTAAACATTTAACCCTGATTATGAGACTTCCGGAATGTTAATTATGGTCATCTGTAGTAGCATGATTAGGAGAAAAACAGAGTCACATTGTGCATGAGAAAATGAGGAGATGTGAGGTGTTATGTGTAAACTATGTGTTAAAACTCGGTATGAGTAAAGTGTAAAAGTTGTGCCT
Source organism: Colocasia esculenta (assembly GCA_014218235.1). Classification (NCBI taxonomy): domain Eukaryota; kingdom Viridiplantae; phylum Streptophyta; class Magnoliopsida; order Alismatales; family Araceae; genus Colocasia; species Colocasia esculenta. Next base: position 50,370,949 of record CM024758.1, read on the forward strand.
ATGTGACACTGCTACCCTAGAGGCATCGGGACCGTATATAGAAAAGTCCCTATGGAAGGCTCCATGTTATAAGTTTGTCCCAAAGGCTTGGGAAAACCCCGAGGTGGACAAGTACCACTGGATAGGGTGGAGAGGGCTTCTCCCAGTCTGCGCAGTTACCAAGATTCACCACTGTATTGCCTAGGTGGTGGGTATGTGATTATGAGTCGTGTTATGTGTTATGCGTGTGAAAAGAGTTATGAGAATGGGATATTTGTTAGTGTCCTCTACTGGTGGTTAGGACTATGTGTCATGGCAAATTGTTTAAGCAATGAAAATGAATAAAGGTGTGAAATATGTGAATATGGCACGTGGTAATGCCCATGATGCACGTGGTAAGTGCAATCAATGTGATACGTGATAAGTGAAAGTGGAAGAGTAAATGATATGACAATTATGTAGAGTGGAATTTCGTATATACATGTGAAACTAGAATGTGTAGATGTGAGATTTAATCCATGTCAAGACAATCAGTAATCATGTTAGAATAGTAACCTTAATATGTATGATCATATTTATGTGTGCAAAATACCTGGAATCCATCCTAGGAACCATTATTAAGTATGTATAAACAATACCATGTTTGGTTGTTCACATGTGGTGATTTAATCGTTATTGTAGCCCTCATATGTTAATTTATGGTTGCTAAAACAGGTAGAAGCCAGCAAGCTTAAAGCATGAAAAGGTCATGTATATTTATAAGAATGTGTAATTCCATGTTATGTATGTTCCTTTCATGTATGCACGGTAATCATGTCAGCGGCTTTCATGTCTTAGATGTATGATAGTTAGATTCCATGCTAGTTGAACTGTCCAATTAGAATAAAGTTTCATGCCTAAGTGTGCAATGTTGCTAAATGGTTGTACTATGCTTTTAACCTTCAATCTAGGTTGTAAAATGTGAATTCATGTGAATCTGATTTTATTAGTTTAAAACAGCAAGCAAATTGTCCAATTAACATGAAAAGTGCATGTGAAGAATAATTAATCATCATGTTATAAGACCAATGTTATGCCTTAATTGTGGAAATATATATAGAATGAAACATGTGTGAATGAATCATGTTACATATTAGGAGCATGAAATATGTACATGTGTGTAATGTAATGATTCATGATTTAGGATATAAACATGATAGACTAAAGCATGCTCATATGAATGAAAGTGGGCTAGTTGCAAGTAAAGTTCATGTGTGTTCTTGTAATCTATGATAATATGCATCCTTAAATGTAAATGGCTAGATGTGAGTGTGATATGTTAGTTTAAGCCTTTGGTTGCTTGCTGAGTCCTTGGACTCACTCTTGCTTCGGCGTACAGGTTGACAGGTATCTGCACTAGAAGGAAGCGTAGTGAGGACCGTCATTTTGGGAAGGCTATTTTGTGGAGCTGCCGCTAGATGTACTTTTCTATTTCTTTCATCATGTAAACAATGATTGTGTGGACAATATTTGAACAATGTAGTGCTTTTATCTGTATTATGTGGACATTGTCTTTCTTTATTTACTATTTAGACTGTGGAATATATGTGGGTGATGGATTGAAAGTGAAATAATTATTTCATTCCGTTGTACTCTATCGCTATCCAGGTACATATCAACCTATCGACTAGTGTTGGGTACATGTCCCACTGTGACGACGCCCTTTATACCGATGGGGATTGGTATATCGTACCGGTATATAGAGGGTCGTTACAGGTGTCGCAGTGCTCAACCCATGATGCAACACGGCACATAGAACACCTGCTTAGCTCGAGCAACGACGTCGACTAAGCAGAGCACAGCGCACAATGGCGCACAGGCGCGCGAGGCCAAACACAACCAACATAGCAACAAGGCAAGGACACCTTCGACCGGTTCCACTGACCACAAACCTGCACCGGTGAAGGTCACACCACACGTAGGCTCTCTCAACCTTCGCGACACACCCACACAGATGCACAGGCCGACGATGAACCCAATCGTAGCACGAGCGAACCAGCAACCACGCTCGTAGCATGCGCACCCAGCAACAGCAGAAACACTCTCTTGCAGCTTACACTCGGACCCTACTAGGAAGCTAGCCACCTGCAACAAAGAACCAAAAGCTCACACCTAACAACAACTCTACATGGACGGGCTAGTAGCGTACTAGTACCTTTCTTTGGGATAGCCATAGTTATTAACTCATTACAAATCTCGTTGGACCCCTGAGCTCTGATACCACTGTAATGACCCGACCTCCCGGACCCCCGCCAGTGACCCGAAGGTTGCGCCGCCACCCACGATCCGAAGACTTGGAAGGGTTAGAATTTAGTCTAGTGAGATAAGTAATGAATTCAAATAACTATAACAAGAAAGTTCGTACATTAATAAAGAAGTTATGTACAACATGTCCCAAATAAAAGTACAGGTACAGAAAGAAAGGTGCAATCCTTAAGGGCATACTCCGAGGACTTGCAAAAAGGCAACTCTCAACTCACACATTACAAGAGCTCTCACGCTCACAACTCACACTACTGGCAATGCACGGCGTAACAAACTGTCACCACAACCGTCCGGCAACGAACTCTTGCGACAGTGAGTCCCTACCTGAAAAAAGTAGGGGGTGAGCCTCGCGAACAAGGCTCAGTAGGGATAATCAGTCCCTTACCAGCAAGAGTAGCAGGAACTCCAAAGGAAAGCGCAAGCAACTACTCTAGAAAGCAGTAAAGCAAGAAACACCTACTGTAGAGCACTACAAAGCAGCGGAATAGAGTACCGCCATGACCCACAACCAGAGTCAGCCCAGACGTGACTCCCGCATAACAGCGGAGTCAGACATGATGCGGAAGCAACCCTCAGCACGCACCTTCCGAGACAAGAAGCTCACGGAACACCAGAGCAACCATGTGAGACCAGAGTCTCACGACACAGCACCGCCATCCCAGACCTCTACGAGGTCAGGAAGGCACAGACAGGTGGCACCACGAGCGACACCGAGCAATCACGTGAGAAGGACATCTCACCACAAGCAAGCACGGCCACCTCAGACCTCCACAAGGTCGAGAGCCCACAAGCAGAAACACCCTGGACCCAGGACATGCCACGAGGTCAAGGAAACACCCGCCAGTGCCACCATGGACAACACCAAGGAACAGCAAAGGGAAACAGCAGTCGGGTGCATGCACAAGGCACCCCGAGTGTAACGACCCTCCTTATACCGGTACGATTATACCAATCCACATCGGTAAAAAGAAAGACATCACAGTGGGACAGTTACCCAACACTAAATGATAGGTTGATATGTACATAAATAACAGTAAAGTACAACGGAAATAAAAGAACAATTCTCATTCTCATTCCGCCAACATCACATGTCCACAGTCTATATAGCAATAAAAGAATTACTAATGTCCACATTATTACAACTTCAAATAAAATACATTCTCTATATGAATCACACAATTTTATTGATTACATACTAATCCAAGAAAAGTAACAATGTAGAAGCCTCCACAAAGGTAGCTACTCCTCGCGCTCAGAGTCGCTCCTCACTATGTCTTCCTCAGGAGTGGAGACACAAGTCACACCTGTACGCGGAAACAAGGATGAGTCTTCTAAAAGACCCAGCAAGTAATCCAAAGATGGCATCCATACACATATCATATACGCATGCTAGACTTTTAAACATTAGAATTAAACATGGTACATGCTTCATATCACTTAACCAAAGAAATATGAAATCCTATAGCATGCTTTCTACACATTGTGACCAACATGATTCAAAGGCTCAAATCTTATTCAATTCATTTCACAATTATGTACAACTAGAGCATGGAACTATGTACATGATAATTAGCACACCTAGCATGATGTCTAATCAATTTCACATGCTATTATAACATTTAACTACATGTTTAGCTTGTTGTTTTAACATAAATAAATCACATGTACACAAGTTCACATCTATTTGCATGCTATCACATTCATTTAACACTTTCACATGCTCATCTTTTACATTGCACAATTTACATGTTCACATTCACATATTCACATTATTTACACTTAGTTGCCGTGACACATAGTCCAAACCACCATTAGAAGGACACACTTACACATACACATACCCGTCACCTAGGCAACACAGTGACAAATCTTGGTTAACTGCGCAGAATCGGGAGAAGCCCTCTCCACCCTAACCAGTGGTACTTGTTGTTGGGTTGAGTGTGGTTTTAATGTATTTCTCCTCTTAGTTTTGATGATGACATTTTGTGATTTTAATGCTTAATGGGTGGAACATGTTACATACATCATTTATGTAATAATAATGTTTAAAAAGCATGTTTCAAATACCTTATACTTCATACCTTGATGATAATACCTTGTACTAATGTTTTATGTGTTAAATTCTCAGGGATGTACAGGTTTTATCATGGTAGTGTCGACACACCCATTGATGGTGTCGACAATGGGTCAGACTCCCTGAAGTTTTTTCATGAAAATAGGGTCAAGTGTGTCGACACAGTCCATGGTCGTGTCGACACTAGACCCAGCTTCTAGGAGAACCAATTGTCTAACTGGGACAGTGTGTCGACACAGTCTGTGGTCATGTCGACACTAGAACCCAGCATTCAGAAGACCTATTTTGCACAATTGGGACAGTGTGTCGACACACTCTGTGACGACCCTCATTATACCGTACGATTATACCAACCCACGTCGGTATAGTAAAGGTTATCACAGTGGGACATTTACCCAAACACTATCACATGATTGAGATATACACAAATATAGACACAGAGTCCGCAAAGTAAAGGACTAACTGTCATCACATTTCATCATCCACATTTCTCATACATGATCCATATAGCAAATTAAGGACTAAACTTTCATAATTGAAATTAAACCAAACTACATTGTCCACAAGATTAAAGTTCTACATTTAATACATAATTTGTTCACAATTACATAAATGATAACTCTAATACAAGCTACAATTTACATACTATGAAACAAAAAGGGACACAACGTCAACTCCACAAGCTACTCTCCACGCTCGGAGTCGCTCTCCACGGTCTCCTCCAAAAGTGTGTCACCAACTAACCTGTACGCCGAAGCAAGGAGTGAGTCTAAAAGACTCAGCAAGTAACTCCATACACATCATTCATGCATACATCATAGTAGGTTCTACTATTTCAATTTGCACGGCAATCATACAGCATGCTTGAACATCAATAAGAGACAACCTATCATGGTATTTCTACAAAGTCAAAACACATGGCACATGTTTAAGATGTTTCACATAACACTCCCTATCACATGCTTTCTACTCATTTAATCACATGAAAACTACACTTCCAATTTGACTATAACATGATGGCAATTACATGGAGTTAGAAATATCATAGCATGAATTATCGTCTCATACTCTAACACATTCACTTCACATGGTTACACATTCACATATTTCACATGGTTCATTTTTCAAACATTTCACATGTACACAATGTTCACATTCTAACATAAATAGTTCACATGATTTCACATTTCACATTCACATGTTCACATATACACATTTTACACATGCTCACATTCACATTTCACAATTTATTTGCCATGACACATGGTCCAAACCACCGCTAGAAGGACACATCACATACACATAACACATAGCACATCACTACAGTGATGACTCTTGGCACTGCGCAGACCGGGAGAACACGTCTCCACCCTAACCAGTGGTACTTGTCCACCTCCAGGATTTCATCCTAATGCCCTTAGGATATCTTAACACATTGAACCTTCTCATGGGACCTTTCCATGATACAGTTCCACAGCCCTCTATGGAAGCAGTGTCACACACGGCACATTTTTACACATTACACATTCTGATTAACACACGTTTTACATATGATATTCACACTTTCTTGTTTATGCACATGGTTCTGTTCTTCCCTAGCATGGTGCTACTAATAACAGAAATCAAACATTTATTAGCTCTCATGGATTAATTGGAATGCACATCATTCAACCTAAATCATGGTACATGTATTTGTAGCTCATTTTCACATGGAAATCTCATAGTGTAGGCTAATGTTATCAAATTTTCTTGAAAATTTAACCACATGCTGTTTTCGGTTATAAGAAACACATACAAATTTTCAGATTTTTATGAATTCACATGTATTTATAGAAATTAAAACATTTGGTTTCATGCCATTCATAAATTAAGTTAACATAGAACATAGCATGGATTTCAGATTAATCATGCACATTCATGATCCACACATACATATTGGCACAAGAAATTTTTCCCAATTTAATTCCCAACACACGATTACTAGAATTTTCGCAAGGTCTACACATGTTTCTATTTCTCATTGTAGAAATTATAAAAATTCGCATGAGTATGGGAAAATTTCCAAGTTTGCAGGGCATGGACTGATACATATAAACATGGTCCATAAAATTTCACAGCCTTTAATTCCTCAGAATTCATGGAAACAAAATTAAACATGCGTAACCTCTTTCCTACACATGCCTTTTATAATTCTAATATTAATTCCATCCACACAAAAATACAGGAAATTTCACACACATCACATTATCTATTTTACATAACATATAAAATTTACATTATATCCTCATGCGCAGAAATCTGGAATTTAAAGATATAGGGCAGAACAGTTCATTGTTCTGTCAAGAAGAACTCAACGGCATACTATGGACGTTTACAATATTGTGCGGCAACATCGTTGGCCGCTGACTCAAGATCTCAACGGCAATAGATCTTGCCGTCAAGTTCGAACCTGTGTAAAAACACAGTCCGAGCTCTAAAGAATGGTGAATGTAGGGGATCCAGGAAACGAGGAAAATCCATAAAAATGATAGAAACCTCCTAGACACATACATGGACAAGGTGAAAGGGTTACTTGCCTTTGGAAAAACTCCTAAAGGGATCAAAATGGTTGGAGAAGCTCTCCTTGGGCAGTCCCAAGAAGCCTCCAAGATGTCTCCACTCCGGCCTCTGTGATGCTCCCCTCTGAAATCCAGGGTCGGGGATGTGTAGCCGGATGTGTTGTCTCCCTCCTTGTCGAAGTAGATCTCCATATGAGGCCTTGGATCGCCGGATCAAAGCCTCCAAACTCCAAGTTTTCTCACAGCTCACTAGGGTTTTCTCTTATCTCTTTGCAAAGAGCCAAGAGAGCTCTAGAGGTTGCAACAAGGGCTCTCTTAAGAGAGGACCCTCTCACCCCACGCAAGAGGTCGGTTGGAAGGCCAAGGAGCCGTTGGGGAGTGGTTGGTATCTCCCATCAAGGCATGGCACACCATGCTGCTGCAGACTGGTCTGTCAGGATATAGATGTCCACCGATATGGCCGTCGACTGAATAATCGACGTCCACCTATATGGACGTTAACAATAAGTGAACGTCCATTCATGTTGACGTCGACTAACCCTTCGGCCAGAACCCAAAACCATGCAAAACCCTAATTTCTCCTAAGTTCATGCATGCAATACATAGGGTGCAATGCACACACTCACTATGTCACGAAATCAACCGATATATATACATACAACTAAGTTTATACATACATTCATAAGTACACCCAGATAATGTATACATAATACTTACACGATAATGCATATACATACATAAGCATAAAATTGCACACAATAAAATAATAAGGACAAAATTCGAGGGCCTTACACACTCAGTGGTAGTGTCGACACACTCCGGCTGAAATATCAACTTATGTTTTACTTGGACACGTGGCTGCCTAGGGTTCAATGGAATCCATCTTGGATCATGTGCCCACGCACTCCAAGGGTACCATTGGACATGTAGGGTTATAAATACCCCTCCAATCGACCCCCAAACAGTGTGAGACCTCCAAAATATCCAGCAAGGGCCTTTGGCGGCAAGAAGAGGAATCTCCCGCTCCTGTTCCTGTTGTTGCTGTGGTGATCCATCTGCATCCCTTGACAACACAAGAAATTGAGGGAGATTATAACGTAGCATGCTTTTTGGATCCATGCGGATCATGTGTGTTGTAGTTGTGGCGGCCATTGTGAGGCCAGTGTGAGTTGGTTGTGTGGAATGTATGGTGTGGATGTGTGGCTTGAGCAGGTGAAGTGCAGGTTTGGTCCTGAAATGAAATAGGACCTGCTGTTGTTGGTTGCAGGTTGGCGGTCAGGGTGTGCCGTTGACTTGTTGGCGTCCAGGTAAGTGGTCGTTGACTGCATGATCTTGGCGGCATTGGATGTGGACGTTTAGGGTGGCAGTTGTTCCTGGCGGCAGAGGGGTTGACGCCAACCTGAGAATTCTGCAGGTTATAGGGTCACCCGAGGGCAGGTTTCCTACCATTTCTCATTCTCCCTTGCCCCAGCTTGTTGCCCCGTGTCCCTAAAGCTTCCAGCAAGTACTGAAGGGTGCTTGGAGGATCGTAGAACGCATGGCGTTGCTGAATTGGGAGGAAACGTCGTGGCGTGGTGCAATTCCCGTGGGAGCTCGCGGAGGGTTCGGTGTGAACCGGGAGATTGTGGGAGGTTCTAGCGTGTTCTGAGGTAAGGGACAAACCCTGTTAGCTCCGTAGGATCATTAAATATGATGTAATCACTTGAAACAATAGATTTAATACATGTTGGGTTAAGTTGCACCATGCGGGGATAATGGGTGGTTTGATGATTTTAAATAGCAAAACATGCTGTTTTGATTCAATTATGGTGCATGGATATTAGAGGAACTGTTACTGAATGTTTTTCTGTAATTTTAACGGTTGGAAAACCTGTAGAATCAGTTTAGGGTTTCTGCAGGGTTTGAGGCCGAAGAACTTGGCAACAACATCGTTTTCCGCTAAGCTCATCAGCCAGGATTAGACGGCCAGATCCCTTGCCGTTGACTTCTTATAAGCGGTAGTCGATGTTGCCGCCTATGGTTAAAACAGGATGACTAATTATGGTATTTATCGATAATGCATGCGCGTTGACATCAGCACCTAGCCTCGGTAAGTATAGGTGCTGATGTGAGTCTTTTTTTCAATTCCATAAAACTTCTTTGACATTCACGGACCACACAAAAGGCACTCCTTTCCTGGTCAATCTAGTCATAGGTGCTGCAATCTTAGAAAAATCTTGAATGACGCCTATAGTAACCTGCTAATCCCAGAAAACTTCTAATCTCGGTTATTGTCTTAGGCACTCCCCACCTTGACACAGCTTCCACTTTACTCGGGTCCACTGTTATTCCTTTAGCTGAGATAACATGACCCAAAAACTGAATTTCCTTCACCAGAATTCACACTTACTGAATTTAGCAAACAACTGGTTATCTCTTAACAATTGCAGAGTAAACCTCAAATGAGCTGCATGCTCCTCTTCAGATGCTGAATAAATTAGAATATCATCAATAAAGACCACAATAATTGATCTAAATATGGATAAAAATTCTATTCATCAGATCCATAAAACCTGCAGGAGCATTAGTCAACCCAAAAGGCATACCACAAACTCATAGTGACCATATCGAGTTCTGAAAGCTGTCTTATCTATATCCTCTCTTTAATTCTCAACTGATGGTACCCGGACCTCAAATCAATTTGGAAACACCTTTGCTGATTGCAACTGATCAATAGATCATCTATCCTCGGCAATGGGTACTTATTCTGATGGTCACATCATTCAATTTCTATAATCAATACACATCCGAAAACTTCAATCTTTCTTTTTCACAAATAAAACCGGCGCTCCCCACGGGGAATGACTCGGTCTAATAAAACCTTTCTGCAACAATTCTTCTAACTGCTTTTTCAATTCTTTAAGTTTTGCTGGTGCCATCCGATATGGAGCTTTAGAAATCGGCATGGTACCTGGCAGCAACTCAATTAAAGTCCACCTCTCTATGTGGAGCTAAACCAGGCAAATCCTCCGGAAAAACATCAGCAAATTCCCTAACCACGGGAACTGCTTCTACTGGCTGACTGGCTTCTACCACACTTACCGAGGCTAAATAAGCCACACATCCAGCATTTATCAACTTTCTAGCTTTAATTGCAGAAATTAGAAACTTGAGGTATAAAAGGCATACCTTGATATTCAAATACTGCACCATTAGGATGACAAAATCTGATCATTTTCTTTCTGCAATCTAACATTGCTCCATACATTCAAGCCAATCCATACCCAGAATAATATCATAATCTGACAACCGCAGGGCATACAACCGACCCGGCATCTGGTTCCCTTCAATCATAACAGAGCTTCATCTATATAGCTCGAAGTGAGTAGAAACTCACCTGAAGGACCTCCACTACCAATCACAAGATTCTCTTCTAAAGGATGAGCTATACAATCCAGAAATTCTTCGGAAATAAAAGAATGAGAGGCACCCGAATCAAATAAACTCTTGCTGAATATTCATAAAGAGGTAAAGTACCTTCTATCATATTCGATGCCTCTGCTTGGGCTCGGGTGATAGCCATAACCCGGCCTCTCCCTCGCTGCTGCGGTGCTCCTCTGCCACGACCTGACTGTGGCTGCTGAAACTGCTGAGGCTGCTGCTGCTGCTGCACACCTCTACCATACCCATATTTCTCGGATAGGGACAATTGCGGATCAAATGTCCGGCTGATTACAATTATAACACCGATACCTGGTGGAGTAATAGGCTACCTGGCAGTACTCTGCTGCGACTCCTCCACCTCAGGCCTACCTCGGCCCTGCTGAAACTGCGAACGACCTCCCCATCCTCTTCCTCTGCCTTAAATGCTTGCTTTAATTTTGGCCCCATTTCCAAAGACTGATGAAGAAGGTCCCGCTGGTGCTTTACATTTACTTGCACCACTGACTGCTGCGGTAGCCGGAAACTACCTGAACTGACTCGCCTGCCTGACGAGTCCGAATAGACCTCTCCAAAGTAGCTGCTCTCTGGGCTGCCTCTTCCACTGTCTTGCACATGAGAGGTACTATCGCATCCTACAATTCCACTCTCAAGCCTCTGATGAAATACTCAACCATCATATTATTATCTGAAACCACATATGGCGCATAACGGCTAAGTGCCAAAAATCTCTGATATTCCAAAACTGAGAGGAATTACCTGCTGGAGAGTCCAAAACTGCTCTCTTTTTACTTGCTGCACTTGGATCGGAAAGAATGTATCTGTATCATAAATACATCGAGAAATTCCGGCCAAGTGATAGCTTCCTCTGTCCTGCCTGCAAAGGTAGTCTGCATCTTCACTCGCCCACCATTCCAATGCAAAACCCCTCAACTGATAAGCAGCTAACACCCTCTATCTGCTGCCGGACACCTCATAGCCGCAAAAACTCTTTCAATCTCATGAACCAATGCTTGCTGTATCTGGATTCGGCCCTCCTGAATAAGTAGGCTGTGCAATCTCAGAAACTTTCAACTTGCATCACTGGCCCTGCTATCAACATGGTGGTGGTGGTGGCACAGGTGCTGAAAAGGCACTTCACTCTTGGCGGAATGGAGCTACAGGTACAGCCTCTCCATCCCCAGGGGCACTGCTACCGGTGGTACTGGCGCCTGCTGATCCATTCTCGCCCGAATATCCGTGAGGCTTTCCCAGATTCCTCATCAACGCTGGGTGCTTTCCTCCGGATCATCTCCTCCACCACCCCAATCTCTTCTACAGCCATTCCAGAGATTTTACATAAACAAAACACCAAGCAAAAATCAAACAACAAATTATCAAAAACCAGGGTCCCTACCAGCAGTGTACAAAGATCGAAATAAGGCATGTATCCTTCTAATTCCCTTATATTAACACGGACCTTGCTCTGATACCAACTGTGACGGAACGCCTCGGCCAAGCCCGTTAAACCGATAACGTACTTGATCCGAGTCCGCCTCCCGCGAACGGGCCGAAGCCTCGCAAGGGATACCAAACCACAGTCCGTGTAACACAAAAGGAACACACCACATTTTATATATAATCACAAGTTACATAGCCAAATTTCCACAAAACTGAAAAGAAGTACAAGAGCCTGGGGCATACCCCGAGGTACAACTGAAGAAAGTAAACAACTAGCTAACTACACTGCTGGAGTACTACACAGCTGGAACTACACCGCTGGAGGTACTGACCCTGCACCGCTACGGCGCGGCTCTGAGCTGGACGACGGTCGTGAGAATCCTCCTCGCTCTCACCTGTGGGGGTAGGGGTGAGCCTCTAGTCACTGGCTCAGTAGGGAACTCCCCCAAAACGAGCAACCAAAACCACAGGTACAAAGTATAAACAATACAACAATTTATAGAACAGCTAAGCAGGATATTAAAGCTGTAAAAGTACTCACCGTCTGCCGACTACGAAAACAACAGTAATAATTAAACGGCAAACCAGTACAGGTGTACAAGCTAAAGTAGAGACTGCCAAACACGAGCCACGTGAACTGGTTCGCGACACCAGTAACTGACTCGGACAAGCTAACACAGGTCTACCTCTCAGTCTCGCAGCCACGGACGAAAGGTCCAGCTGCCGCTCCACGTGAAAAGGTCAAGCAACTGTGGAGACCAACTAAACACCACCACCTGCAGACCACACGGTCACAGGCCCATGCCTGGCACCTCTAGAGATCCTGGCCCGGAACTCTCTAGAGTGAGGCACTGGAAAAGGACTAGCTGGGGTCCAGTACGTCTACTGGTGTCCGTACCCCCAACTACGAGCGCGCTACAAGTGACTAAAGACAAACACAAGTGTCACTGTCCCACTGTCGTCTTTCCCTCAGCCGGACGTACAACTCAACACAGGAGTGAGGGTGTCCAGGTCAGACGACACAGACCTCGACGGTACAACACAAGTACCGGGACAAAGCCCCGAGCTAACAGCCTGGCTCACAAAGAACCTGGGGCACCCAACTGGAGAGGTAACCACGGTAGGCGTCGTACTACTCGCCACGTACACAGAACCACGTGCACGTCACACACAAACCACGTGAAACCTCACGTAAACACAAGTAACACTGGTCCACTACACGTGAACCCAACTGACTCGCGTAAACAACGCGCAGTCACTGAAGTAAGTAACTAATTGCATAACTTGTATGCTAAACACGAGAACCATGTGCACTCAGTGCACCTCATGTGTCAACACACATGCATTATCGATAAATACTGTAATTAGTCATTTGCTTATAACCAGTAGGCGGCAACATCGACTGCCGCTTACAAGAAGTCAACGGCAAGGGATCTGGCCGTTTACATCCTGGCTGATGAGCTTGGCGACAAGCGATCTTGACGCCAAGTTCTCCGGCCTTAAACCCTGCAGAAACCCTAATCCGGCTCTACGGGTTTCCCAACCATTCTAACTACAGAAAAAAAACATATAAAGTAGTTCCTTTAACATGCCAGAACCTAAAACAACCCATTACTGCATGCTTTACTTGTTAAATACTCAAACACCCATTATCCCCGTATGGTGCAACTTATCCGAAAATGCATTATCATGCTAATTCAGGTGGTTTCGTCGTGTTTTAATGTTTCTACGGAGTTAACCGGGTTCGTCCCCTACCTCAGAACACGTTAGAACCTCCCGCAATCTCCCGGTTCACACCGAGCCCTCCGCGAGCTCCCACGGGAATTGCACCACGCCGCGACGTTTCCTCGCGCAATTCAGCAACGCCACGCGTTCTACGATCGTCCAACACACTCTTCGGTACCTGTTGGAAGCTTAGGAACACCGGATGCGAAGCCGGGGCAAGAGGGGAAGAGAACCAGGTAAGAAACCTGCTCTAGGGTGAGCCTATAACCTGCATCATTCTCAGGTTACGTCAACCCCTATGCCGCCAACAGCAACCGCCACCCTAAGCGTCCACATCCAATGCCCCAAGCCAAGTCATGCAGTCAACGTCCACTTACCTGGACGCCAACAGTCAACGGCCACCCTTGGCCGCCAACTCCAACTGAACAGCAGCAGTCCTGTTTCATTTCAGGACCAACCCTGCACTTCACCTGCTCAAACCACACATTCCACACCACACATTCCACACACCGACTCACATTGGCCTCACAACGGCCGCCACAACCACAGTACACATGATCCGCATGGATCCGAAAAGCACGCGACGTTACATTACTATCATCTAAAAAAATTTCGACCTCGAAATTCATAACACAATTCAAAGTTAAACAACTTATACATACACACCTTTACAAGCACTATCATCTAAAAAAAAATACACAAGCTTACTCAAACAGATAGGGATACCCTTAGCCATTTCCTCGGCTAACTCCCAAGTATCCTCACCCCCAACCTATTTTCCCATCTCACTTTAACCAACTCAATTTCTTTATTTCTCAGCTTCTTCATCTTTCGATCTGTGATCTGCACCGGATACTCAGGCATAGTCATGTCCGCCTCAGGTCACCACCTTGATATCTAATTATTTGAGCTGGGTCTTCAATACACTTTCTCAACATGGAGACATGGAAAATATCATGCACATCTGCAAAATCAGCTGGCAAATCCAGCCTATAAGCTACTTCCCCAATTTTTTCAATCACCTGGAAAGGTCCTACATACCTTGGACTCAACTTTCCAGACTTGCCAAACCTCATGATTCCTTTACTTGGAGAAACTCTCAGGAAAACAAGATCTCCCACCTCAATTGAAGTGGTCTCCTCCGAACATCTGCATAACTCTTTTGCCTACTTTGCTCCTGCAATTTTTCTTTGATAAGCTTTACTACTTCGTGGTTTGCTGAATCAATTCAGGTCCCACCAATTGCCTTTCTCCCACTTCATGCCAGTTTAATGGGGTTCTACATGGCCTTCCATATAAAGCTTCATACGGTGCCATCCCAAGACTGGTATGATAGCTATTATTGTAGGCAATTCAACCATTCCCAAATGATGCTCCCAGCTACCTCCCCAAACTAAACAACAAGCTCCAACATATCTTCAATTGTCTGAATAGTCCTCTCTGTCTGACCATCTGTCTGGGGATGATAAGCGGAGCTATACCTCAACTCAGAACCAATTACTCTTTGCAGACTTCTCCAAAAACCAGAAGTAAATCTTGGATCTCTATCTGACACAATAGTCTTCGGAATACCATGCAGTGGAACAATTCTTTCAACATAAATATTTGCCAATCTGTCCACTGTCCAAGACATACTCACTGCCACTAATCTGCACACTTGGTCAATCTGTCAACAAATACCCATATTCCATTATGCCCTGAACTCGTCCTTGGTAAACTTGCCACAAAGTCCATAGCAATATCATCCCATTTCCACTGTGGAATGGGCAACGGTTGCAATAGACCTCCAGGCTTCTGATGCTCTGCTTTAATCTGCTGACAGATAGCACACCTTGCAACAAATTCTGCTATTTCTTTCTTCATATGAGGCCACCAGAAATGCTTTCTTAAATCATGGTACATTTTAGTACTACCCGGATGGATAGTGTACCTAGATTTATGAGCCTCTTCCAATACTCGCTGCTTTACCTCTCTTTCTGCAGGAACAAACAACCTGCCTCGAGCCTGACCACACAATTATCATCAATAGAAACCTCCTCCATTTTCACAATCTCAGCTAAAGCTCATCTGCTCTCTGAGCTTCAATGATCTGCCAACAAAGACGGCTCTACAGCGCTAGCAGCTAGAATTGCCCGTCGCTGACTACTGGGCACATACAAGGAATTCTCTGCTACTTCTTCATACAACTTCCATTCTTTAATCATCATCAGATTCATATATGCCTTTCTGCTCAAGGCATCAGCTACAACATTGGCCTTACCCGGATGGTAAGCCAAACTGAAATCATAATCTTTCAATACTCAATCCATCTGCGCTGGCGAAGGTTCAAATCTTTCTGCGAGAAGATATACTTCAAGCTTTTATGATCTTAAAGATCTCAAATCTCTCGCCATACAGATAATGCCTCCACATTTTCAAGGCAAATACACGACTGCAGCTAATTCCAAATCATGAGTGGGGTAATTCTCCTCTGCTGGCTTCAATTGCCTGGACGCATAAGCTATCACTTTACCATGCTGCATAAGCACTGCGCCAAGTCCTCTCCTTGAAGCATCAGTATACAGCACAAAACCACCACTCCCTGCCGGTAATGTCAATATAGGTGCTGATGTGAGTCTTTTCTTCAATTCCATAAAACTTCTTTGACATTCACCGGACCACACAAAGGGCACTCCTTTCCTGGTCATCTAGTCATAGGTGCTGCAATCTTAGAAAAATCTTGAATGAAGCGCCTATAATACCTGCTAATCCCAGAAAACTTCTAATCTCGGTTATTGTCTTAGGCACTCCCCACCTTGACACAGCTTCCACTTTACTCGGGTCCACTGCTATCCTTTAGCTGAGATAACATGACCCAAAAACTGAATTTCTTCAACCAGAATTCACACTTACTGAATTTAGCAAACAACTGGTTATCTCTTAACAATTGCAGAGTAAACCTCAAATGATTGCATGCTCCTCTTCAGATGCTGAATAAATTAGAATATCATCAATAAAGACCACAATAATTGATCTAAATATGGATGAAAATTCTATTCATCAGATCCATAAAACCTGCAGGAGCATTAGTCAACCCAAAAGGCATAACCACAAATTCATAGTGACCATATCGGTTCTGAAAGCTGTCTTATCTATATCCTCCTCTTTAATTCTCAACTGATGGTACCCGGACCTCAATCAATTTAGAAAACACCTTTGCTGATTGCAACTGATCAAATAGATCATCTATCCTCGGCAACGGGTACTTATTCTTGATGGTCACATCATTCAATTTCTATAATCAATACACATCCGAAACTTCCATCTTTCTTTTTCACAAATAAAACGGCGCTCCCACGGGGAATGACTCGGTCTAATAAAACTTTCTGCAACAATTCTTCTAACTGCTTTTTCAATTCTTTAAGTTCTGCTGGTGCCATCCGATATGGAGCTTTAGAAATCGGCATGGTACCTGGCAGCAACTCAATAGTAAAGTCCACCTCTCTATGTGGAGCTAAACCAGGCAAATCCTCAGGAAAAACATCAGCAAATTCCCTAACCACGGGAACTGCTTCTACTGGCTGACTGGCTCTACCACACTTACCGAGGCTAAATAAGCCACACACCCATCATTTATCAACTTTCTAGCTTTAATTGCAGAAATTAAAACTTGGAGGTATAAAAAGGCATACCTTGATATTCAAATACTGCACCATTAGGATGACAAAATCTGATCCTTTTCTTTCTGCAATCTAACATTGCTCCATACATTTCAAGTCAATCCATACCCAGAATAATATCAATCTGACAACCGCAGGGCATACAACCGACCCGCATCTGGTTCCCTTCAATCATAACAGGAGCTTCATCTATATAGCTCGAAGTGAGTAGAAACTCACCTGAAGGAACCTCCACTACCAATTCACAAGATTTCTCTTCTAAAGGATGAGCTATACAATCCAGAAATTCTTCGGAAATAAAAGAATGAGAGGCACCCGAATCAAATAAAACTCTTGCTGAATATTCATAAGAGGTAAAGTACCTTCTATCATATTCGCTGCCTCTGCTTGGGCTCGGGTGATAGCCATAACCCGGCCTCCTCCCTCGCTGCTGCGGTGCTCCTCTGCCAACGACCTGACTGTGGCTGCTGAAACTGCTGAGGCTGCTGCTGCTGCTGCACACCTCTACCATACCCATATTCTCTCGGATAGGGACAATTGCGGATCAAATGTCCCGACTGATTACAATTATAACATCGATATACCTGGTGGAGTAATAGGCTACCTGGCAGTACTCTGCTGCGACTCCTCCACCTCAGGCCTACCTCGGCCCTGCTGAAACTGCGAACGACCTCCCCATCCTCTTCCTCTGCCTTTAAATGCTTGCTTTAATTTTTGGCCCCATTTTCCAAAGCCTGATGAAGAAGGTCCCGCTGGTGCTTTACCTTTACTTGCACCCACTGACTGCTGCGGTAGCCAGAAACTACCTGAACCTGACTCGCCTGCCTGACGAGTTCGAATAGACCTCTCCAAAGTAGCTGCTCTCTGGGCTGCCTCTTCCACTGTCTTGCACATGAGAGGTACTATCGCATCCTGAAATTCCACTCTCAAGCCTCTGATTAAATACTCAACCATCATATTATTATTTGAAACCACATATGGCGCATAACGGCTAAGTGCCATAAATCTCATCTGATATTCCAAAACTGAGGAATTACCTTGCTGGAGAGTCCGAAACTGCTCTCTTTTTACTTGCTGCACTTGGATCGGAAAGAATGTATCATTAAATACATCGAGAAATTTCGGCCAAGTGATATTCCTCTGTCCTGCCTGCAAAGGTGGTCTGCATCTTCACTCGCCACCATTCCAATGCAAAACCCCTCACTGATAAGCAGCTAACACCACTCTATCTGCTGCCGGACACCTCATAGTCGCAAAAACTCTTTCAATCTCATGAACCCAATGCTCTGCTGTATCTGATTCGCCCTCCTGAATAAGTAGGCGGCTGCAATCTCAGAAACTTTTCACTTGCATCACTGGTTCCTCTGCTATCAACACTGGGGTGGTGGTGGCACAGGTGCTGCAAAAGGCACCTTCCACTCTTAGCGGAACTGGAGCTACAGGTACAGCCTCCCATCCCCAGGTGGCACTGCTACCGGTGGTACTGGCGCCTGCTGATCCATTCTCGCCCGAATATCCGTGAGGCTTTCCCAGATTCTCTCAATCATACGCTGGGTGCTTTCCTCCGGATCATCTCCTCCACCACCCCAATCTCTTCTATCAGCCATTCAGAGATTTCTACATAAACAAAACACCAAGCAAAAATCAAACAACAAATTATCAAAAACCAGGTCCCTACCAGCAGTGTACAAAGACCGAAATAAGGCTATGTATCCTATAATTCCCTTATATTAACACGGACCTTGCTCTGATACCAACTGTGACGGAACGCCTCGGCCAAGCCCGTTAAACCAATAACATACTTGATCCGAGTCCGCCTCCCGCGAACGGGCCGAAGCCTCGCAAGGGATACCAAACCACAGTTCGTGTAAACACAAAGGAACACACCACATTTTATATATAATTCACAAGTTTACATAGCCAAATTTCCACAAAACTGAAAAGAAGTACAAGAGCCTGGGGCATACCCCGAGGTACAACTGAAGAAAGTAAACAACTAGCTAAACTACACTGCTGGAGTACTACACAGCTGGAACTACACCGCTGGAGACAGACCCTACACCGCTACGGCGCGGCTCTGAGCTGGACGACGGTCGTGGAGACTCCTCCTCGCTCTCACCTGTGGGGGTAGGGGTGAGCCTCTCTAGTCACTGGCTCAGTAGGGAACTCCCCCAAAACCAAGCAACCAAAAACCACAGATACAAACTATGAACAATACCAACAATTTATAGAACAGCTAAGTAGGATATTAAAGCTGTAAAAGTACTCACCGTCTGCCGACTACGAGAAACAACAGTAATAATTATACGGCAAACCAGTACAGGTGTACAAGCTAAAGTAGAGACTGCCAAACACAGTCACGTGAACTGGTTCGTGACACCAGTAACTGACTCGGACAAACTAACACAGGTCTACCTCTCAGTCTCGCAGCCACGGACGAAAGGTCCAGCTGCCGCTCCACGTGAAAAGTCAAGCAACTGTGGAGACCACCAAACACCACCACCTGCAGACCACACGGTCACAGGCCCATGCTTGGCACCTCTAGAGATCCTGGCCCGGAACTCTCTGGAGTGAGGCACTGGAAAAGGACTAGCTGGGGTCCAGTATGTCTACTGGTGTCCGTACCCCCAACTAAGAGCGTGCTACAAGTGACTAAAGACAAACACAAGTGTCACTGTCCCACTGTCGTCTTTCCCTCAGCCGGACGTACAACTCAACACACAGGAGTGAGGGTGTCCAGGTCAGACGACACAGACCTCGACGGTACAACACCGGGACAAAGCCCCGAGCTAACAGCCTGGCTCACAAAGAACCTGGGGCACCCAACTGGAGAGGTAACCACGGTAGGCGTCGTACTACTCGCCACGTACACAGAACCACGTGCACGTCATACACAAACCACGTGAAACCTCACGTAAACCACAAGTAACACTGGTCCACTACACGTGAACCCAACTGACTCGCATAAACAACGTGCAGTCACTGAAGTAAGTAGCCAATTGCATACCTTGTATGCTAAACACGAGAACCATGTGCACTCAGTGCACCTCATGTGTCAACACACATGCATTATCCATAAATGCTGTAATTAGTCATTTCTGCTTATAACCAGTAGGCGACAACATCGACTGCCGCTTACAAGAAGTCAATGGCAAGGGATCTGGCCGTTTACATCCTGGCTGATGAGCTTGGCGACAAGCAATCTTGACGCCAAGTTCTCCGGCCTTAAACCCTGCAGAAACCCTAATCCGGCTCTACGGGTTTCCCAACCATTCTATCTACAGAAAAACATATAAAAGCAGTTCCTTTAACATGCCAGAACCCAAAACAACCCATTGCTGCATGCTTTACTTGCTAAATTACTCAAACCACCCATTATCCCCGTATGGTGCAACTTTATCCGAAAATACATTATCATGCTAATTCAGATGGTTTCGTCGTGTTTTAATGTTTCTACGGAGTTAACCGGGTTCTTCCCCTACCTCAGAACACGTTAGAACCTCCCGCAATCTCCCGGTTCACACCGAACCCTCCGCGAGCTCCACGGGAATTGCACCACTCCGCGACGTTTCCTCGCGCAATTCAGCAACGCCACGCGTTCTATGATCGTCCAACCACTCTTCGGTACCTGTTGGAAGCTGTAGGAACACCGGGACGCGAAGCCGGGGCAACAGGGGAAGAGAACCAGGTAAGAACCTGCTCTCGGGTGAGCCTATAACCTGCATCATTCTCAGGTTGGCGTCACCCCTATGCCTCCAACAGCAACTGCCACCCTAAGCGTACACATCCAATGCCGCCAAGTTCATGCAGTCAACGTCCACTTACCTGGACGCCAACAGGTCAACGGCCACCCCTGGCCGCCAACTCCAACTGAACAGCAGCAAGTCCAGTTTCATTTCAGGACCAACCCTGCACTTCACCTGCTCAAACCACACATTCACACCACACACTCCACACAACCGACTCACATTGGCCTCACAACAGCCACCACAACCACAGTACACATGATCCGCATGGATCCGAAAAGCACGCGACGTTACACGTGCGTTGCTGAATTACGCGAGGAAACGTCGTGGCGTTGTGCAATTCCCGTGGGAGCTCGCGGAGGGTTCGGCGTGAACCGAGAGACTGTGAAGTTCTAGCGTGTTCTGAGGTAGGGGACGAACCCTGTTAGCTCCATAGGATCATTAAAATATGATGTAATCACTTGAAACAACAGATTTAATGCATGTTGGGTTAAGTTGCACCATGCGGGGATATGGGTGGTTTGATGATTTTAAATTGCAAAACATGCTGTTTTGGTTCAATTATGGTGCATGGATATTAGAGGAACTGTTATTGATGTTTTTCTGTAATTTAAACGGTTGGAAAACCTGTAGAATCAGTTTAGGGTTTCTGCAGGGTTTGAGGCCGAAGAACTTGGCGTCAACATCGTTTGCCGCCAAGCTCATCAGCCAGGATGTAGACGGCCAGATCCCTTGCCGTTGACTTCTTATAAGCGGCAGTCGATGTTGCTGCCTACTGGTTATAACAGGAATGACTAATTATGGTATTTATCGATAATGCATGCGCGTTGACACCTGAGGTGCATTGAGTGCACATGGTTCTCGTGGTTAGCATACAAGGTATGATGTTAGTTACTTACTTTCGTGGCTGCGTGTTGTTTTACGCGAGTCAGTTGGGTTCACGTGTAGTGGACCATTGTTACTTGTGGTTTACGTGAGGTTTCACGTGGTTTGTGTGTGACGTGCACGTGGTTCTGTGTACGTGGCGAGTAGTACGACGCCTACCGTGCTTACCTCTCCAGTTGGGTGCCCCAGGTTCTTTGTGAGCCAGGCTGTTAACTCGGAGCTTTGTCCTGGTACTTGTGTTGTACCGTCGAGGTCTGTGTCGTCTGACCTGGACACCCTCACTCCTGTGTTTGAGTTGCACGTCCGGCTGAGGGAAAGACGACAGTGGGACAGTGACACTTGTGTTTGTCTTTAGTCACTTGTAGCGAGCTCGTAGTTGGGGGCACGGACACCAGTAGACGTACTGGACCCCAGCTAGTCCTTTTCCAGTGCACTCCAAAGAGTTCCGGGCCAGGATCTCTAGAGGTGTCAGGCATGGGCCTGTGACCGTGTGGTCTGCAGGTGGTGGTGTTTAGTTGGTCTTCACAGTTGCTTGACCTTTTCACGTGGAGCGGCAGCTGGACCTTTCGTCCGTGGTTGCAAGACTGAGAGGTAGACCTGTGTTAGCTTGTCCGAGTCAGTTTCTGGTGTCACGAACCAGTTCACGTGGCTCGTGTTTGGCTGTCTCTACTTTAGCTTGTACACCTGTACTGGTTTGCCGTTTAATTATTAAAGTTATTTCTCATAGTCGGCAGACGGTGAGTACTTTTACAGCTTTAATATCCTGCTTAGCTGTTCTATAAATTGTTGGTATTGTTTATAGCTTTGTATCTGTGGTTTTTGGTTTGCCCGTTTTTTGGGGGAGTTCCCTACTGAGCCAGTGACTAGAGAGGCTCACCCCTACTCCCACAGGTGAGAGCGAGGAGGACGTTTCACGACCGTCGTCCGGTTCAGAGCCGCGCCGTAGCGGTACAGGGTCGGTACCTCCAGCTGTGTTGTGGCAGCTCCAGCAGTGTAGTGTAGATAGTTGTTTATTTTCTTCAGTTGTACCTCGGGGTATGCCCCAGGCTCTTGTACTTCTTTTTAGTTTTGTGGAAATATGGCTATGTAATTTGTGAAATATATATATAATGTGGTGTGTTCCTTTGTGTTTACACGGACTGTGGTTTGGTATCCCTTGCTAGGCTTCAGCCCGTTCGCGGGAGGCGGACTCGGATCAAGTACGTTATCGGTTTAACGGGCTTGGCTGAGGTGTTCCGTCACAGCTGGTATCAGAGCAAGGTCCGTGTTGATAAAAGGAACTAGAAAGATACATAGCCTTATTTCGGTCTTTGTACACTGCTGGTAGGGACCCTGGTTTTTGATAATTTGTTGTTTGATTTTTGTTTAGTGTTTTGTTTATGTAGAAATCTCTGGTATGGCTGATAGAAGAGATTGGGGTGGTGGAGGAGATGATCCGGAGGAAAGTACCCAGCGTATGATAGAAATAATCTAGGAAAGCCTCACGGATATCCGGGCAAGCATGGATCAGCAGGCGCCAGTACCACCGGTTGCAGTACACCAAGAGATGGAGAGGTTGTACCTGTAGCTCTAGTTCCGCCAAGAGTAGAGTGCCTTTTGCAGCACCTGTGCCACCACCACTGCCAGTGTTGATAACAGAAGAACCTGTGATGCAGGTGGAGAAGTTTTTGAGATTGCAGCCGCCTACCTATTCCGGAGGGCCGAATCCAGATACAGCAGAGCATTGGGTTCATGAAATTGAAAGAGTTTTTGCAACTATGAGGTGTCCGGCAGCAGATAGAGTTGTGTTAGCTACTTATCAGTTGAGGGGCTTTGCCTTGGAATGGTGCGACTAAAAAGCAGACCACCTTTGCAGGCAGGACAGAGGAGGCCTCACTTAGTCGGAATTTCTTCGATGATGTAAATGATACATTCTTTCTGATCCAAGTGCAACAGTAAAGAGAAAGTTTCGGACTCTCCAGCAAGGTAACTCTTTAGTTTTAGAGAACCAGATGAGATTTATGGCACTTAGCCGTTATGCGCCATATGTGTTTCAGATAATAATATGATGGTTGAGTATTTTATCAGAGGCTTGAGAGTGGAATTGCAGGATGCGATAGTACCTCTTATGTGCAAGACAGTGGAAGAGGCAGCTCAGAGAGCAGCTACTTTAGAGAGGTCTATTCGGACTCATCAGGGGGCGAGTCAGGTTCAAGGTAGTTTTCGGCTACCGCAGCAGTCAGTGGGTGCAAGTAAAGGTAAAGCACCAGCAGGACCTTCTTCATCAGGCTTTGGGAAATGGGGCCAGAAATTGAAGCAAGCATTTAAGGAAAAGGAAGAGGATGGGGAGGTTGTCTGCAGTTCCAGCAGGGCGAGGTAGGCTGAGGTGAGGAGGAGGAGTCGCAGCAGAGTACTGCCAGGCAGCCTATTACTCCACCAAGGTATCGGTGTTATAATTGTAATCAGCGGGACATTTGATTCGCAATTGTCCCTATCCGAGAGAATATGGGTATGGAAGAGGTGTGCAGCAGCAGCAGCCTCAGCAGTTTCAGCAGCCACAGTCAGGTCGTGGCAGAGGAGTACCGCAGCAGCGAGGAAGAGGTCGGGTTATGGCTATCACCCGAGCCCAGGCGGAGGCATCGAATATGATAGAAGGTACTTTACCTCTTTATGAATATTCAGCAGAGTCTTATTTGATTCGGGTGCCTCTCATTCTTTTATTTCCGAAGAATTTTGGATTGTATAGCTCATCCTTTAAAAGAGAAGTCTTGTGAGCTAGTAGTGGAGGTTCCTTCGGGTGAGTTCCTACTCACTTCAAGCTATATAGATGAAGCTCCTATTATAATTGAAGGAAACCAAATGTCGGGTCGATTGTACGCCCTGCAGTTGTCAGATTATGATATTATTTTGGGTATGGATTCGCTTGAGATGTATGGAGCAATGTTAGATTGCAGAAAGAAAGGATCAGGTTTTGTCATCCTAATGGTGCAGTATTTGAATATCAAGGTATGCCTTTTTATACCTCTAAGTTTCTAATTTCTGCAATTAAAGCTAGAAAGTTGATAAATGCTGGGTGTGTGGCTTATTTAGCCTCAGTAAGTCTGGTAGAAGCTAGTCAGCCAGTAGAAACAGTTCCCGTGGTTAGGGAATTTGCTGATATTTTTCCTGAGGATTTGCCTGGTTTAGCTCCACATAGAGAGGTGGACTTTACTATTGAGTTGCTGTCAGGTACCATGCCGATTTCTAAAGCTCCATATCGAATGGCACCAGCAGAACTTAAGGAATTGAAAAAGTAATTAGAAGAATTGTTACAGAAAGGTTTTATTAGACCGAGTCATTCCCCGGGGGGAGCGCCGGTTTTATTTGTGAAAAAGAAAGATGGAAGTTTTCGGATGTGTATTGATTATAGAAAGTTGAATGATGTGACCATTAAGAATAAGTACCCGTTTCCGAGGATAGATGATCTGTTTGATCAGTTGCAATCAGCAAAAGTATTTTCTAAAATTGATTTGAGGTCCGGGTACCATCAGTTGAGAATTAAAGAGGAAGATATAGATAAGACAGCTTTCAGAACCAGATATGGTCACTATGAATTTGTGGTTATGCCTTTTGGGTTGACTAATGCTCCTGCAGGTTTTATGGATCTGATGAATAGAATTTTTCATCTGTATTTAGATCAATTCATTGTGGTCTTTATCGATGATATTCTAATTTATTCAGCATCCGAAGAGGAGCATGCAGCTCATTTGAGGTTACTCTGCAGTTGTTAAGGGATAACCAGTTGTTTGCCAAATTCAATAAGTGTGAATTTTGGTTGAAAGAAATTCAGTTTTTGGGCCATGTTATCTCAGCTAGAGGAGTAGTAGTGGACCCAAGTAAAGTGGAAGCAGTGATGAGATGGGAAGTGCCTAAGACAATAACTGAGATTAGAAGTTTTCTGGGATTGGCAGGTTATTATAGGCGCTTTATTCAAGATTTTTCTAAGATTGCAGCACCTATGACTAAATTGACCTAGAAAGGGGTGTCTTTTGTGTGGTCCGGTAATGTCAGAAAAGTTTTATGGAATTGAAGAAAAGACTCACATCAGCACCTATATTGACATTACCGGCAGGGAGTGGTGGTTTTGTGTTGTATACTGATGCTTCGAGGAGAGGACTTGGCGCAGTGCTTATGCAGCATGGTAAAGTAATAGCTTATGCGTCCAGGCAATTGAAGCCAGTAGAGGAGAATTACCCCACTCATGATTTGGAATTGGCAACAGTTGTGTTTGTTTTGAAAATGTGGAGGCATTATTTGTATGGCGAGAGATTTGAGATTTTTACAGATAATAAAAGTTTGAAGTATATCTTCTCGCAGAAAGATTTGAACCTTCGCCAGCGCAGATGGATTGAGTATTTAAAGGATTATGATTTCAGTTTGGCTTACCATCTGGGTAAGGCCAATGTTGTAGCTGATGCCTTAAGCAGAAAGGCATATGTAAGTTTGATGATGATTAAAGAATGGAAGCTGTATGAAGAAATAGTAGAGAATTCTTTGTATGTGCCCAGTAGTCAGCGACGGGCAATTCTAGCTGCTAGCGCTGTAGAGCCGTCTTTATATTGCAGATCATTGAGGCTCAGAGAGCAGATGCAGGTTTAGCTGAGATTGTGAAAATGGAAGGAGTTACCATAGATGATAATTGCGTGGTCAGGCTCAAGGGCATGGTTGTTTGTTCCTGCAGAAAGAGAGGTAAAGCAGCGAGTTTTGGAAGAGGCTCATAAATCTAGGTACACTATTCATCCGGGTAATACTAAAATGTACCATGATCTGAGAAAGCATTTCTGGTGGCCTCATATGGAGAAAGAAATAGCAGAGTTTGTTTCAAGATGTGCTGTCTGTAAGCAGATTAAAGCAGAGCATCAGAAGCCTGGAGGTCTATTGCAATCGTTACCCATTCCACAATGGAAATGGGATGATATTGCTATGGACTTTGTGGCAGGTTTACCAAGGTCGAGTTCTGGACATAATGGAATATGGGTGTTTGTTGACAGATTGACCAAAGTGTGCAGATTAGTGGCAGTAAGTATGTCTTGGACAGTGGACAGATTAGCAAATATTTATGTTGAAAGAATTGTTCCACTGCATGGTATTCCGAAGACTATTGTGTCAGATAGAGATCTAAGATTTACTTCTGGTTTTTGGAGAAGTTTGCAGAAAGTAATTGGTTCTGAGCTGAGGTATAGCTCCGCTTATCATCCCCAGACAGATGGTCAGACAGAGAGGACTATTCAGACGATTGAAGATATGTTGCGAGCTTGTTGTTTGGTTTGGGGAGGTAGCTGGGAACATCATTGGGAATGGTTGAGTTTGCCTACAATAATAGTTATCATACCAGTCTTGGGATGGCACCGTATGAAGCTTTATATGGAAGGCCGTGTAGAACCCCATTGAACTGGCATGAAGTGGGAGAAAGACAATTAGTGGGTCCGGAATTGATCCAGCAAACCACAGAGGTAGTGAAGCTCATTAAAGAGAAATTACAGGCAGCTCAAAGTAGGCAGAAAATTTATGCAGATGTTCGGAGGAGACCACTTCAATTTGAGGTGGGAGATTTTGTTTTCCTGAGAGTTTCTCCAAGTAAGGGAATTAAGATTTGGCAAGTCTGGAAAGTTGAGTCCAAGGTATGTGGGACCTTTCCAGGTGATTGAAAGGATTGGGGAAACAGCTTATAGGCTGGATTTGCCAGTTGATTTTACAGATGTGCATGATATTTTCCATGTCTCCATGTTAAGAAAGTGTATTGATGATCCAGCTCAAATAATCAGATATCAAGGTGGTGACCTGAGGCCGGATATGACTATGCCTGAGTATCCAGTGCAGATCACAGATCGAAAGACAAAGAAGCTGAGAAATAAAGAAATTGAGCTAGTTAAAGTGAGATGGGAGAATAGTTGGGGGTGAGGATACCTGGGAGTTAGCCGAGGAGATGGCCAAAGGGTATCCCTATCTGTTTGAATAAGCTCTTGTATTTCTTTTTAGATGATAGTGCTTGTAAAGGTGTGTGTTTAAGTTGTTTAATTTTGAATTGTATTATGAATTTCGAGGTCGAATTTCTTTTTAGATGATAGTAATGTAACGTCGCGTGCTTTTCGGATCCATGCGGATCATGTGTGTTGTAGTTTTGGCGGCCGTTGTGAGGCCAGTGTGAGTTGGTTGTGTGGAATGTATGGTGTGGATGTGTGGCTTGAGCAGGTGAAGTGCAGGTTTGGTCCTGAAATGAAATAGGACCTGCTGCTATTGGTTGCAGTTGGTGGCCAGGGGTGGCCGTTGACTTGTTGGCGTCCAGGTAAGGGGTCGTTGACTGCATGATCTTGGCGGCATTGGATGTGGACGTTTAGGGTGGCGGTTGTTCCTGGCGGCAGAGGGGTTGACGCCAACCTGAGAATTCTGCAGGTTATAGGGTCACCCGAGGGCAGGTTTCCTACCTTGTTCTCATTCTCCCTTGCCCCAGCTTGTTGCCCCTGTGTCCCTAAAACTTCCAGCAGGTACTGAAGGGTGCTTGGAGGATCGTACAACGCGTGGCGTTGCTGAATTGCACGAGGAAACGTCGTGGCGTGGTGCAATTCCCGTGGGAGCTCGCGGAGGGTTCGGCGTGAACCGGGAGATGTAGGAGGTTCTAGCGTGTTCTGAGGTAGGGGACGAACCCTGTTAGCTCCGTAGGATCATTAAAATATGATGTAATCACTTGAAACAACAGATTTAATACATGTTGGGTTAAGTTGCACCATGCGGGGATAATGGGTGGTTTGATGATTTTAAATAGCAAAACATGATGTTTTGGTTCAATTATGGTGCATGGATATTAGAGGAACTGTTACTGAATGTTTTTCTGTAATTTTAACGGTTGGAAAACCTGTAGAATCAGTTTAGGGTTTCTACAGGGTTTGAGGCCGAAGAACTTGGCGTCAACATCATTTGCCGCCAAGCTCATCAGCCAGGATGTAGACGGCCAGATCCCTTGCCGTTGACTTCTTATAAGCGGCAGTCGATGTTGCCGCCTACTGGTTATAAACAGGAATGACTAATTATGGTATTTATCGATAATGCATGCACGTTGACACCTGAGGTGCACTGAGTGCACATGGTTCTTGTGGTTAGCATACAAGGTATGCTGTTAGTTACTTACTTTCGTGGCTGCGCATTGTTTAGCGAGTCAGTTGGGTTCACGTGTAGTGGATCATTGTTACTTGTGGTTTACGTGAGGTTTCACGTGGTTTGTGTGTGACGTGCACGTGGTTCTGTGTATGTGGCGAGTAGTACGACGCCTACCGTGGTTACCTCTCCAATTGGGTGCCCCAGGTTCTTTGTGAGCCAGGTGTTAGCTCGGGGCTTTGTCCCGATACTTGTGTTGTACCGTCGAGGTCTGTGTCGTTTGACCTGGACACCCTCACTCCTGTGTTTGAGTTGCACGTCCGGCTGAGGGAAAGACGACAGTGGGACAGTGACACTTGTGTTTGTCTTTAGTCACTTGTAGCGCGCTCGTAGTTGGGGGCACGGACACCAGTAGACGTACTGGACCCCAGCTAGTCCTTTTCCAGTGCCTCACTCCAGAGAGTTCTGGGCCAGGATCTCTAGAGGTGTCAGGCATGGGCCTGTGACCGTGTGGTTGCAGGTGGTGGTGTTTAGTTGGTTCTCCACAGTTGCTTGACCTTTTCACGTGGAGCGGCAGCTGGACCTTTCGTCCGTGGCTGCAAGACTGAGAGGTAGACCTGTGTTAGCTTGTCGAGTCAGTTTCTTGTGTCGCGCGAACCAGTTCACGTGGCTCGTGTTTGGCTGTCTCTACTTTAGCTTGTACCCTGTACTGGTTTGCCGTTTAATTTAAGTTGTTTCTCGTAGTCGGCAGACGGTGAGTACTTTTACAGCTTTAATCTCTGCTTAGCTGTTCTATAAATTGTTGGTATTGTTTATAGCTTTGTATCTGTGGTTTTTGGTTTGCCCGGTTTTGGGGGAGTTCCCTACTGAGCCAGTGACTAGAGAGGCGCACCCCTACTCCCACAGGTGAGAGCGAGGAGGACGTTTCCCGACCGTCGTCCGGTTCAGAGCCACGCCGTAGCGGTACAGGGTCGGTACCTCCAGCTGTGTAGTGGCAGCTCCAGCAGTGTAGTGTAGATAGTTGTTTATTCTTCAATTGTACCTCGGGGTATGCCCAGGCTCTTGTACTCTTTTAGTTGTGGCCAAATATGGCTATGTAATTGTGAAATATATATAAATTTGGTGGGTTCCTTTGGGTTTACACGGACTGTGGTTTGGTATCCCTTGCGAGGCTTCGTCCCGTTCGCGGGAGGCAGACTCGGTGAGTACGTGATCGGTTTAACGGGCTTGGCGAGGTGTTCGTCACAGAGATCTTCAGAGAAAGAAGCGAAGCATCTTTCAAAGGAGCAGATCAGTAGAAGCCAGCACTTGAGGAGCATCTGAAGGCGACTCAGAAGCAATTGACGCAGAGCATCGCCCAGTGACTCAAAGCATCAACAAATCTCCTCAATTCAACCTTCTGCAAGGGATCTCCATTGAAGAACATACTCTGTATCTAATTCTCTTAACTCTGAAAGTGTTCTTCTGATTCATCCATGGGAATTGTGCATAAAGTGTTGCACAAGTCTCTGTGAATGAATCTATCTTGAATCAGATCATTGCTAGAGGATCTGATTTATATTGATCTTGATCTAGCTTGTGGTTTGTGAGCTATAGTGCTCAGTTGTGTTGAGTTGAACACTATGTGTGTTTTTGAGCAAGTGTGCTCAGTTTCTGGAGCGGTTGTGCTCTAGAGTGGTGTGTGAGTTGTTGAACTCAAGTGTGTTGGAGTTGTCAAGCTCCAGTGTGAGTTGTACTCTTTTGAGTAGTGGAGCCTCACTGTGTGAGGGGTGGATGTAGGAATCACTGGTGTGATCTCCGAACCACCTAAAAATCCTTGTGCAGTGGTTTGATTTGCTTGTCCTCGCTAGATGCTTGCATAGGATTTCGAACTCACTCTAATTGTTGAATTGCTTCACATTCTTCCACACACACTCACTCTTCAGATAAACAAATGTCTATGTGATTAGATCTCTGATTAGAAGTAATTTTTAATTACTCAAGCTTCCGCATTAATTGGGTAAGATCTATTCAACCCCCCCCCTTCTAGATCTTATCCTTCCACATATTCGATCCTACAATTGGTATCAGAGCGGGTTCATATCTGTGTCTGATCTATTTGAGTGTTTGTGTCTAATCTTTGTGTCTCTCTTGCTTGAATTGTTTGGGTGTTTCAATCACTGTATTTCATCCTGCTTAATGGATTCTCGAGGATTTCTTGCTGAAGGCCATTCCATCAATAGACCACCATTTTTCAATGGGTCTGATTACTCTTACTGGAAAAATCGCATGCAAGTCTTTCTTAGGGCTCAGAATTATGAAATCTGGAGGATAGTTGAAGTGGGCCCTTATGAAAATCAAGGAGATGAGGAAACTTGGACTAGAGAACAGATTAGGAGAGCCACTCTTAACTATAGTGCTATGAACATGCTTCAGTGTGCAGTCCATCCTAAAGAATATTCAAGAATATCCATGTGTAAATCTGCTAAAGAGATGTGGGATAAACTTGAATTAATGTATGAGGGAACATCTCAAGTTAGGAAACTAAAGCAAACATACTTGTTCTGAATATGAATTGTTCATGATGAAATCTGATGAATCAATTTCTGAAATGTTTGCTAGGTTTATGACAATTGTCAATGGACTGAAGGCACTAGGTAAAGAATACACTGATGCTGATTTGGTAAGAAAGATTTTGCGCTCTCTCTCTTCATCTGGCATACTAAGGCCACTGTGATTGAAGATTCTAAGGATTTGTCCAAAATCTCTTTGGATGAACTCATAGGATCTTTAATGACATATGAATAAATTTAAAAAGAAATGAAGAGCATATACTCAAGACCAAACCAGTAGCACTTAAAGCCTCATCAAGTAACAAAGAGAAAAGTCAAGAGAAATCAAGTTCTGAAGAGTCTGAGTCCAATGAGGATGAACTTGCCCTCATGACTAGGCAATTCAGAAAATTTCTAAAATCAAGAAAAGGAAGATTCACTGGAAAGAAGAAATTTTTGTCTGGCAAAAGGAACATTTCTTTTTCAAATGCTAATTCTAATAGAAATCAAAAACTGATGAGATTATTATTTGCTACAGGTGCAACAAAGCAGGACATATGAAAGGAGAATGTCCGGAGAACAAAAAGGACAAGTACAAAAAGGTCAACAAGATGAAGAAGCCTAAAGCCATGGTAGCAACTTGGTCAGATGATGATCCAAGTGAGGATGAGAAGAGAAGTCCTCAAGTTCGGGAAATGAGGAGATATGCTTCATGGCTAACAGTAGTGATGGAAAGGTAAGCACTTCTTTTGAGGAATATACTATTGATGATTGGCAAGATGCATATGCTGAATTGGTTGAAAATATTCAGATACAAGAAAGAAAAAAGCATATGAAGAAGAAAATTGAAAATTTCATGCATAATACTTCCTCAAGTAGAAGAATTTCTGAACTGGAAAATGAAATATCTGAACTCAATGAAGAAAAAAAAAACCTTCTGAATGAAATTGATGAATTTAAACTTGCATCTCAAAAGGCCAACAATGAGTTTGAAAAACTTTCTAAAAAGGTGGAATTACAACAAAGGGAAAAGCAACTAGTTGTTGATGAAATTCAGAAGCTTAAGAATTGTTGGAAGAAAAGGAACAATTAATCAGAAATTTCACAAATGGAAAAGAAAACCTTGATGCTTGCTGGGAGTAAAAATGAATGCTGAAAAACATGGTCTGGGATTCACCCCAAAATTCAGTGAAGGATAAATCTGCTAAAAAGAAAGAGAAACCTCAAGATTCTTTAATAAAATTGTCAAAAGCACTAGTCTTGAAAACAAAAATAAACAGGTTTCAAAGAGCACATCTGAAATGCCCAAGCATCAGAACAAAAGGAATGTTTCTAACCAAAAAGAACAAAATAGGTCGACACACACTGTTGATAGGTCGACACCAGTTAACCACAAGTTGAAAACTGTGGCTACTGAGTCGACACCAGTCCAACACAGGTCGACCTGTCCAATTTTGAAAAACAACAACAAGTTGAACAGAAATGCAAACAAAAATCTAAAAAATTCCAAAACACAAAAATGAACTTTCATGATAATTCTTGGACATCCAAGACAACACATCAATCTGATTGGATCAACTCTTGGAATCATTGGTATCACAATCCTATTGGTACCATTCACAATTCTTTTATCCAAAATTTCCAAGATACCAACAGAATCCTTGGTTTGAATTTCATACATGAATGATCATGCCCAATTTCATAATCTCCATGCTCATGAAAGAAAGAACACTGGTGTTTTCATTCCAAAAGGAAATGCTAGGTTCACAAAAAGAAAAATCACTTCTGAAACCAAGGAAATGCCAAAAACAACTCAAATATGGATTAGAAAAGATCTATTGCCTTTACTCAAACAACTGATGGTCCCAACAATGTTTGGGTACCAAAATCTTTTCTTCTCTGATCTGATTTTTGCAGGAAGGTCGTGCACCCAACTCCAACACTTGGTTTCTTGATAGTGGGTGTTCACGACACATGACTGGAGACAGAACAAAGTTCTCATTTCTGATTGAAAAGGAGGGAGGATCTGTCACATTTGGAGGTAAAAATAAAGGAAAAATCATTGGATCTGGAAAGGTTGGTAAATCTTCCTCAAACTCAATTGAAAATGTGTTGTTAGTTGATGGCTTGAACTATAATTTGTTGAGTATTAGCCAACTATGTGACAAAGGTCACAAGGTTGTGTTTGAATCAGATTTTTGCAAAATAATTGATTCCTCAACTGAAAAAGTAATTTTTTTTGGAAAAAGAGAAAATAATGTCTACATGATCAATCTTGATAAAAATTTTTCTGAAAACATCTGTTTAGTTGCAAATAAAGATGAAATTGCATGGACATGGCATAAAAGACTTGGTCATGCAAGTTTCAACACAATAAACAAACTTTTAAGGCTAAATCTGGTTAAAGGACTTCCTGAATCTTTCCAAACATTGAAAATCAACTTTGTGGATATATGCTCAAGGAAAACAAACCAGAAAATCTTTTAAAACCTTCAATGATGTACTCACATCCAACCACTAGAATTACTTCATATGGACCTCTTTTGGACCAACAAGGATTCTTAGTCTTAGTGGCAAAAGATATGGATTTGTCATCATTGATGATTTTACTAGATACACATGGTTATTTTCTTATCCCACAAGAGTGATGCTTGTCTAGAATTCAGGAACTTCTGTACCTCTGCCTTAACAGGTTTTTCACATAAAATAAAATCCATTTTGACTGATCATGGGGGAGAATTTGAAAACAAAACTTTTTCTGATTTGTGTGTGAACTAAACATTTTCCACAGATTCTCTTCTCCAAGAACTCCAGAACAAAATGGAGTTGTGGAAAGGAAAATATAAACACTTGTGGAAATGGCTAGATCCATGCTCTTGGAGAGTAAACTGCCCAAATCCTTCTGGGCTGAAGCTGTAAACACAGCAAATCACATTCTAAATAGAGCATTGGTCAGACCAAAAATCAGAAAAACCCCCTATGAACTGTTGAAAAACAAAAAGCCAACATTGTCTTATTTTAAAGTTTTTGGCTGCAAATGCTTTGTACATAATAACAATAAAGAAAATCTTGATAAATTTGATGCCAAAAGTCATGAAGCCATTTTTCTTGGCTATTCAGAAATTTCTAGAGCTTTTAGAGTGTATATTCTAAAAAATAAATCTGTGGAAGAATCTCCACATGTAGTCTTTGATGAAAATTCATTCTCAACTGATGATTATACATCTTGCAGGGTTCCTCAGAATAAGGAAGAAGATGATTTCATTGTTGAACTTCACCAACTGTTGAGGAAGATAAAGACTTTCTTGAAACTCTGGACAACCATTACCTACCACCAGTGGATCAGGTAATATTGTTCCAGACTTGAATGCTCCTCAAGAGGTAATTCCTGAAAATAGATTCTTGAGAGATCATCCAATTGAGAATGTAGTTGGTAATGTGCATGATAGAGTTAGAACTAGATCATCCTTTTTGAATGCAATTCATGAAGACCCACTAGCACTAATTTTCCAAATTGAACCAAGTCAATTGATGAAGCTCTAATGAGTGAAGATTGGATCAATGCCATGCATGATGAACTTCATCAATTTGACAGAAATCAAGTGTGGGAATTAGTACCTAGACCTAGTGACCAATCTGTTATTGGCACTAGATGGGTATTTAGAAATAAACTGAATGAAAATGGTCAAGTTGTTAGGAATAAAGCTAGACTAGTTGCCAAGGGGTACAATCAAGAGTTTGGTATTGATTTTGAAGAGTCATATGCCCCTGTAGCTAGGTAGAAGCAGTGAGATTTTTCTTGCTTTGCATCATCTCTGAGATTTAAAGTTCACCAAATGGATGTCAAAAGTGCCTTTTTAATGGATACATCAAAGAAAATGTTTTTGTAGAACAACCTCCAGGCTTTGAAAATGAAAATTTTCTGATCATGTTTTCAAACTTCATAAGGCTCTTTATGGTCTCAAGCAAGCTCCAAGAGCTTGGTATGACCGTTTGAGTTCATTCTTATTGGAGAAAGGATACATTCGAGGTAATGTTGATCAAACTCTGTTCACAAAAATAGTAAATAAACAAATAATTGCTGTCCAAATTTATGTTGATGACATAATTTTTGGATCCACAAATAAAAGTTTGTGCACTGAATTTGCTGACCAAATGCAAACTGAATTTGAAATGAGTTTAATGGGTGACTTACAATTCTTTTTGGGACTGCAGGTTAACCAAACCAGTGAAGGGATCTTCATAAGTCAAACAAAGTATGTCAAAGAACTTCTGAAAAGGTTTAACTTTCATACCTCAAGCACTCAAGCACACCAATTGCGGTAAATGTAAAACTAGAAGAAGATTCACTTGGTAAGTCAGTAGACCCAAAGACATACAGAGGTATGATTGGATCTCTACTTTATCTCACTACTTCTAGACCTGATATTCAATTCAGTGTATGCTTGTGTGCAAGGTTTCAAGCTAATCCTAAGGAAAGTCACATGCTAGTTGTCAAAAAATCTTTAAATATCTTGTTGGCACATGTGAACTTGGCATTTGGTATCTGTTAGTTGTAAATTAGATTTAATTGCTTATTGTGATGTTGATTATGCAGGTTGTAAGCTTGATAGAAAAAGTACAAGTGACTTGTGTTTATATCTAGGTGGATGCCTAATTTCTTGGCTTCCAAAAAACAACACTCAGTTGCTCTATCCACTGCAGAGGCTGAGTATGTTGCAGCTGGTTGTTTGTGGCACTCAAATCCTTTGGGTGAAACACCAGCTCCAAGACTATAATCATGAGTTAGGATGCATTCCCATCTTATGTGATAACACTAGTGCTATCAATTTGTCTAAAAACCCAATTCAGCATTCACGCACAAAACACATTGAGATAAGACATCATTTCTTAAGGGATGAGGTGGCTAAGAAATCTTTTGAACTTCTTTTCATTGAAACTGAAAAACAAATTACTGATATCTTCACTAAACCTCTTCTAGAAAATAGATTTTCATCCTTAAGGAGAGAGCTTGGGTTATGCAAATGTCCTCATTCTCCCTGACCTCTCTATCATTGGGTTGAGTGTATGTGTGTCCTTGTTTAAGCACACTCTGAGGGGGAGTCACTGCTTCATGATGTCAATATTTCCTTCTTTTTTCATTCTTCTACCCATCTACATTTCGAATAAAACACTTCAATTTCCTTTTGCAAATAAATTCTTCTGTCTCACATTGCATTGAAATTCTTGGTATATCAAATGGTGACTTGAAGAAGGACAAGTTAGGCTTGTCTGGACACTTTCACTATGCGTGAGCACATGTCTCCGCCCAGTATCAAGAGTCATACATGCAATTGTTGAGGGGGAGTCTTCTTTCAAATCTTTGATTCTCTTTATCTTGCTGAAAGATTTCTAGGATCAACATTCAGGGAGAGTTAAAGAATTCATAATTCTTTTTCACATACACTCAGAATTAATTCCTTGAGTTGTCACAACTCCTATTCATGAGATGTCATTAATTCTTTCAAAGAAACCACAAAATGTCTTTTTGACTGATCTACTACATCTCTCTAGTCAATCTTCAATCATATTTGAACTCCGACAGTAATCTAATTTCTTCAAGACATGAAGATCATATGTGCATTGAGTTTAGACATCTCTTTTACAACTGCTGAGGGAAAAGGTTGTATTTAGTTTTACCATATTCTCCTTCAATGTTTCTTCAACAGAGCAATGACACTAATACTAAGAAACTACAAACCTTCACAAAGAATGAAGTGTCATGTATGTCATGAGGTGTTCTTGCTATCTCTATCAAAGGGTTAAACAAAATAAAAATAATAAACAAATTTTCTGACAATATTAATGATAACTAAGTAACTTGAATATTGGCGTCTAATAAACGTATATTTTCATGTCAAAAGGTTATTTTTGCCCCTTGAAACTGGATAATGAGCAAATCTTTAGTACCCAGGGACTATGGTGTGTAAAAAGTATTAGTTCTTGTGTGAACAAGTTACTACATTTGATAGTTTGATTAAAAAAAAATTTTCAAGGAGAATTCTCAAAACAAACAACCTTGCCCCAACTCAGATTGTTTAAGACTGTTTGTTATCCATCACCACTGACTTCAATCTAAAAAAATTCTCATTACTTTAGTTTTAAAGAATATGAAAGATTGCCATTGACTGTGGTGAATGTCCTATATATATCTTCAAAATGTCATTTCAGTATTTCTACAATCAATGAACATATCTTATAGGTTGTTGTTTAACACTTGAATTAATGATGGGTTTTTTATTAAGAAATAACTGATATTAATCCTTGACATATTTAATAATCCTTGACAAGTAGATTCTATATATCTATTGTTAGTTTTTGACTAACCAGGTCGACACAGTTCTATTCAATGTAGACACAATCTCTGGTCAGGTCGACACAGTCACATCCTGTGTCGACACTATTGCCTCTTCAGGCAGTCTTCTTCATTACCCCCCATTTAACGTAAAAGGTTCCGGTGGCACACCTCACCTCTTCATCTCTTTCGCAGGACCTTTTTATATGCCCTTTTGCATAGGTCAACGCAGGCCCCATTTCATACCCCATATCCAGGCGACTTCTCTGTTTCGCATCCTCCTCTCCACCCTCTCTCATCTTCTTCCTCTCCTCTCAGCTTGCACGATGCCTCCCAAGTAGACTCCAAAGCGGGGTGCAAGATCTAGGGCTACTGCCCTGGGGTTGTCATTGCCGAACCCCCCACGGAAAGAAGGAGTAAGCGCCGCCATGATCGGCTCAGCAATAGGGTCTATCTTCACCCTCTCCTACTCCCTCCAAGCGAGGTAGGGTGTCTTCTTCTAGTCGTGGCAAGTCTGTTAGAGTGACTCGTCATCCTCGAAGGAAGATTCTCGTTGATACTTAGAGGAATCCTCCTCCTCTTCATCTGAGTCTTCAATTCGTCTGAGGCTACACCCTCCAAGTTAGTCACTGAAGAGGAAATCTATTCTCAAGCCTAGGGCTGTTGATTTGGATGATGACAATTTTGCCAGTGCATTCCCTGATATCCTCAATTTCTTCAAATTTCAAGGCTGGCTGCCTTTTATCTCTGAATTTCACACTTTTTATCCCAGACTGGTGCAAGAGTTTTATATGAATTTGAATGTTCTGCCAGAAGGTTATTAGTCTGAAGTGAAAGGGGTCTCCTTTGTCTTATCCACTGAGCTAGCTTCTATTTTTAAAGTTCCTGATGAGGGAGAAGATTATCATGACTTTGAGTTTGATTTGCATGAAGCACATACTTTACTCACTGGTCTCCCTCATGATACATCAAACTCCAGACAAACCCATGTCACTCGATTCAACACAAACACCTTCCCACCTGTTCTTAGGTTGATTCATCACATCCTCACCACCATTATCACACCACAGGGTGGGGACGAGACAGACTTATAGATATTCAGAGGTTTGTCATTTACTGCATGAAAAAGGATATCAAAGTTAATTTTCATGTGATCATGTACCAAATTCTGTCAGAAACAACTAGAAAGGATCTTCATAGATCACTGCTATGCTGCTCATCTGACTGCTGTATTTAAACACTTTGGTGTGTCTTTTGAAAATGAGAGAGTTCAGTCCATTCAAAATCCAACATTTACTGTCTAAACACTTGAAAAAATTCATGGGTTTTCGGATTGAGGGTGATCAAGTTAGTAGGGGACCAGTTATTGAGGCACCTGTTGCACCTGAAGGAGAGGATGTTCCACCTGCTGCACTTGAAGGGAGAATCCTCCACATGCTGCTCAGTCTCCACAGCCTGATCAAGAGGATATCCCCCATCTGTTGTTGAAGCCCCACTTACTCAGGATATACCTCAATCACCCACACTACATGGTTCTTCTCCACTTCTTCCTGATGTGGATCCTCCATCCTCCTTTCCTCCATTTACTGGTTCAGCCTCTGCTTCAAATGGTGGACCTTCTATTCCACCAGAGTTGTACACATTTCTTGAAGAAAGTTTGGCACTATCACTTCATCTATACAACAAATGGCAGACAATTTTGAGCTTCGTATTCAAAGGTTGGAGAATTCAGTCACTGGTCAGTTCAACAAGTAGAAAGAGTTAGCAGAGCATGCCACACATAGATTCAACAGGCTCATTGGCACCTTGGGAGATAGTTGTGGACAACTGAAAGATCTACAAGACAAGCTTGAAATTGTTCTTCAGGGGATTTTAGCCAACACTCAGAAAGGTTTATTCAACAGTCAGGAAACTTTTTCTCAAGTGTCCAAGACTAGACTCTCATTTGCTCACCTAGTTGATGATATGGAAGGTATGAAACCTGTTGGCCCATGTTGATCAAGAAATCACCACTCTCAAAAGTGAGCTTCACAATTTTATAGACATGGCACTGTTGCAAGTTCTTCTTCAGCCTCCCAACCTATGTCAGCTGCTTTCAGTTCCTTTGAAGCCAACATGTATGACAACTCTCAACGAATGGAAGAACTACTACATACTCGTTTGGCAACAATGCAAAGTCAGCTGAGATCAAACTTATCAGCTATGGAGACCAGGATGAAGTCTATAGAGTCTATTTTGCTTCCTATCCCTCCTCCACCTCCATCTTCTTGATGGAAGTCATGTTTTGATGATGTCAAAGGGGGAGAAGGGTTTGTTCATTTTGTGAAAGGAAGTTTGTCTACAAATACTTTTTAGATGTAAATGTCATATCTTGTATAGTTCATTTTGGAAAGACATGGTTTTTAGTAACATTTTGTTCTGGTTGTGATATTTGTCTGTTGTTAAATCCTTTTCAATGGAATTTGATGAAGTTAATGAAGTTGTTGAAATTCATTGTTCATTGTCATTCAGTCTATGTGCTTGGATTCTGTGAAAGAATGGCTTAAAATCACATCTTTAAGAAAATCAAAATTTCATGTTAACTTAATGTTGCCATCATCAAAAAGAGGGAGAATGTTGGGTTGAGTGTGGTTTTAATGTATTTCTCTCTTAGTTTTGATGATGACATTTTGTGATTTTAATGTTTAGGGGTGGAACATGTACATACATCATTTATAATAATAATGTTCAAAAAGCATGTTTCAAATACCTTACTTCATACCTTGATGATAATACCTGGTACTAATGTTTTATGTGTTAAATTCTCAGGGATGTAGGTTTTATCATGGTAGTGTCGACACACCCATTGATGGTGTCGACATGGGTCAGAGTCCCTGAAGCTTTTTCATGAAAACAGGGTCAAGTGTGTCGACACAGTCCATGGTCATGTCGACACTAGGACAGCTTCTAGGAGAACCAATTGTCTAACTGGGACAGTGTGTCGACACAGTCTGTGGTCATGTCGACACTAGACCCAGCATCCAGAAGATCTGTTTTGCACAATTGGGACAGTGGTCGACACACTCAGTGGTAGTGTCGACACACTCCGGCTGAAATCTCAACTTATGTTTACTGGACACGTGGCTGCCTAGGGTTCAATGGATCCATCTTGGATCATGTGCCCACGCACTCCAAGGGTACCATTGGACATGTAGGGTTATAAATACCCCTCCAATCGGCCCCCAAGCAGTGTGAGACCTCCAAAATATTCCAGCAAGGGTCTTTGGCGGCAAGAAGAGGAATCTCTCGCTCCTGCTTGTTGTTGCTGTGGTGATCCATCTGCATCCCTTGACAGCACAAGAATTGGGGGAGATCTTCAGAGAAGGAGCTGAAGCATCTCTCAAAGGAGCAGATCCAGTAGAAGCCAGCACTTGAGGAGCATCTGAAGGCGACTCAGAAGCAATTGACGCAGAGCATCACCCAGTGACTCAAAGCATCAACAAATCTCCTCAATTCAGCCTTCTGCAAGGGATCTCCATTGAAGAACATACTCTGTATCTAATTCTCTTAACTCTGAAAGTGTTCTTCTGGTTCATCCATGGGAATTGTGCATAAAGTGTTGCACAAGTCTCTGTGAATGAATCTATCTTGAATCAGATCATTGCTAGAGGATCTGATTTATATTGATCTTGATCTAGCTTGTAGTTGTGAGCTATAGTGCTCAGTTGTGTTGAGTTGAACACTCTGTGTGTTTTTGAGCAAGTGGCTCAGTTTCTAGAGTGGGTGTGCTCTAGAGTTGGTGTGTGAGTGTTGAACTCAAGTGTCTCGGAGTTGTCAAGCTCCAGTGTGAGTTGTACTCTTTTGAGTAGTGGAGCCTCACTGTGTGAGGGGTGGATGTAGGAATCACTGGTGTGATCTTCGAACCACCTAAAAATCCTTGTGCAGTGGTTTGATTTGCTTGTCCTCGCTAGATGCTTGCATAGGATTTCGAACTCACACTAATTGTTGAATTGATTCACATTTCTTCCACACACACTCACTCTTCAGATAAACAATTGTCTATGTGATTAGATCTTGATTAGAAGTAATTTTTAATTACTAAAGCTTCCGCATTAAATGGGTAAGATCTATTCAACCCCCCCTTCTAGATCTTATCCTTCCACATATTCGATCCTACACTGTCCACTCCTAATGCCCATAGGATATCACACACATTGAGCTTTCCGTAGGGACTTTACTATAGTACAGCTCCACAGCCTCTATGGTAGCAGTGTCAATGTCGGCACAACTTTACACATTCACATTTTTATCACATTGTTCACATGCACTATTTCACACACTTACATGTATTTTTAACTAATCACATGTGCATCAGTTTACAGAACATGGTACTCTATTCATAGTGAAATTAACTCACAACCTAAACCTAATCATGTTGCTAATCATTGAATTTCACACATTTAGAATTAACATGATAATATGGTCAATTGCACTTGTTAGACTGATCACAACACCTACTGATGTCATATAGCATGAAATTTTTATCACCGGATGTACACAGGTTATATATCACATATCCAATTTTTCATATTTTTGGAACAGTAAACAAATTTTGACATTTAAAATAGATTACATGTAGATTTATTAAGAAATTCCTTTAAATATGATCCACAGTAAAACAATTATATCTAATAGTTTCAAACCCTGAAAACAGTCAGCATACGATCATGGAAAAATTATGAAACCCTAATATACCATGGATCTATTTATTCAGGATTTATCATGGTCAGATCATGCTCATTATTCATTTGCAAAATTTTAATAAATAACACTATGTGCATAATTCGACCTATCCTCATGACATGACCTAATGATTGTACCTGACAACATAAAATTTTCACAGCATGCACATACACCCAGAAATCTGACAAACATGCCACAGAGATCAAAATAGCCATCTGTAAAGAAATTGAAGAACTTGGCGGCAAAGGGGTTGCCGCCAACCAGGGTAAATGGCACAAGATGTTGCCGCTAACTTAGGATCTTAACGGTAGCAAGCTT
Organism: Colocasia esculenta; assembly: GCA_014218235.1. Taxonomy (NCBI): domain Eukaryota; kingdom Viridiplantae; phylum Streptophyta; class Magnoliopsida; order Alismatales; family Araceae; genus Colocasia; species Colocasia esculenta. The sequence continues at coordinate 50,413,754 of CM024758.1, forward strand.
GCCGTCAAGTTCCTAACTGCAGAAGTGTAGACTGATCGCACAAATACAAGAGAATTAGGGGTTCCAGGACACGAGGAAAAATCCAATAAAATCCTAGGACCTAAAGGACATGGGTAGGGATGAAATCCCTAGATCACTTGCCTTTGAAAAATTGTCTAATGGGATTAATTTACCAAAGATGCCTTCCTCGGCCAAGCCAAGAAAGTGCTCACAATCCTCCCAGATCCGGTATTTGTGTCGATGTAGGTCACACACCGGAGTCGGGGAAGCTTCCTCTATGCCAAGAGTACCTCCCAGTCACAAAAGATCACCAGAAGAACTCCTCAATCGCCAGATCAAAGCTCGTCAAAATCAAGTTTTCGCACAGAAAGCCCTAGGTTTTCCCAAGGGCTCAAAGAACCTAATCTCGCCCAAAACGAGGTATTTTATAGGCTTAAGGCTTCGGAGAACGAGTTAGGGATAGGATCCTACCGTTGGAGGTGGGTTTCTAAATCTAGAACTGGGGAAAATGCAGCTGTTTCTCGATCTGAAAATGCAACAAAAATTGAGAAGTAAATGGCCATATTGTTGCCGTTAACAGGAAATAAACGGCCATCGATCTGGATGCCAACTCAAAGTCAATGGCACACTGGTTGCCGTCAATGGATGTTGACGTTTACTGGCATCTCGACCAGAAAATAGAAACATCAAATAGTATATATACACCATGTACAATTATATACAATATGCCCTTTATTATCTAAATACAATATGTACAACTTAAATGAAAACAATATGTACATAAATAGACATGTATATACATATGTACATATACACACATCATTTAAACATAATATGTACAGAAATAAACACATATATACATATTCACATATGCACATAAACAATAAAACATCATATGACAAAGTCCACAAAATGAGAACAAAGTTCGAGGGCCTTACACTCTCTCCCCCTTAAAGAAAACTTCGTCCTCGAAGTTAGAACGACATACTAACCAACACTGAGGATGCTTCTTCATCATAGCATCCTCAAGCTCCCAAATAGCCTCCTCTCACGAGAAGTTCGGCCATAGCACCTTCATGGATGCAATGCTCTTGTTCTTGAGATGTTGAACCTTCCGATCAAGGATAGCTATGGGTTGCTCAACATACGACAAGTCTGGCTGAATCTCCATTGGATCGTGACTAATAACATGAGATGGATTCACACATACCTTCTGAGCATAGATACGTGAAAAATAGGATGCACATCGCTAGCGCTGGGGGTAAAGCTAGCTCATATGCCACGCTGCGCATCCGCCTAAGAATCTCAAATGGGCCAATGAATCTAGGACTCAACTTGTTATGCCTGCCAAACCTGACAACACCTCGGGTAGGCGAAATCTTCAGAAAAACATGCTCGCCAACCTAGAACTCTAAATCCTTCCTTCTATTGTCGGCATAACTCTTCTGCCTATCCTGCGCCGTAATAAGCCTCTGCCTAATAAGCTGATTCTTATCCGAAGTCTCTTGCACCAACTCCGGACCAATTAACTATCTATCGCCTGCCTCCTCCCAGCATAAAGGAGATCTACAAGGCCACCCATACAAAGCCTCAAATGGAGCCATGCCAATGCTCGCATGAAAATTGTTGTTGTAGGCGAAGTCTACAAGAGGCAAATGAGACCCGATGGTCGCTGACGCTCGGCCTTCACTTGCTGGCATACTAAACACCTAGATACAAACTCGACCACATCCTTCTTCATACAGACCACCAGAAGGATCTCTTAAATCCTGGTACATCTTAGTGTTGCCTGGATGAATAGAGAATCACGACCTATGAGCTTCTGCTAGAACATGCTCACGAACATCCACACAACATCGGAACACAAACTCGGTGCTAAAATCTAATGACACTGTCCTCATCTTGAGCAATGCCTGCCTTGCTACCAACTCCTGGAGTCTAGGATCAGCCTTCTGCTGCTCATCACCTCATCTAGCACAGTGGATCGAATAGACAACTGAGCTACGAAAGCCTGACATAACTGTGGCTCTAACTCAGTCATCGCTAGGGCTGCAAACGGGTCGAGTTCGGAACCGGAAACATAGATTCCAATTCCGATAACCGAAATATGATTCCGATTCTGATTCCGATTCCGATAAGAATGGTTAGTTCCGATTCCGTTCCAATTCCTATAACATTATCGGAACCGAAATTTCGATAAGGTAAGGTGTTTACCATAATTTTACCTTGAGTTTATGATAATTTATTGAAATAACCGATACCGATACCGATACCGATTCCGATTCCGATAAGCTATCGGTATCATATTCCGATTCCGAAACTGATAATTTTTATCGGAATCGGGTCGAAATATCGGGTTCCGTTTACACCCCTAGTCATCGCATAGGCTGCATCCTCCAACATCTTCCAATCCTACTGGAGCAAAGATCTCTTCCTGCTAAGAGCATCCGCTATGACATTCGCCTTCCCTGGATGATACTGAAGCTCGAAGTCGTAGTCCTTGAGGAACTCAATCCATCTCCTCTGCGCAGGTTCAACTCCTTCTGAGAAAGAGATATCTCAAACTCTTGTGGTCAGTGAACACCTCGAATGGACACCATAAATATAGTGTCTCCAGATCTTTAGTGCATGAACCACTGCCACAAGCTCCAAATCATGAGTCGAATAGTTATGCTCATGCTCTTCAATTGGCGAGAAGCATATGCCTACCCTACCATGCTGCATCAACACACAGCAAGAACGATCCGAGATGCATCTGAGTAAATAGCAAAACCCCCTACACCACTCAACAAAATCAACACGGGTGCAAATATAAGCTTCGCCTTCAGCAACTGAAAGCTACTCTCACAATACTCGAACCATACAAACTTCACACCCTTCCTGGTAGCTTAGTCAAAGGGCGGCGATAGACGAAAAAACCTTCAATGAATCACCTATAATAGCCTACTAAACTAAGAAAACTCTGAATCTTCGATGGAGTCCTAGAATCTCCCAATCTAAAACAACTTCGACTTCGCTGAATCAACTGCCACTCCAGCGCCTGAAATTACATGCCCAAGAAAATGAACCTCGCGCATCCAGAAATCGCACTGCTGAACTTTGCATATAGCTTGTGCTCCCAGAGAACTCCAAAACAATCCTCAAATGATCACGGTATGTAGCCTTATTCGGAGAATAGACTAGTACATTGTCAATAAACCACACTACAAAGTTATCCAAATAAGATCTAAACACCCTGTTCATGAGATCCATGAATGCTGCTGGGGCATTGGTCAGACCAAATGGAAGCACCAAAACTCATAATGTCCATAACGAGTCCTAAAGCGTCTTGGACCATCTTCACTCCTATCCTCAACGATGATAGCCAGACTGCAGATCAATCTTAGGGAACATGATGCATTCTGCAACTAGTCGATATATCATCAATCCGCGGTAAGGGATACCTGTTCTTCACGGTCACCTGGTTGAGCTTCCTATAATCAATGCACAACCTGAGGGAACCATCCTTCTTCTTCACGAATAATACAAGTGCACCCAAGGTGACACACTAGGGAAATAAATCCCTTGTTCAGCAAATCCTGCAACTGCTTCCTTAGCTTAGCTAATTCCACAGGTGCCATCTAATATGGAGCCTTCGAGATAGGAGAGGTGGCTGGAAGCAACTCTATAGTAAGCTCTATCTCCCTAGCCGGTGGCAATCTAGACAAATCATCAGGAAACACGTCTGGAAACTCCTGCACTACTTCAATCTCCTCAAGGGTCGGTGACTGATCAGCCTTCGGTACTAAGACCACGCTGGCAAGGAAAGCGTCACACCCCTTGTTCACCATCCTCATCGCCTTCATGGCAGAGATCACAAACCTTTCCGCAAAGTTCCTTGGCAATGGATGTGAAAACTCATCCTCACCAAGAATACGGAAAGTAATCTTCTTCCCACGACAATCTACCAAAGCATAGTGCTCCTCTAGCCAATCCAAACCTAGAATTGCATCATAGTCCTTCATCTTAAGCAAAAAGAAGCACCCGTCTAAGCCTCGGTCTTCAATGCACATCGGTAAAGATGGAATACACTTCCTAGTCGATATCATTCCTACTGGTGTGTGCACAGACAAAGGAACCTCTAACTCCTCAGCCTCTATTCTTGACTCTATAGCTAACTACTTCGCAAACTGCTCAGAAATGAACGAGTGAGTGGCACATGTATCAAACAAAACCGAGCGTGCACACCCATGAATAGAACCATACTTTTGTAATGTTTTCCGCTGCTCGGTCCTTTCGTGCTAAAGCAAACACTCGAGCTTGGGTTCGAGGCCTTCCTGGTCTTTCCGTGGCTAGTGCTACTGCTGCTACCGCTGCTGGGGTTGGCGCTCCATGGTGAATACCCTGTGCAGTCTGGGACAATCTCAAATCTGATGCTCGCTACTGTCGCACTTGAGACACTTCCCCGCTAGCTTCAGCACTCGGTACCACCATGTGCTCTTCCGCAATGAGGGCACATCTTCTTGTCACTAGGCCTGATGTTGGGGGACTTCGGTGCAACTGCCTACTGACTACTAGCTGCCACTGGGCTTTGTGGTGACTAGTATGCTACCTCTTCCTGTCCTGCCGCTGGAAAGGTGGCGCGGATCTCTTCTGCGATGCCTTCTTCTCCTCCATGTACTGCTCCATCTCGCTCCTACTAACGCAGAGCCTGAGAGCCTCATCTAGCGTACGGTGGTCAAACGCCACAAGCCTCGATCTCAGTGATGGCTTAAGACCCATCACGAACTCTTCGCCTTCCTGCGCTCATCAACAATATATAAGGAGCATACTTGGACAGTTCGGCAAACTTGGCCTCATATTCTAAACCATCATGGAGCCCTGAGTAAGAGAAAGGAACTCCTGCTCCATCTTGTCCTGGATATGCTCTGGGATGAACTTGGCCCGTAACAGCCTCATGAACTCATCCCAAGACACCTCGATAGCACCATCCTCGAATCTGGTGTGAAGTAATGAGGCCTACCACACATCGGCTCTCTCCTGCAAGACACAACCCATTAGCACCAAACTAGACAAAATCTAAACTTAACACAAATACATGCATATAATTTAAATACCTATAGTATATAGGTGGCAAAGCTAACTTTGTCCTCCTCGCACACCTAATGCTCGGAATATCTTCACAATCTCCCTCATCCAGCTCTTCGCTAATAGGGGCTGACTCTCCCTTTAAAAGAGGGCGGAGCCATCCTCTTGAATCTCTCCATGATGAAAGGACCACCATGGCCTTGCTCCTGGGGAACTGGAGCTGGAGCCTGAGCCTAGGACAACAAGCAATATAAGCAACATAATAGTAATCATAACATTTAATAGAAATAGGTACTCAATTTACAATTCTAAACCTAAGCCTCCAGCTGAGCAAACAGTGCCGCCTGAGTATGCGCCTGAGTCTGCATAGCCTGGACCAGACCTTGCATGAACACCCATAATCCACAGGCGGTGGTGGAGAAAGTATTGTAGGACCCTGAGGTGCTGGGGCCTGCTGCTCACCCCTGTCCTCACGCCTCTGCTCATCATCTCGAGCCTGGGCACCACGCCTACCACGAGTAGCCATAGCCTGTAAAACAAATTAATCTAGTTAGAAACTAAGTGATTAGCCCTAACCATTTTCTTAGCTATCTTCCATTCATTATAATATTTTACATATGTGGACGAATTCTATAAGGACATAGCATATATGAGATGATGATATATTCATGTACAATCTCAACCTAGGTTTCTCTGATACCAATCTCCGTAACGACCCTCCTTATACCAATACGATTATACCAATCCACGTCAGTACAAAGAATGCCGTCACAGCGGAACATTTACCCAACACTAAATGATAGGTTGATATGTACATGAATAACAGTAAAGTACAACGAAAATAAAAGAACAATTCTCATTCCACCCATCATCACATATCCATAGTCTATATAGCAATAAAAGAATTACTAATGTCCACATTATTACAACTTCAAATAAAATACATTGTCTATATGAATTACACAATTTTATTAATTACATACTAATGCAAGAAAAGTAACAAATAGAAGTCTCCAGAGGTAGCTACTCCTCGCGCTCGGAGTCGCTCCTCAATATGTCTTCCTCAGGAGTGGAGACACTTATCACACCTGTACGCCGAAGCAAGGATGAGTCTTCTAAAAGACCCAGCAAGCAATCCAAAGATGGCATCCATACACAAATCACATACACATATCATATACACATGCTAGCCTTTTAAACATTTAGAATTAAACATGGTACATGCTTTATATCACTTAACCAAATAATATGAAAATCCTATAGCATGCTTTCTACACGTTATGACCAACATGATTCAAAGGCTCAAATCTTATTCAATTCATTTCACAATATGTACAACTAGAGCATGGAACTATGTACATGTAATTAGCACACCTAGCATGATGTCTAATCAATTTCACATGCTATTATAACATTTAACCACATGTTTAGCCTACTGTTTTACATAAATAAATCACAGTACACAAGTTCACATCTATTTGCATGCTATCAGATTCATTTAACACTTTACATGATCATCTTTCACATTGCACAATTTACATGTTCACATTCACATATTAACTGTTTACCCTTAGTTTCTCCGTGGCACATAGTCCAAACACACATTAGAAGGACACACTTACACATACACATACCCGTCACCTAGGCAACACATTGACGAATCTTGGTTAACTGCGCAGAACCGGGAGAAGCCCTCTCCACCCTAACCAGTGGTACTTGTCCACCTTCAGGATTTCATCCTAATGCCCATGGGATATCACACACATTGAGCCTTCCCGTAAGGACTTTACTGCAGTACAGCTCCACAGCCCTCTATGGTAGCAGTGTCAATGTCGGCACAACTTTACACATTCATATTTTTATCACATTGTTCACATGCATTATTTCACACACTTACATGTATTTTTAACTAATCACATATGCATCAGTTTACAGAACATGGTACTTCTATTTCATAGTGAAATTTAACTCACAACCTAAACCTAATCATGTTGCTAATCACTGAATTTCACACAATTAGAATAACATGATTAATATGGTCAATTACACTTGCTAGACTGATCACAGCACCTAGTGATGTCAATATAGCATGAAATTTTTATCACTGGATGTACACAGGTTATATATCACATATCCAATTTTTCAGATTTTTCCGAATAGTAAAACAAAATTTGACATTTAAATAGATTACATGTAGATGTATTAAGAAATTTGTTTTAAATATGATCCACAGTAAAACAGTATACCTAACAGTTTTAAACCCTGAAAACAGTTAGCATACGATCATGGAAAAAATTATGAAACCCTAATATACCATGAATCTATTATTCAGGATTTATCATGGTTAGATCATGCTCTTATTCATTTACAGAAAATTTAATAAATAACACATAGTACAAAAATCAACCTATCCTCATGACATGACCTAATGACTGTACCTGACAACATAAAATTTTCACAGCATGCACATATATCCAGAATCTGACAAACATGCCACAGAGATCAATAGCCATTCTGTAAAGAAACTGAAGAACTTGGTGGCAAAAGGGTTTGCCGCCACTGGGGTTAATGACACAAGATTGTGTCGCTAACTCAGGATCTTAACGGTAGCAAGCTTGCTGTCAAGTCCTGTCTACAGAAGTGCAGACTGATCGCACAAATACAAGAGAATTAGGGGTTCCAGGACACGAGGAAAATCCAATAAAACCTAGGACCTAAAGACATGGGTAGGGATTGAAATCCGTAGATTGCTTGCCTTTGAAAAATTGTCTAATGGGATTAATTTTCGAGATGCCCTCCTCGACCAAGCTAAGAAAGTGCTCACAATCCTCCAGATCCGGTCTTTGTGTCGATGTAGGTGCACCACCGGAGTGGGGAAGCTTCCTCTATGCCAAGAGTACCTCCCAGTCATAAAAGATCACCAGAAGAACTCCTTAATTGCCGGATCAAAACTTGTCAAAATCAGGTTTTCGCACAAAAAGCCCTATGTTTTCCCAGAGCTCAAGAACCTCTTCTCGCCAAAAACGAGGTATTTTATAGGCGTAAGGTTCGGGGAATGAGTTAGGGATAGGATCCTCCCGTTGGAGGTGGGTTTCCAAATCCAGAACTGGGGTAAACGTGTCGTTTCCCGATCTGAAAATGCAACAAAAATTGAGAAGTAAATGGCCATATTGTGCCATTAAACAGGAAATAAATGGCCATCAATCTGGACGCCAACTCAGAGTCAACGGCACACTGGTTGCCGTCAACTGCCCTCAACGTCAATGGATGTTGACGTTTACTAGCATCTCGACCAGAAAACAGAAACATCAAATAGTATATATACACCATGTACAATTATATGCAATATGCCCTGTATTATCTAAATACAATATGTACAACTTAAATAAAACAATTTGTACATAAATAGACATGTATATACATATGTACATATACACACATCATTAAACATAATATGTATAGAGATAAAACATATAAATATTCACATATGCACAAAAAATAAAACATCATATGATAAAGTCTGCAGAATGAGAACAAAGTTCAAGGGCCTTATACCGAGAGAAAACGTAGAGGGAACCATAAGCACGGCCAACAAAGGCCAGACCAAAACGCCTGCGGAAGCTAGGACACGGCTAGGCTACACCCACCGTGCAAGCTAGGACACGAGACGCACTTGGAAACAACATGAGAAAACATCGTCACAACAAGAGCAACAAGCCACTGCCACTGGCAGCTAAGAGGGGACACGCCGGCCACTCCTCTGCTTGCCAGCCACCGACTCCTACCTACAACCTCCCCGAAAGAGTGAGGCCAGTGAACCACCACAGAGAACACAACACACGCACCACCGCAGCCCAACCAGCTGCGCCCATGCTTGACACCACGACGTGGCTCAGAACCACGCGAGAGAGGCAGGAGAAGGACAGCTAATCTGGAGAAAGGACCGCCAAAAGAACAACCAACCACCTTGACGTCCCAGACTCAGTTAAGAGAGCTACAAATGACTCTACGCCACTGTCCACCACCTTTTCCTCTGCTACTAGAGTCTAAGCTCGAGCTCGCCCACCGCCTGGAGAACTCCGTCAATGGGCGCGGGGACTGGGGTCTAGGTAACGTGAAACCTCTACAACGGACAAGCCCTTGAGTGCCAAGCACCGACGAACAAATACAGGCAGGGTAAACACAACAAGCAAACGACACCGCTGGCTTGTAACCAAGACAAGCCCAGCAGGCACAGGCACGCACGACCCCTCCTGGAACATCCAGGAGGATTGTCGGCAACCCCGGCACACACACTATGGCCAGAAACTCGGCAACAAGAACGCGACCACATAGGCATCGCATTCTTAACCAGAAGGCGACAACCAACCCGTCGCAACCAGGTCGCGACGACCAGGGGTGTCGCCTTCTAATCTAAACGTGAGTATCAACCCATCGCGTTCAGCATCAGAAGGCCGAACCCCAAGCAGGTTAGCAGCTCGCAGCCAAACAACACCGAAAGCAGAATGCGACAAGCAAACCGTGCGACCCAAAGACTCTAGAAAGCGGACAAGGAACCTATCGCCACCAGAAGGTGACAAGGAGGTGTCGCCTTCAGATTCAGAACGCGACGTATCGACCGTCACGTTCTTCATCTAAAGCAGGACCCTTGGGCAAAACCACCCCAAGGCCCACACCCAAGGAACCACGAAGGTAACTACCAAATAGGAAGTCAGGCCTCGTGTCAAGTTGAGGAGACCTCCCTCTAACCAACTTGGACCGAGCCATCCTCCACCACGACTGGAAATAGGAAACCACAGGAAATAGAGAACGCGATGGTTACCTTGTCGCTACCAGAACCTGACAGGGTCCACATTGCCTTCTGACTAGTCGCGACAGCCATCCTATCGCGATCTCAGTCAGAAGACCCAACTGAGAAATGGGGCCATCCCATGGTCACAAGCTACACAAACACCACCAAAATGGGAGGAAATAGAGAACACACAAATATAACAACTGCAAAAGGCTAGAGGGGCACCAATGCCACCTCTCCTCGCCCACAAAACACAAGAACTACTTAAATTCACAAGAGGGGAGCACCACCGGCAAGCCTCCACCCGTGCTAAACCACAAAGAACCCACGAGCACGGGGAGGATAGCTCAAAATAAAGCTCCATCTACACTAACAAGGAAGATAGCAAGAATCCTTACTGAGAAATGACGAGCCAGACCGTTGGGGACCTTCACGCGGATTGGCCGCCTCCTCCTCGCTCCACGCCGCTCCAACGCTTTGCCACGAGCACGTCGGCACACCTCCCCACACCCAACACCTGAGAAAGAGGGAGGGAGCTCCCCCACCACGGAGTGGGGAAGAGGAAGGAGAAAGGAGAAGAAAGAAGAAGAAAGGAGGGTCTGCATGCCTTAAGGCCTCGGAACTGAGGTCGCGATAGGAGAGCATCGTGTTCTCACCAGAACGGGACAGACACCTTGTCGCCTTCTCAAAGTTTCGACAGGTCTTCTAACAGATAGACAGCCTTCAGGCCATGTGTCACGCACACATGTGCCTCAGGTGAACGTGACAACTGGCACGTCACCTTTACACTATGCGCCGCGGACACGTAGCGCACCAGCCATAGACAACAGGAACGCGACAAGAGGGTTGTCGCCTTCTTAACCAGAAGGCGACACGTAACACGTCGCGTTCAGAATGCGACATCTTGATCCATCGCGATCCCAGAACAACTCCAAGGCAACCAAAACCGGGATGTTACAATATAAATAATGTCTCCAGATTTTTAAGACGAAGACCACATCAGCCAACTTTAGATCATGCACAGGGTAGTTGACTTCATGCATCTTCAGTTGTCTTGAAAAAAGTAATGACTTTATCCTTACATTAGTACACATCCTAAACCTACTCTTGAGGCATCGGTATAGACTGAGAAACCTTCTCCCTCTATTGAAGAGAGCGAGAACAGGGACTGAGGTCAAACATTCTTTAGAGTTTGGAAACTCTTCTCACACTCTTTCTCCAAGAGTAGGGATTCTCCTTCCGGGTAAGAGAGTGAGAGGACAACGATCTTGGAGAAGTCCTTTAGAACCGCCTGTAATAGCCAGCTAGTCTTAAGAAGCTTCTGATTTCTGTGACATAGTTGGTTTCTCCCATTGAGTACAACTTCAACTTTGAAGGGATCACAGAGATGCTGTCCTTGGAGATGACATGGCCCAAGAAAGACACTTTTCGAGCCAGAACTCGCACTTGCTAGCTTTGCATATAATTTGTTGTCTCGCAAGACTTGCAGAGCTATCCTCAGATGTTCTTCATATTCTTCTTTGGTCTTTGAGTATATGATGAGCGTCATCAATGAAGAGGACCACAAACTTATTAAGATATGGTCGGTATATGTTGTTCATGAGTTGCATAAAGGCTGCAGGAGCATTGGTCAGACCAAAAGGCATAACAATGAATTCATAGTGTCCATACCTACTCCTTAAAGCCATTTTGAAAATGTCGTCACCCTTGCACTCTATTGAAGATAGCCAGGACCGAGAGGTCAATCTTGGAGAAATATTGAGCTTCAGATATCTGGTCGAAAAGTTCATCGACTCGAGGCAATGGGTACTTGTTCTTGATGGTTAGCTGCTTGAATGTCGATTGCCGCTACACCAGCCTCATAGACCCATCTTTCTTTTCAACAAACATGACCCGGTGCTCCCCATGGGGAAGTACTTGGTCTAATGAACCTCTTTTCCAACAGCTCCATCAATTGTGCCTTAAGTTCTTTAACTCAGCAGGGACATCTGGTACGGTTGATGTGAGACCGGGGCAGCTCCAGGAATTAACTCAATATCAAAGTTGACATCACGCTCAGGGGAATCCCTGGCAGCTCTCGGGGGACACATCTAGGTAGTCCTGACTATGTGCATGTCTTTATCTTAGACCCCTTCTTTCACATACTATGGCCGCAAGGAAAGCAAAGAACCTTTCCTTATCTGTTGTGGGCCTGTATGGTAGAGACTAGAGACATCCGCTTTTATGTCTAATTCCAGTGATGACAATTAGGGAATTCACTAAATGGAACCTTACCTTTCTTGCAGTCGACATCTGCCCTATATGTGGACAACAGTCGGCTCCAAGAATTACGTCTTAGCCTTCCATGGGCATACATACCAGATTGGCTTAGGTTATGTTCTCCGATCATGACATCAGTAGATGGGAAATATTTGTTCAATTTTTCCTTCTCCCCAGTGGTGTTGTGACAGAGAATTCAGTCCCTATAGATATAGGTTTAATATTCATAGTATCATAAAGTTTTGAGATATGAATGAAGGGGTTGCACCAGTATCCATAATAATAATGCTGATAGGGAGAAAACTTGCAATGTACCTTCCACCACACCACCTTCCTTAGTGGGCTCTTCATCATATAGGGCTTGCAGTCTTCCCTGTTTCTTTGGCACATTGGTGCGCCTCTCATGCTCCTTCATAGCTGGCACTTAGGGATACGGTGCTCGTGGCTACACAACGCAGACATGCACCAACTTTCCTCCAGCACTCATCAGCTGTGTGACCTGGCTTGTCACAGTGCTTGCAGTTGCTTTTTGCCGGAGTTGTAGGGACAAATACTCTGGGCTTCTTCTCTTGACTTGGTCTTCCGTGATGTTGAAAGGATGCTTCTTGCCAATACTTGCTTAGTAGTAGTCAGACCGGGTGTCAATTCTTTCTTCACGAACTTCCCCTTGATACGATTGGTGAAGTCCGTAGCATCTTCTAATATTGCTTTCTTACCATCTCGACATATGTCTGGATGTCGAGAGGGGCCAGTTGAGTAATATACTGAGGCTTAAGGCCATTGAGAAAGCGCTTAGCCTTCATCTTTTCGGTATTCCCAGATGCTCAATATATCTTGCCAGTCTAGAAAACTGTGCTTCATAATCGGCCACAAATAGGCTCCTCTGTTAAGAGCAGCAAACTCTGCAACCTTCCTCTCTTGGACACGTTCGAAAAAGTACTTAGAGTTAAAGACTTCCTCAAATTCATTCCAGGTGAATTAGCCATTTGCCCTGTTGCTTCCACTGACTCCCCCAAGAGCGGGTGTCCTTCTCCAGTTGAAAAGTAGCTAGTAGTAGCTTGTCCCTAGCTACACATTGTACATCACAGAAAATTCTTTCCATCTCCTTCAGCCACTACTCGGCCTCATTCGGATTAGTAGTACCGCTGAACTTTGGCGGATTTAAACTTCTAAAATTATGATGCAGCTTGCCTGCACTGCGGTTTCCTCCTCCCCCTTGTGCAGCTTGCAGAAGTGCACGGGTGAGTTCCTGAATGGTCTGTTGCATGCCCCTCATCTGAGCACGTTCAGCCGTCATCTTAAGTGCTTAAGTTCCTACAAAATAACTTATCATTAAGATCTTGGTATGAAATTTAATTTGTGCGTGTGTGAGTATCTTTTAGATTCTAACCTTAGTTCTACCAATCTCACATAGGTATGATAGTTGACTTAGACATGTGTCATGGCAGTCCGTCCTAGAACATCTTAGACGTAAATATCCTAGTAAGGAATCCTAGCTCTGATACCACAAAAATGTCACGTCCGACGCGGAATATCGGAATGTGAGGCAGTTGCAAGTAAGCGAGTATAGAGTGTAGAATAGACTACAACCATGGACAATAATATAAAATCAAATGCCTTTCATTGATAATTCAACTAATGTCTATTACAGCCACTAATGCAGAGCCATAACATAGGACCCAATCGACTCTATTACATAGAATGAAAGTAAATGATTATCTAAGACATCTAGGGTATTACTGTGCGTCATGGTACTCTTGGATCACTCTTAGTCCTCCCCATCCTCGTGAGTGTACTCAGTCTCCTCATTCTCCCTGAGAACACAATGAACAAAAAACATAGGGTGAGCGACAACACTCAGTAGGATTTATATCTCATGGTGCATGCAAACTTTACATGATTATTACATTAAAAGCAGAGTCACTAACGATAAAGAGAGAGTCAAGTAAAGCAAGAGATAGCACAATAACATGGATCAAGATAGCACAAATTTCCAAATATAGCATAGAGCAGGATGGCCATAGCACAAATAGCACAACGAGTCGAGAATAGTATAGCACTTTGATTGTCATATAGATAGTCAAGATAGATAACATTGAGTGTAATGCCAAACACTCTGGTCAATTAACTCCCGCGGGCTTTACCTCCACAATATTCTACCGTACATAATATTTTCCATGTATCTATAAAGGGCCCGATCTATTCCTGGGAGATGCGCCCCGTAAGGCTATAACTCGCGGGGGTTTAATGATCAGGGTGTACAACATAAACACCCAAGTGACATACTATCAAGATTTAATCGAAGACAATCAATCACTTACTATGTTCTCTCGGTTGACAAGAAGTTTGACCAACGTGCTATCTCGACAGTACACTTTTGTGCAAGCGTTACATGCTATTTCGTTATATGGCCAATCCGTTATCTTACTTGTTGTGCTATTCCATGTGAAAGTGATATCGTTCTCTTGCTATCATTACATTACTCTCTTGACTATACATGGTCATTCTCTATAGTATCCTACTTGATAAGACATTAATCACTTAAAGCATGCTGTTTTATATGAGATATTAAGTCTACTGGGCGATTATCCTTATCCTGCGTTATTTTTTCTTGTGTTTCAGGTGAGTCTGATGGAGACTACCACACGAACGAGGAAGGGATGAGCAAGTGCAGGAGTGACCTACATTCAACAACCAAAGCTTTTTAGGAGATAGCTAGTTGAATAGTTGGTTTGTAGTGTTTTTATTTGAAAAAAAGTACTATGAGTCCATAGTTATGCTCTGAATTAGTGATTGTAATAGATGATTAGTGGAATTATTAATGAAGTGGATCATTGTGTATTATTTCAATTTGTGAAATGGTTTGGATATTTATTTCTCGCTTTATACTATTTAATTAATTGTTTATCGCTCCGATATTCTACGTCGGGACGTTACAATTTAACTAAGTCAAACATGTGTAATTAGCCCTATTTCTTTATCATTGGTTGTGATATATTATTTAGTTTCATGTCTTTAAACTTTCATTTTATTCCGATGACATTATCCACATGTGATAATAGGTTCCCATTTATGGGTTTAACCATCTCAAGTCATAGTTTAGGTTTTTGCTAACTCAACTATGTTTGTTGGACCCAATTATCTTTGCCAATATTCTATCATATTATTTAATTAAATCTTAAATTTTTATGTGATTCGGAGTTGATCTTACACATGTGATAACGAGGTTTTCGATATTACTAAGTTTTATCGTCTTAAGTAATGTTTAGAGTTTCATTATCTCAATCACATTCTTATCGGTTCAATCTCTTTAACCCTCGTTGAAATTGATTATTAAATTTCTAAATTAAAATGTTTCATCTCATTCTATATCAATTTTATACATATGATAATAAGATTTTTGTTGTCAATTTATTTATCTTTAATTAAATACTAAACTCTTACTTAATTATCTTAAATAATTAATTTTCTTTTAATTATTTTATTTATTTAAATTTAAAATTTTCGAGTTATTACACTTATCGTCCATCAATTAATCAAGGCGAGGGCCCCGTTCAAGTTCTAACACTCGGACGGGGGAGGGATTATGGTCTGCATCCTGGCGCAGCATATCAACCAATTGTTTGTCGCCACTTCAAACTCGGAACCCATCCCACGTGGATCGCACTGTCTTTGTCAGGCCGCACTGAGGAAAAGTGCCGCACCACCTCAACTTCCAAAAAACCCGCCACTAACGAGTTCCCGCTGCTGACGTGTTCCCTCCCACCTGAAGAAGAACCGCGCACGTTAAGGCGGCGCACATTAGATGTGCCTCCGTCCGCCCAGAGGAGCGCCAGCGGTATCATCTCCTCCTCTTTTTTTTTCCCCCCTTCTCTCTGTTCTCCCTTTTTTGGCTGGCGAAGCTCCCGATCGCAGCATTCCACACCTCCCACACCTAACCCAACCATTCCCCTCCTTCTTCCCATCCCACCCCTCCGCCGCGGCCTCTCCTCCTCCGGCAGCAGCGGCCGCCCGGCGCCCCCCTCCCCCGCTGCGGGAGCCGCTCCGCCCGATTCCCCTCCCCGATCCGATCAGGGGCGAGCCGGAGGGGTCTCCTAGGGGGAATGGCCCCGCATTGGGGGATCGCCGGCTGGTTTCTTTCCTCCAGGTGACGCGGCTCACCTCGTTTGTTGCCCCGCTCGCGCCGCGGTCCCTGGTGCTTGGCTTCGCCTTTGGAGGCCTCTTTTGGTCTCTCCCTGGGGTTCCATTCGGAAATGCCGGGTCCGAGGAGGTCGAGGGGTTTTTGGGGGGGAGTTTCTACGCTTTCGGATTGGGTCACTGAGCAATTTGGGCGCTGTATACGTGATGGGATGATTATGGATGTGGTAGGAGGAGTGACTGCTCAGCTTACTTTCTTCTGTTGCAATTTAGGGTATTGAAGCACTTGCGTTTTTCGTTCTGGCATGCCTCTGGCTTCTGGTTTAGATGAGGATTTGGAGCGGAGGTGAGCCAGGCGGCAGCTGGAGTTAACACATATCAATTTTTTCTGGCAGTATTTATCTGTTGCAGACTAATGGACTGAATGAGTAACTTTGATTCTCCTTCTCTGGAGCGTGACTAGCCGATGTATTGTTTATGGGGCAAGGTGGGTTGCGGGTTTGCAGTAGTCCGGTTTCTTGGCATATTTCGGACTGGCTCTCTGCTTCATTGGGGAAGTACCTGAATGTGCAATCTGAATGGCTGATCTTCTGAGAAATGGTCCCGTCGAGAGGGATGTGGAGCAGGTGAGAGCACCGCTTAACTTCTGTTTACCTTTAATCCGATGTTGGAATTTAGTGGACGGTTTGTTTTCCTCTTTCGGCTTCTGTCAGTGTGTCAGGCAATATCAAAGAAAGGCCTCCCACCCATGCTCGAACCTGGGAGGCCCCTAAACCCCTTTCTATCCAGTACCAACTGGGCCTCAGCCCAGTGGTACTTTGTGGAGTTTTAGCTGTTTGCATGTGAAATAAAAAACTTTTAGTCTCTTATTTTCCTGCAAGCCACCCACACGTGCGCACCCCACCTCCCCCCCACCCCCACCGGAAGCTAGTAGAGTTTCACATGTTGATGCTGCTTTACTTATGGACTTCACTATCCATTCTCATCTTGTGTTGGAATCTAATTTTTAGATGCAACAAGATTCAGACTATGTGAATGCTTAAAATAAAGAAAAAAAGGCATTTTGTTTATTTGATTACTGAGCTTTCTCATCTCAGAGACTGTTCAAAAGGAGGGTCAATAACTCGTAGAAAGAATGTACCTTGGGCCATACTCATTGGAAGAAAATTTCTCCATGTCATATTTGAGCTTTTTGAACTTCATGAATAAGGACCCTGAGACAGAAGCTTTGCCATCTTTTATCTTGGCATCTTCTTTCCGTGTTAAAACCAATAAGTCCCGGAGAGATCTTGGATGATGCATAATTTTTAGGGCTTCTCTGTTCTCCTCCTCCATCTTATCCTTTCTCTCTTTTTTTGGTTTTCATTTGAGAACCCTTGAAAGAATGTCAGTCCATATTATGACCTAAAATGCATAACTTGTAGTTATCTTTTTGGTGAGAATGTCTTAATTTTTTGAAAATGTTTTAACTGGCCATTTTCATGATTAATTAATAATGAAGTGAATGTCATTTTCTAGAGAAACAAAAAGGCTATATGTTATATGGAACCTTTTGCAATTTTGCTGATTTCTATGCGTTTATCCTTGTGCTACTTCGTGGTGTACATTGGCTGTTCAGAGTCTTATCAAAATCCTCCTGGAATCTGGATCAGTTAGTTGAAAATTAGTCTTCAACTGGTAGCATTGTTCGGCTGAATGCTGATCTGGATTTCTAAACCTTAGAGCCATTCTTTCGAGAGTAAGTCATATTTTTTGCTGGAAGAAGATATTTAATGAGGATAACCAGTGCTATTCCTTTGTGAGACATAGGCATGTAGTGCATAGAGATGGTAGAAAATATAATGATAAAACACAAAAACTGCTCCCAGCTTTGGTTGACAATGGTGCATGCAATGAACTACTGGTGGTATAACAGGTATTGCTCCACCTACTGAGATAATTCTGATGATGAGATGTGGAGTGCTAGGTGGGAGACAACATGAGCTGAATGTGAAAGCATAATTTTGACTAGAGAGTGATGATTGAGATTTTGAAGGTGGATACACCACAGCTTATAAATAAAAGGAACAAAATATATGCACGCGTAGTGTTACGTCGTACAGAGAAAACCTTCTATAAAACTAAGGGACACCCAGAAACCCAACTGGGTTGGGTTGGGTACTGGAAACATGAGTTTCTGATACTTATTCCGATAATCATTTAAAGCTTCTGATTCCTGATTCCGGTATAATCGGAATAGTCATTTCCGATTTCGATCTGATTCCGACTACTTACCGAAACTGAAATTCCGATAAGCTAAGGTGTTTACAGTGGCTTTGTCTTTTGAGTTTATATGGATAATTTCTCGGAATAACCGATATTAATTCCGATTCTGATTCCGATGACATATTGGAATAACCAATACTGATTCCAATAAGCTAACAGTATTAATTTTCAATTCCAAAACCAATATTTCTTATCAGAATCGGGTCGGACTATCGGGTTTTCAGGTTCCATTTGCAGCCCTAGAGAAACCCATTGTGCATTTGTGTTAGTACATTTTTCCCTTTCCCCCAGATGGTATATATTATAGCATGCAGGATGAACTCACATGTTCTTCTGTCTTTTGTTGCTCACCTCATATTTCAGGCTTCCAGCTTGTTCCTAGAGCATGCCTGGTATCCTTCAACAGTGCCCCATCTTGTAAAAGATCTCCTATGTGCACAGTAAGGGCATTTTCTGAAGAAGTGACCTGTCTGTTTTACATCATTGACAGGCCATTCTATTCTCTCCTCAAATCCTGCTAACTTGTTATGGCTGAGTAACTCCATGTGAAGAACTTAATCTTCTGTGGGTATAGGTGGCACAATACGTTCCCCTCCACCCTCCACCCCCTGCCAAAAAAAAGGAAAAAAGATTGGGTCTAACCATCCATAGTGAGCTTCTTGGTAGATGCCACTGGGAACTGGAGACTGCTTCACTGCTGCTAGCTCCATATGTTCCTCTGCCGGATTGGAAGAGTACTTTCCAGCATACTCATCATTTGTCATAGCTACTTTCTCTCAATCCACTAGATTTCTTCTCAATATGGGAGTCCAAACCCCATTAGTGTGGCTTGTATCAAAATCATCATTGCCTTTGAGATTGGAAAGCGAGGGAATGTCTCAGCCGATGCATCACTCTTGGAGCATTTGACTGGTAAAAATTGACTGTCTGCCTGTTGCCGGAACTTGCCTTTATCAATATTATTTCTGCCTGATTGACAAACAGGAAAATGACTATTTTCTATAAAAGAACAAGGTCCCTTTTGTTTTGTGTAGTATAAAACTTAGTATGACATTATTTCTGGTATTCTCATTAAAAGATTAAGCATTCACAACATTCCTAGAAACGGTTTTTCTCATTGAATATTGTTTCCTAGTGCAAAAGAAAATCATTCGATAATTATTTGAATACACAGGCAATTACAGCCTTAAAGAAAGGTTCTTATTTGCTGAAGTATGGACGTAGAGGGAAGCCAAAGTTCTGCCCTTTCAGGCTTTCTAATGTAAGTTCTCATAGGCCTTTTTAATCTAGATGCATCTTATTCAACCTTTTATATAAGTACTTAAGCTATGCTCTTATTTTGTTTGCCCTCCTATCCTTATTACTGTACTACCAAAGTGTCTACACATGTTTTCTTTGTTCCTTATGTTTATGTTTTTTCTTCTTCTCTTGTTTTACACAGGACGAGTCTTTGCTGATATGGTATTCTGGTAAAGAAGAGAAGCAGCTGAGATTAAGTCATGTGTCAAGGATAATTCCTGGACAGCGAACTGTAAGATTTAACCTTAAAGAACTTACTTATGTGAAATGTCTCTATCTGGTTTCAAATTGTTATTGTTTTTATGCATTGAAGTATATATGCTTTCATCTGCAAAACCTTCACTTTTGTTCATCTTGTGTTGAAAGCTAGTTATTTTCTTT
Source organism: Colocasia esculenta (assembly GCA_014218235.1). Taxonomy (NCBI): domain Eukaryota; kingdom Viridiplantae; phylum Streptophyta; class Magnoliopsida; order Alismatales; family Araceae; genus Colocasia; species Colocasia esculenta. The sequence goes on from CM024758.1 coordinate 50,433,954, forward strand.
ATGCCTGTGTTATGAGTTGAAAGAAGAGTACATCTTTTAAATGGATAATAGGTAAAATGCAACAAAAATCAACATTGGTATTATTTCCTTATGAAGCTGCCGTTTACATAATTTTAACCTTGATTTACATTTTTTCATAGGAAGCTGAGTTTTGTCACATTCTAACTTTGCATTTTTAGAGCACAAGTACTGTGAAACAACTTCTTTGAATTATAGCGCGTTGTTGAAACTTGAAAACAAGAAAAGCAACACTGTTAGAGTTTATAGGTGGAATAATATGTATTTCTTCTATTTCAGGCTATCTTTCAGCGGTACCCACGTCCCGAGAAAGAATATCAATCATTTTCGCTTATATACAATGACAGGTCTTTAGATTTGGTGGGTAAATCAGTTTGGTAAAACCATTTTCTTTCTTTTAATATTTCTTTTCTTCAATAATGAGCTTATCATTAACCATTTAACCTAGATATTGTTTGTACATATGCACATGCTTATTCCTTATGCTTTAACAACTACCAACTGAAACTGGGACAGATATGCAAGGATAAGGATGAGCTGAAGTCTGGTTTGTTGGTCTTAAAGCATTGATTTCTCGTGGTAGTGAGCGGAAATGGAGAATAGAAACAAAAGCTGACAGAACTTCCTCTGGCACAAACAGTCCACAGACACATAACCAAAGAAATTCACTTCTTACTTCACCATTTAGCAATAATGATATCATATATAAAGTAAGAAACTTGTTATCAATTTGGATTTTTTTTTCCTTTATGGGTGTCCTATTGTTGATTCTTACACCCCTTGTCTTTCTGCGTTCAGGACCCTGGGGATGTTCAACGAATTAATACTTCATATGACAATCATCAACGTAATGGCTTGGGAAAAGTTTTCTCTGATGTTATATATATACTGCACCTACCAAAGGTCCTGCTATTCAAGATTCTGTGAGCAGTGCTCATGGATCTATGTCATCTGGAGGAATGGACCAGCTCAATGGGCGGGGCTCTGCTGTTGAAGCCTTTAGAGTTAGCCTTTCTAGTGCTGTAAGCTCATCCAGCCATGGGTCTGGTCATGAGGATTTTGATGCACTGGGGGATGTTTTCATCTGGGGAGAAGGCATAGGTGATGGCTTGCTTGGAGGTGGTTCACAAAAGGTAGGATATTCACCCACAAAGAGCATTGATTCTATTTTACCGAAGGCACTGGATCCAGTTGTAGTTCTTGATGTTCATAGTATTGCATGTGGCAATAGGCATGCTGTTTTAGTTACCAAACATGGCGAGGTCTTTAGTTGGGGTGAAGAGTCTGGAGGCAGGCTTGGGCATGGGGTAGATGCTGATGTTTCTCACCCAAAGCTTGTCGAATCTCTAAGTGGCATGAACATTGAACTTGTGGCATGCGGAGAGTATCATACATGTGCTGTAACCATGTTTGGGGATCTTTACACATGGGGTGATGGGATATACAATACTGGTCTTCTTGGACATGGGAGTGAGGTTAGTCACTGGATCCCAAAAAAGGTTGATGGTCCCTTGGAAGGTCTACATGTTTCATCAATTTCTTGTGGAACATGGCACACGGCTTTAGTAACATCTTCTGGTCAGCTATTCACATTGGTGATGGAACTTTTGGTTCTCTAGGTCATGGAGATCGTAAAAGCTCAAACGTTCCAAGAGAGGTGGAATCTCTGAAGGGATTACGTGCAGTGCAAGCTGCCTGTGGTATTTGGCACACAGCAGCTATAGTGGAAATTACAGTTGACTCCTATAATTCTGGCCACTCATCATCTGGAAAGTTGTTTACATGGGGAGATGGTGATAGAGGTCGCCTTGGCCATGGCGACAGAGAAGCTAGGCTTGTTCCTGAATGTGTAGCTTCTTTAGTTGAATTAAGTTTTTGTCAAGTAGCCTGCGGCAATGACATGACAATTGCTCTTGCAACAAGTGGACTAGTGTATACAATGGGCAGCCATATTTATGGACAACTTGGTTGTCCAGAAGCAGATGGAAAGCTGCCCACTTGTGTTGAAGGAAAACTTTCCAATAGTTTTGTGGAAGAGATAGCATGTGGCTCATACCATGTTGCAGTTCTGACTTCAAGAACTGAGGTTTACACCTGGGGAAGAGGTGCAAATGGTTGTTTAGGTCATGGAGACAATGATGATCGCAATTCTCCAACACTAGTTGAAGCTCTGAAGGACAAACAAGTCAAGAGCATTGCATGCGGTTCAAATTTTACTGCTGTCATCTGTCTCCATAAATGGGTCTCTGGTGCTGATCAGTCCATATGCTCTGGTTGCCGTCTACCATTTGGTTTCAGAAGAAAACGTCATAATTGTTACAATTGTGGTCTTGTCTTCTGCAAAGCGTGCAGCAGTAGAAAGTCACTGAGAGCCTCCCTGGCACCAAATATTAATAAGCCTTATCGTGTATGTGATGAATGTTATGTCAAACTTAAGAAGGTTATAGAAGCTATGTCAGTATCTCGATTTTCAAATCATCAAAATGGAAGTGGAAGTCAGGGAGTCAATGAGGAAAAAGGAACTGGAGATTCTAAATCACAGGGAAATTTCTCCAGGCTCTCCTCAGTTGAATCTTTTAAAACGGCTGACAGCAGGAGCTCCAAACAGAGATCAGATGCAAACACAGTACGGTTTTCTCCTAACAATGGGGGTTCACATTGGAGAAGCTTCTATACAACAAGATCTTCCAGTTTCATTTTTGGATCTTCAAAGAAAATATTTTCCATGTCTGTTCCCAGTTCCAGGATTGTATCTAGGGCTACTTCACCTGTCTCAAGAAGACCAAGCCCCCCTCATTCAGCAATACCTCTAACTGATATGATATCTCCTGATGTAATTATTGAAAATTCGAGGGCGAGTGATGATCTAAGCCAAGAAGTTGTTAAGCTCAGATTGCAGGTAATTCTCTACTGTACCTTTCAGATGATATTCATGTCAAAGAGCCAGCAATACTCATGTCAAAGAGCCAGTATCGTGCATGCTTTTCAAGGCATCCATCCTTACAACAGAATTATGTTATGACTAATTCTGAAAAATAATGCCTTCTTCTTTGACTTTCCAGTATTTGCTTGAGTAAATTTACTGTATGTTCAAACTTTTTTCTAGAAGGGGGCTTATACACCATGGTTGATCCATAGTCCATACTAGCAAAAAATGACAACTGTTGATGAATCTGAGATGTCATTCATAATTTACGTTTCCTGTCAAGTTAGTATATTATTATAAATCTAATACATTATTCACTAACCAATCTGATATTCTTTTCCTAAAATGGTTTCCTTTGCAAATGTCAAGGTCTGAAAAATAAGAGTTCCTAATTCTGAGCATGGCAAGCAGAGGGATAGCAAAAAAAAGATCTAGATGGTAATTCAATCATTTGTAATGTGGATGAAGATGGTATATTTGAGGGAGTAAATTCTGAAAGATTGCTTCCCAGCTTAACTGTAATGCTACAACTTACTGCCTGCTTGATGCATCAAGATGCAGGTCCATAGTTAGCATGTACTTTGTTGCTCTTGTTTGATCATGGCTACAAAAAGACTAGGAAGGAATATTAAAGTAAGGTGGTTGAGCATACTAAGAGAAGACTTGACCTCCCTAAAATATCTACAAGCACGACATTAAGTAGGTTGAAGCACTATTCTCAAGGCGTCAAGGCGACCAAGACGTGCTTGGGCTCCTTGGGCGCCCAAGTGCTTAGGCGCCAAGGATGATGCCCAATCTGGGCTCTTTCTAGAGTATCCCCCTATATAATATTTATTAAAAATATATAATGCTCATAGAAATTAAATAAAAAAGATCATAATGTGATTGACATTATTGCAATAACATATCACAAAAATGAATAGGGAAACATTGAAATAATTATATATACATGAAACATCAGTATACCTTTGCCTCACAATTACAAAGTTGTTCTTCTAAAATCTGCAAATAGTAATAGTACTAACTAGTAACTACTATGGGGTAATGTGAAATGACAAATATTAAACTCTAAACCAACACATCAATGCATCAACTCATCAAGTGACAAACACATGTTCCCAACACATCAACTCATCAACTCATGAGACTGTGAACAAACACAGTCATGAGCAGTGGAGGGCAGGGGAGGAAGGGGGAACATGGTCACACAGATAGTCATGACTCATGAGACTTTGTGAACAAAAACTGACTGTGTTGAACATAGTCTCATGACTGTGTTCAGTGGAGGGCGGGGGTGGGGGAAGGTGGAACAC